>VZRN01002233.1:1296880-1345489 GCA_013397935.1 Dasyornis broadbenti
GGGCGGCGGACGGACCGGCCCGGTTCATGAGCAGCGGCCGGGAGGGCAGGTAACCGTGTGAGGGATGCGGGGAGGGCGGGGGTCCCTCAGAACGTGTTTCCCGCCCGCCGAGCCTCGGCCGGCCCCACCCCGGGGCCATCTTCCCTCGGCTCCCCCTCAGCCCCGCTCCTTCCCCTCCCCCGCGCTCCCTCCTCCTGCCGCACTTCTCCTTTCCCTCTCCTTTTCTCCCCTGTCCTCCCCTTCCGCCGCCGCACCGGGGGCCCCGGGGCCGCCGCCTCTTCATCGCCCCCGTTCTCGGCGACCCTCGGTATGGCGGGGTTGGAAATAGCCCCCCACTCCCGCGCTTCCCACCTCAGGGCTCCAGCTTCCCCTAAAAAAGAAGTGTGTTTGTAGCTGGAGGAGGAGGGGAAAAAGGTGGGGGTGGGACTGATTCCCTCTCGAAGGCTTCCAGGCGAAAAGGGAGGAGACCTCGGATCTTGCGGGGTTCCATTTTTAATTATAATTACGCTGTAGTGGTCTCTGGTAGATGGTTTGGGGGTCTTGTCTTAAGGCACAAAAAGGCGAGTTTCGCGAGCGATCCAGCCGGCAGAGGGAATATTTGGAGAGAGATTCAAGGGGGGAAAAAAAAAGCAATGGTGTGTCTGCTGTAATGGTGGAAAACTGATTAAAAGGAGCCGGGGGTGAGACAAACAGGGTAAGGCTGCTTCCAGCACCCCCAGCCAGCCAAGGGCTCGCAGATGGGGCTCATGCTGGGTGTGCTGAGCGAGGGAGGGGTAGGGAAGGTTTTGTTCTCGTTAGAACCGGAACCGAGGACGGATTCAAACCGCATATTTGTTCCCCTATGTATTACGGTGCTGCATATTTTTGTGTGCCCGTAGCAGCGATAATGAAGATCATGGAGGGTGTTTGCTTCAATAGAAAGATGGGAGTTTTCTCCTTGGAAATGTTAAAAATATTATTTCCATTACCAGCTTTTTATCGAAAGGATTTCAGCATTAATTTTTTTTTTTATCCATGCAAGGGGTATTGAACGTGTAGGATTTTTAATCCCACAGCTTTGTAGGGAATGAGGATGTGTAAAGCCTAGCATGTAAATAGGAAAGAGATGAGGCGTTTTTTTAACAAAAAAATCTTGTCCAAAAGAAAATCAGAATGATATAGAGGTTGTTGTAAGATGTCAATTTATCATTGCTGGAGATGAACTGAAATTTTAACGAATGTGATATTTCATTATTCTCTAATAAAGTCATTTGGGACTCGTTTTAAACCAGGCATCCTTTCTAGGATGTGTCGACTGCCACGTTATTATGTATTGTCTCCACAGGAGGAAATAGGAGGAAAGGACTGTAAATGTAAGGCTTAAATGATTATTGAAACAGCTTTTAAGAATAGTTGGCTCAACTTGGAGAGGTGATTTAAGATCGAAAAATTAAACGGTTTGATGCTGTAGGATATCTGCACCTAATCGTGAGGGATTTACCACATATTTTATGGTGGACACAAGGATGTAAATCAAGACCAAATGCTGTCGATGTGTATGTGAAATACGTGTGAGGAAATGAAGATGATATATTAATACCTAAATTTGTCCTTAATGTGATAGATCAGAGTTTATGTCTTTCCCTTGTGTGCTTTAGAAGAGGCGAAGGAGAAGGGTGATAATAGTGTAGTTGTTTTGGTGGCTGCAGATTAGCCAGGGTGTGTGTTTGATTTTCTTTTTGCTGTGAATGAATGGATCTCTCTGTGCCTGGGCCCAGTAGCTGCAACAAGATGGCGTTTGCAGCAAGGCAGCTCTCATTTTTCAACTCCTCCTCACCCCAGCTTTGCCAAACTAGATCTTATTTCGTAATTGTGTTTTAGATTTACTTTCTTGTTCTCTTTGCTTTCTTTTTTTCTGGGGTGGGGGTAGGAGGAGCATTTGGAAGATTGCTGGGAGAAATCTGTGGGTTTTTTTCTTAATTTTTCTGAGCTCCTCCAGATAGGAACTAGGTGGGAGGAGTAAATAGTTTTATTGAAATGTTCACATAGGCTCTTAACTGAATAAAGGGGTGACACAATTTTCATTTTTACCTTGCAGTGCCTGCTTCACACCACCAAAATGTTCCTGGCTTTTATTAAGCCTGTTGCTAAAAACCAGTTTTTAAACATAGAGCACAGGTACCCAAAGAGTCTGCTGGGCCGTGGGTCTGTGCTGGCCAGGTAGTCATTAGATCAGAGCCCGTGCAGACAGGTGTCTTTCTGTGACACAAAAGAGTCTCCTGTCTGCTTCAGAACACTCACGATTTGTGGAGGGTTTAAGACTGCTGCTGACCCAGAATTACTGCCTCCTCTAGATAACTGTTCTTTTAATGGGCAAGCGTAAGAAAGGTTTGGAGGATATTAAAACAGCTCTATGTCTGAGAAGTAGTCTATTTCAAAATGCCCTTATAAATTTTTGAAGCCTTTTATGTGTGTTTTTAAGTATCTTTTGAGAAAAATGGACTTTTGATTTGTAACTTTTGTGATATTTCACTGTAGTGCCAAACTCCGTAACTTTGGTAGCCTAAATAAAATAGCTTGGTTAATATTTGATATACTGGACTCAGGCTTAAAACAATACACTTTCCAGCTAGAAAAATAAGAAATACTTGTTATGTCTCCTGTATTCAAATGACCTCCAAACCTTTGATAGTATCAAACATTTTAGTACTGTTTTATCTATGACTTAATGTACAATCAGTTGTTAGTTTGTTGTATTGGCCCAGCTGTAGCTTGTGCAGAAGGAAGCTGGGAAGCAGAAGAGCTGATTTTCAGTTGAGGCTTGTGGCACTGGTGTTTTTTTAATTTAAAAAAAAAAAGAAGCTGAAATCAGCTGAGTGCATTTTACTCCTCTGGTATTTCAAGAACTTTTTTTTTTAAATTAAGGATACTGTACAATAAACTGTTAGTTCCATTTGATATTAGTGTCCAGTTGAACTTGAAATTACTTGTGCAATTTTTTTTTTTATTACTACTACTTTGGCCTTTTCGTACAGGATCGGAAAGGAACAGAGTGAAGTGAGATTCTGTTTTGGGTAAGATAAATTACATTTATTCTTGTTGAGTCCTTGCAGCTGCTAAGTCAGTATGTAGCAGGCATTCTAGCATGAAATCTTTGACAACATGGTAAATTAAAATTCCACAGGAAATCTTAGCAGAAGAGTTTTTTGAATCACCTCCATGCCTCATGGAAATCTGGAGATGCTATATTTGGACTTAAAGAGAATTAAAGTAATCAATGAAGTTTTATATACTCAGGGAGTGTATAGAATTTTGTGTAGCATTATTCTTAACATCATCCCAGAAGAAGCACTCCACAGCTATAAAAAATTTTAAAACTTAAACCATTAAACTAGTTTACTTAAAATAAGAAAATCCTTCAACTAATACAATTTCAAGGTCCTTTAATTGTAGCAGAAATATATATTATGTTTGTAGGATGCCTTTTCCTGAAATTAAGCAAGACGTTGGCTGCCCTGTTTAACATCCTGGTGCTTTGGAGGCTTCGATTTGGTCATGTGGAAAATAACTAAACTGTTTCTTCTTACATAGTAACTTAGTTACGATTTCTCAATCCCTGTGAAACCAGGTGCCAATTCATCTGAAACATTTGTTTTTCTAGATTCCTACCAGGCCTGGAGCTGTGGTTAGGGATGTTAAGCAAATGTTATATTCAGCTGGTTTTATAGTTACTGCAATAAAAAATTGGAGTTATTTGCACTCTGTGAAAGCAGCAGTAGATTTGTCTCCTCTACATCAGGCTCAGTTCATGTTCTAGGCGCTGAATTGGATTAAATTCTTACTGTCCATGGATTTTGGCTCTCAGCATTAGTGGATTGGTAATTGATATTCTCAATTTTAATATCCAGTTTTAGCCATATGGCACACCGTATTGTCTCAGGAATTGCATTTAGCACTGCTTTGTTACCAACGAGTTGAAATGGGAAATTGGGCATTCCAGTGGTTGAATTACACTTAGGTGAGTCGTCTTTGGATTCTCGAATGCCTGTGGTTGTGCCAGAATTTTAGATGGGGTCTTTTTTTCTTTTTTTTTTTTTACAGGATTTTACTGGTTATGTGGCAAAAAAAAATATAACCTTGAAAGCAGCTTGCTTGCTTGAAATGTTTCTTAAGCATGTGACTGAAGATAAAGTGGACATTTTTTGAAGGGAGTCTCTTGGTTGCTTCAAGTGCAGACTGAAAGTAAAAAGAATTCATACTCCATTCAAAGTGGTTTTTTTCTCCCCACTGATAAAGTTGGAACTAGTATTAGCCAAGGTCACGATAAAAAGTAAAATTACCCCCAAGCCCCTATGTTTCTATTTAACATAGTGTCTCAATTTATTATTTCTTCACAGGGTGTCCAGTGTGCTGGGGATTTTGTGAGTGTGGATTTGTTTTTCACCAAACAGAAATACATGCAGAATCCATAGATACTTGAGCCAGCTGGTAGTTGAGCAGAACATTAAGAGATTTTTTAAAAGCTTTTAGCTGGCTAAGAGTAGTACCTTTACTTTAGGTGCCAAAATAATCAACGTAAATTACTGTGGAAGGCTTCCTAGTACAGACATATGGACACTCCAAGGTAGGTTTTGAGGCAGAATACTGCATTTTTATTAAAGTAATAGAGGATTTCCAAGCAGAGAGAAAGGAGATGGTTAGCCTTGGAATAGAAATATACGCTTAAAAATAATTTTGTGAACATAAAAATCAGATCTTCGTGGCCTCTTAACACCTGACCTTCTAAAATGAGTTCTTTGCAATTAATATCTTTTAAGAGTATTAATTTGTATTTAATACTTGTCCATTGCATTTATCAAAGTGATATAGAATGTGTTGTGAGCTGTTAATTTCTTAAAATACAATGGAATATTTCTGCCTCTCTGGATGGTTTGAGTGTACTGGTTACAGGAGGTGATGTTTGCCTTGCCCGGTATATTCTTAGGAATGCAGGAATTTTCTGTCTTGAACCCATCTAGGGAGTAATGACAATATTCATGGATGCCATCTGGAAGCAGCCAAGATGTGGTGTCGCTTGCTGTAGATACGTTGCACTCAGTTTTAGTAAGGGTGCTGGAATTAGATGCCTACATGGGAGTTTTTCTATGTGTTAGCCAAAAAAATACTTTTTGGGGGGAATTATGGAAGTGTAATTTGTAGGGAGCCTTGGAAATAATAACTTTGAAATTCTCTCCAGGATTTTCAGCACTGGCCTAAAGTGGCAGAAAATAAGGATACATCCAGATGTTACACATTGACTTGGTTATTGATATTTTGGGATGGAGGGGAGCGTGACAGGTCACAGGAATAAGGGCTGGAGAAAGCAGTTGAAGAGCAAATGTTGAGATAGTGCTGGATTTAAGTCTTGTTAAAATCCAATACAAATCACTTCAGCATGTTTAAAACAGGAATACTTTAGAAGGTGTTGCAGATATTTAGGAGACCTGGTTTTGGATTAATGAATAGGTTCCTTCTATTATATACATTCCATGATATTATATATATTCCATGATAATTAAGAATTGTTAAAAACAAGGTATTTTTGTCATGAAGACAAGAGCTAAAGTTATTTCTGTATTTGGTGGGACTGAAGGGTTAAAATTTGATCTTCCAGTACTGTGTCTATTTTGGAATCCTAATAATGGATAAGTGAAAATGAGGCTGAAGGCCTGAGGAAGGTGATCTGAGGGAGCTTAAAGGAGACAAGCTCTAAGGTAGCTCTGTAATTGAAGGTGGTAAAGATAGGCTAAGTCTTGGACTTATTTTCATAGATTGTATTTAGAACTTGATGAGGGAAAAATTAGTAGCAGATAATACAGTGAAGGGAAAGAGGCTGATTATAAATATAGTTGCCATTTTAATTTGAAATGTTAATTCATTTCTGTAATTAGTTTGCCTGAAACTGCTTCATTAAAAATATGTATATTAATTTTATGAAGCAGAACTCCAGCTTGTCAAATCACTGCAATTTCTGTAGGTTTTATGTTTGGGAGAGAAATACCCTCTAGATGTTATAAGGATTAATTGAATTGTGGATAATTTTTTTTTTTTCTCTGTGTTTCTACCTTGATCTGAAGAAGGTTTGCCTACAATTTCATGCCAGTTGTGTTTATCATGTTTTTTTCACATGAGAATATTTTTGATGTCTTTTTGAAAACTGCAGTAATGCCTGCCAGCACTCCCCAAAAAAAGAAAATATTAATTATCTGTAATTAGATAGATTAGATAATTTTTTGTAGCTTTATGTAACGTAGTCCTATATTCAAAGCTATGTATAGATTTTTGTCACTATTTTAAGCTTGTTCTTTTTTTCCCCCAGCAAAAGGGGAAAAAAAAGTAAAACCAAAATACTTGTCTTTGGAAACTCAGATCTCCATCCAACTCCATCTCAACTCCTGCATGCTGTGTATCAAAGCAGGTATAGGGAATATTTTACCAGTTGGGAGATCAGTGCTGTTTTGGCTCACCTTCATTATAAAATCAAACTCTGTTGGGGATGAGGAAATAAATAAGACATTTTCAAGGCTTTCTGTATGACTTTGAGAAAGGCAACTGTGGGTATTGGCCTTCACTGACAGAAAAGCCAAGGCTTGTCTTCTGTGCCTTGTTTTGTCTTCTGTTACAGTAACCTTAATTACAGCAGCTGATGCCAGTTATTTTCTTTCTTAAAGAAAAAGACTTTCTACTGAAATGTTACGGGTAAGCTATTCATTCTGCACATCTCGATTTTCTTACATTTCTGGCTTTTTTGCCTGGCTTGGGCTAGATTTGGGGAACCATCTTAAAAGTCTTCTCAGGCCACATGTGCTTTGTGTTTATCCTGACATTTCAGGATTTACTAAAATCTGTCAGTAAATAGAAGTTATCTAAAATTATTTGCAAAACCATGAAGTTATTTGACAAGCTGAGTGGGTTTTGTTTTATTTTTATGAAATGTTGAAATTTCCAGCACTGAGCTGACAGAAGAATTTTTAATTGTGCACTTAAAAATTGAATTTTAACTTCCATGGAAACAGAAATACACATGCCCAGTATTAATGGGGTATTCCTTACTGTAAGGACTTTCTCACTGACACATGTGTGCTAACATGGGATATTTTCACAGATTTCGTTTCCTGAGAGTGACTGGGCAGGATGTTGAGCTTACAAATGTTGGTGATCATGTCCTGTTTGTGCACATCTCTCCAGATGTGCCTTTCAGGCTTGAAGTATTGCTGCCCTTCTGTAGTCTGTGCGAAATGTGGCTTTCTCTTGGAATTGGAGCCATGGAATCTCTTAAATCAGAATTCAACTCTCTGGCATTTTGGATTTACCAAAACAAATGAGGGATGGGAGGTGGGTCAGTGCTCCAAGGTTAAAACCATACAGAAGATGGTATAAATATGCCTTTTTTGTTGATGCAGAGATCTTAAAAGTTATTGCTTGGTTATCTTCAGTAGTGAAATTTGTAAGGCCAGGCAGAAATATTCACTCTGTGAACAGTGTTGATCAAGAGTCCCTGAATTTATTAGTTTGGTATGTGTGCAATACTGATATTTTCTAGTAAGATCTTTGTGATGAAACCCAGTGCAGAAAGTCTGTTTTAGATATATATGCAAAGTTCTGTTCTTTTTAACTGTATTTAGATATTTGAGCTGATACACCTTGGTTAACACCAAATGGTTCAAGCTATGCATCAAACGTAACAATGCTTGAATCTCAAAATAAATAAACTTAGGTTTCAGTATTTGAAATACCATGAGTTATAACTGCATAATACAAAATTTAGTGTGTTTTGTTTCTGGTAAATGAAGTAACAGCTAAACAGAGCAGGCCTATGTCTGCTTCAAGATGCTGAGAAGAAGTCTGTTTGTCATCCTCTTGGATTTTATCAGTTCATGAAACTCTGGGGATTTTTGTTGTTTTTTTTTTTTTCTCGGATAGCCAAACAAATGTGTTGGGAGGGTGGTGTAATTTTCACTGTTTGTCTAGAAAAACAAAGTAGATGTGATAGTCTGCTGAAACCTTTGGTGCTGAAAATAAGCTGATACTGTACTAATTAAGGAGCTGTCTTTATTGGGACACATGTTTGATATTCCTGTTGCACGTTCTCTGTAAAGTGGCAGAACTCTGAAGAGTGGCTGCTGTCTGTGTAACAAAGGTGGTGTCTGTACAAAGATCAAGAACAGGCTGCTTGATGCTTATGGCAGTTTAATTGTGCTGCAGGTTACCAAGTCCTACACTTCACTGCAGCTGTCAGATATTATCTGGCCAGCGCCTGAAAACTTACTGTGCAAGTTCTTTGCTGAAAATGCTGTGTAGTACTCACTGAAAATAAGACAACAGGAACAATTGAGCAAATCTTAAATCTTGACAAAGCAGTGGGGTCTTCAGTAGGTGCCTGAGGTGCTGGGGATGTAGTTTTTTGTGTGTAGAAACTCAGATATCATAGACACTTTGGACAGATTGGTTAGTTCAACTCAAATTCTTCATTTCTTCTAACTATGGACAGTAGATGAAGCTTCAGCATTTCAGGAAGTACCTAAGTTATTTCAGGAAGTACCGTGGTTTATCCTACTGAGACGCCCACTGCTGATATCGGGTGGGGGGAAGCAACTTCTGGGCACAGCAGTTACTGGGTGTGAGCATTTAGCAGTTCCAGACAAGCACCCAGTGCTGGTGCTTGGCCAGAGGGACCATGCTGAGGCTTCAGGATCAGGGCAGAACCTCAGGAGTTCCAGGCCTCAACCAGCCTTCCTGGCTGCTGGTTTGGCACCACTTTGCAGGTATTTTTTTCCATAAAATAGGTGGGATTGTCTTCTGATGTTTTCAGTTTTGTCTTTCTCAGTTAATTCCCTGGTGTTACTCTATTTCTTTTTCTATTTATTGTGTTCTCTATATTTTGATCACCTGATGAGATGGATACCATCTCTAGGAATACAGCTGATACTTAAAGATTAATGCCAGAAGTTTTCAGTGGGTCAATGCAGATCCTATGGGAAGAGGAATGTCCAAGGGTGAAAACAAGTATTTCCTGCTGTACCTTTGTGCTTTCTGCTGTGATACTGGCCCTGGGCTGTCCTTTCATATCAGCACTGAGCAGTGCTGCCTTGTCTGTTCCCAAACACCACTTCTCAGTCTAATGGATTCAAGGTCTCTTGTGTTACTCGACTTTTCAGGCTCAGCCTTGCTTTCCTTGTTCTTCTGTACTTTATTTTGTACAAACAGTATCAAAATATATCAAAATACAGCAATTATTGGGAGAAATCAGTGAGCTATTTGGCATAAATCATTGCTATCAAAACTAATGGAGCTGCTTGCACATTGATTAAAGATGGGGCATGTTGATTGTGGGGCTAGAGAACAAAGTATTGCTCAGTCTATTTTGGGTGAAAAGATTACAGAAGTCATGCCATATTTTAATCTCTACTGAGTATCTTTTATCTGCTATATGCATATAATATATTTTGTTGACTTTTAAGGTCCACTGAAATACTTATCTTCAGACTGGTGCTGGAAAGCTGCTGTTTTTCATAGAACTTATTCTAACAGTGCTCTTTTAATCTCTTACCGAAGATCAGTGTGCTGTTTGAACACTAAATTCTTATTTCAGTGAATTAAATGTATTCTGTTTTTTAGCTGGGTCTTGGATAAAGATCACTTACACAGTTGTGAAGAATGAATATTTTTCTTTTAGCTGATCTCTGAGGCTTTGTACAGCCTGTGTAGCAGAGGCACAAAGGAGCAGATGGTTTGTTCCAATGTCTTAACTCCCCTATTTTTATTGGGGCAGATGTGACAGCAGCTGTGTTGAGAAGGTAGTTATCAACTCACGGCCAGCCTGGCTCTAAGATGGGGTTACTTCTGTTGCTTCTGTTGGGGTTTTTTTTTTATTATTTTTACTTTATAAAAGCTTAATACAGTAAAAGCTTGTTTGCTTTCTCTGAGTTGTTCTAAGGCAGAGCAGGAAGAAGAATCCCTGTTTCTGAAGTGCTCTCTCAGGATCTGATCCTGACAATGAAAGGCATTTTGGGTGGAACTCTTGATCCATATGGTGAAGCACAATTGAGATTTGATAGAATATGGACTATCTTGCTGCTTCTGGAAACACAATGTATTTCTCATTAGGGTTTCTCGTTAGTGTTCTGAGGGCCTCAGTGCAGTGAGACATGGCAGCACGGGAGGTTCTCAGCCTGTGCCTGCGTGCTCAGATAAGGGAAATGTTTTTCAGAAGCAAAGTTGCCCATAAAAGATCTCTTTAGATCTGTAAATGTCTCCTTTAGATAAAGACTAGAGATATGCCTGTTTGATTGGCTATTCATCCTTGGTTTTTAGTAGTTTTACTTTTAAGGATGTAAAAAGTAGTGTTGCTAAGTGTAGCTTTCTGGAAGTTGGTTGTATTTTTTAAAAGGGTGTAGACAGGAAGTAGCTGACTCTCCTTTGACTCAGTTGACTCTTTACTCGCTGGCATATGTAGAACAAAATGGATGATTCAGCTCCTGTTGATAAAATAGTGGAGCTAAAATTTATGGAAATACGAAGTACAATAATGGGGATTTCTGCTGATTTTCTGTGCTTATGCAGGCACAGGGTCTTCCTGATTTTTTTTTTTTTAAATTAGTATTTTTCATGTCTATTCCGCTCTTATTGTTTCTGAGGGTTTTTTGTGTTGTAAATAAGTGCCCATTTCCTCCTCTAATGTAATAAATATTGTAGTGAAGATCTTAATGTACCTACTGATGTCACTCTGATGGTAATATCTGAACCAGCACATGATTTTTAACAAGGTGAAGATCGTTCCATGGCAGATGTGTTGGCAGGCAGAGCTGAGAGAAATCCCATCCAGGCTTTTGAGACCTACTTGTTCTCTTACACTTTAATCCCTGACAGGGCAGCTGATCCACTTGATGGATTTCATTGTAATCTTAAGGATTTTGGTAACAGGAGGTGCCTCTGCCAGGTTTTGCATCTCACCATGCAATTATTTGCCTGTGAATTCAGTGCAGTGTGATCCAGTCACATGCTGGGCTTTCCTCAGCACCTACTGGGAAATATTTGGGGAGAGCTTGTGCAGAACATCATCCTGATAGAGGAATACATTAATCTTTATGAGGACTTCCTGTGCATTTTTACATCACACAAAATGAGCTGAAGAAGACTACTGGAAAATTTGCTTACCCAGAAGTGACTTTTAAAAGACAATATTTGGATACTTAATGGGAATTCTCAAGAATTATGTTTCTTAATAGGATTGCAGTTTACTACAAGCATGTTCTTAAGTTGTGGATTAAAAACTTGTTTTGATACCTGAATAAACATGGTTTTAATGTTGACTTCTACTAAAGAAAACCAAGGATATATATTTAGGTATGTAAGGTGTTTTCATTTGCTGTGTAATGATTCTATCACTGATTTGTCACACTGGGACACTGTGAACTGCTCCTACAGCTGTGTGCTTCTATTTCTCACTTTCAGGAGAAAATGTTCTTGTATAGCTTGGATTGTGAACCACCCCAAACCTATATGTTCACCTGATAGGCATGAGCGAGTACACATTTTCTGAAAAGATCATACTGATAGTGTGGCATTGCTTGGTAATACCACAGGAATATTGCAGTCTCACTTGAATTATTAATTATTAAAGCAAGACTGCAATATTCCTGTGGTGCCTGTGCTCTGCCCTGCTTAGGTAAACACAGATTCTGGTGGGTTTGGAAATGAAGTGAAAATATCAGTAAAAACTGGAGATAGATGCTAATAGAGTTGAAGGAAGCAATGAAAAATGACAGTTGAAGTAAGAAACAACTGTTCAGTTACTGTAAGGCTCTGCAGATAGAAGCATCTAGTAATAAATGCTTAGTCATTTCTCTGTTGGTTAATTAACAGTAATATATTCTCCTTCAATGCTGACTGTGTTTTGTTTACCAGTCTGAAGGGAGATGTCTAATAGTATGTGACAGCAAAATTGCTTGGGTTTGGATAAGGGGGTACTTTAGGAAATGAAAATTTTCAGTGACATTTTCTTGGTAAATGTAGCTAGAAGTTTATGTACAAGCAGGGTCTAAGTTTTTTATTTGCTCTGGTTGTTTTGGGGTTTTTTTACATTCTTTTTAAATTGTAAGATTAGGGAGGAATACAGCCAAAAACATTGCTGACTGGTTGGATAAAATTGAAGAGGTTATCTATAAATGTGTTGCTCCTCAGAAGGTCTAACTGCATAGAGATAAATTAGAATAAAACCTAGAATATTGGCTTATTTTGATTTAATAAATACAAGTTCGTTGAGAACTTATGCTAAATACCAGTATTTTTTGTTCTTAAAATACAGTACGTTTCCATGCCAGCTTCTTATCAGGAAGTGTAAAAATATTCTTAAATGGGAATTTCTTTGAGAAGAAAACAGAAGAGAAGAGATGCAGTTAGGAAATCTGTGGGCTTGGGTCACTGAGGTACCAAGAGTTATTAATCTTTGTGAACTACTTCAAAGATCTCTTAAGACCTTTTTTTTTAAAAATGTTATTTTAAGTATTTGGCTTTAGGCATCTGTTAAACTTATAATATCAGGGGTTTTTTATTTTTTTACAGAAATTCTCTGCTGTACCTAGAATATTAAGATGATTTTTTTTTAATAATGCACATGGTTTCCAGATGCATTTAGAAAGGATTAATGAAGTGACCTGTTACAGTCCAGATTTTTATGCTTAAATATTGCATCAGTATAATTCTTTTTTTAAATGTAGGTCATGGGATTAGCATCAGGAAATGTGAGTATTTTGGCAACATGGGATTCTGTCTTCCATGAAGACAGCTGGAGTTTGTGCGGTGTTGGTGGCAGAAGGAGGCACGGACCACTTCACATCAGAGCTGTTTATTGCAGTCATGTGTCCTGCCATGATCTTAGCATTGTTGTCTGCTTGTTAGGCTGCTATTTTGAGAAAGTGGTAAACGATCCCAAAAGGTTTATTGTCAAGGACTTGTTAAACAGAGGGAGGGATGACTCCTTGGAAAATCTAGGCATGCAAGCAAGAGCTGATGGATTATGCATGATTAGCATTTGGGTGACTTCCAGTAGGTGTTGTGTTGTGTTACTGTGTGGTAACAACCTCTGGCATATTGAGGAATTTGAACATTGAAGTTTAACTCTTATGGTGAATTATTCATATCCGATAGCAGTTTTGGAGGAGGTAAAAATGCACCGTTCCTCTGAGACGGTAGTTCCAATTTGGGACTTTGACTGTGAAAGCGCCTTGCTGAATCTGGGTTTTGCAAGGTCTTTTCAAGGTTTACAGATTTGTTAATATTTTGTTTCTTCCCTGAATTTTCTGAAATAAAAGCTCAATTTTATTAATATTTTTTTTTCTGAATAGTAGCAGCTATTTATGGTCAATGAGTTTGGTCTGGAGTTTTTGTTGGTTTTGTGGGGGTTTTGGATTCTGAAGTGCCAAATTGAAGCAGTGAGGCACTTGTGAATTGCTTCACTGCTTCACAGAAAGCAGTTTGGTGGAAGGCCACATTGGCTGATTAGAGGCTGTTTCCATGTAGGTCTGTTATGCCTGGTTTTTCCTGTTGTATGTGCTGTTTTGTGTGAATGAGGTTACAGGATGAAGGAATGTGGCCAGAACTTTGGAAGCACCCTAGAACTGACCTTTATTCTTTAGCCAACAATTTTCCTGTGTTCTGTGCGGTGATGAGAACTTTTTTTATTCCTAATGTAGTCTTGTAGATCCATCAAGCAGAGTAGAAAAAGTGCACAAGTTTCTTCACAAGGAAAGCATTTCTAGAGTTCTACTTGAAACAAAACACACAAAAGCTCTGAAACTCTCAACATCAGTGAGCCTAGAAATGAGATCTGTCATTCCATATTGAGCTATAGGTAATAGTGAAACATTTGTGAAATCAGGTTGTTAATTTGCAGGTGTTTTTAGTTTGCGCAATTACTATTTTCCTCACACAGTATATTGAAAATGGAAATTTGTGAGCTCTCTAGTCAGCCAATGTGGCTGCTGCAAGATGAGCATTAAAACTGATCAACCTGATGCTTGTTTTGTGTGCACTTCCCACTAATATATGGAAAAATGTCTACCGAACACAGCGACTGCTTCAGCTGGGAACTTGGCAATTCTTCAGCACAAGAAGCAGCCAATACCTCCCACAGAAACATTCAGCTGTGCTGGCCTTGCACGACACAAGTGCTTTCAGGAAGTTTTCGAAGGAGTAGTACAATCTCCTGTTGTCCCTGCTAGGGTGAGTTCTTTGGCAAACCTGTTAGTAAGGTACTGCTTGCTTTTCAGAGTTTATGTGCTTGGAAATTACAGACGTGGCAAATGGTTCCCAGAAAGGAGACTTCAAATAAAGGAGGAGTTGTATCCTCTCACTCAAGCATGTTTAGATTTATGAATTTGTAATTATTATTTTATACTTCTGTAGGTTGTACTTCAAAGCTGCCTTTGGAAGAGATGACAATAAAGGCTTGGCTTTCTGGACTATGGATCTGCACTCCCCAAGGAAGGTCTGAGCTGGAATTAACTCTTGGAGGGGCACATGCAGATACCAAAACATCCTTCAAGCTTTTAGCTGTCTACTAGAGCTCTTAATTTTGGTAGTTAGGACCAAGGCATTAAACTGAGGATAGGTTTCTTTGTGAGTTTTTTGTATACAGAGTAGTCTTGAAGCTTTATATTTGAGACTTCTAATTACTGTTACCTGGTGGCACATCGGAGTTTCATGTTAGCAGCGATTTGGCTAGGTGGTATAATCTCTTGGGCATCAAGATACTGTGATAATAATCAGCTCTGCAGACTATAATAAATACTTTTAATAACCTAACTTGCAATTGCTGGTTTTATAGACATTATCTCTGCCTTGTAGGTGGGAAGTTACTGTGGTGATGGTGTTGAGCACCTGAACAGGAGCATCTGCAGGCTAAATTAGGAGCTGCCTGCCTCCATCCAGCCATCCCTGCTGGGTCAGGGGTGCTCTTCAAAGGGGTGCAGAGCAGCACAGTAACTTCACTTGAAATTGTTGGTTTATCTTAATAGTAATACTGAGGTTTGCTTGTAGGTTTTTGGATGGTTTGAGGTTTTTTTGTTGTTAGTTTGTTGGGTTTTTTTTCCTTCCAGTAAAGTTATTTTTGCTTAAGAGCCTTGAATAAAAGAGCCCTATATGCCAATCTTGCAGGATGTGTTATGCAAGACTTTTTAAAGATTCAAGTGGTGTAATGGTCATGGAAACTAGATTTACCGGTGTTGGTTGAGATCCGTTTTAAACCATGTTGATAAAGCCACTAAAATACCTCTGTATACACAAGACTGCACACATTGATTACATCCCCCACTGAACACGTCTCTCAGCTTCTCCATGTTCTTAGTGCAGGGACAACTGCTTGGGAAGCCTGGGCAAACTTCATCCTAGGGTTTGGGCCAGATCCCCAGTATCTTGTCTGAGGCCTGGCCCCACATCAGGTTGTGCATGAATTGCTGGTGTGTTTTAAGTACTAGAATGCCTTTGCAGCATTTCAAATATTGGCCTTGGCATCTGGTCGATGTGTGTGTAAAGCAGTCTTGAGAAGGTTGGAATTAACATCCAGAATATTTGGATTTTAAGTCCCTCATTGAATCCATAGGCCAAGATAAAAATGTGTTTACATGGTTAATGGCTTTGGAGAGGGCACAGTGAGTGTGTTTAATCTTCTTAGGAAGTTGCTTCATTTTGGAGGGTTGTTCAGATTTCCTGTGATGTTAAAATAATTCAAAATGCTTTCCATACTCTTCCAAGTCCTTTTTCTTCCTTACCTCTTTTCTTTCCTGCTTTCCCCAGCCTCGTGAAAAAAGTTGTAGTCTCTTCTGCAGAAGAATCTTCTTGATGTGTAGACTTGTACCTGGAATATGTTGGAGTTGAGATACATTTTCAGGCTGGATTGTCAACTCAGAGTAACTACTTCAGTATCTGAAAAGAAAAAAGGGTATTGGGCTGACAGCAGTTAGTGAGTGCTTGTACTAGGGAGGCTTTACCCAGAAATAGTGATGCTTTTGACTTCTTCACTTTTTTTAGTCCAAATTGCTGTGCTGATTCTTCGCTTGGAGCAGGAGCTGTGGACATGTGGAGACACCAGAAACACCAACCATGTGTAGGGCTGGCTCACCTCCAGGTGCTTTGGTGTGGTGGTTTAACCACTTGAACCATGCTCCAAGTGTTCTGTGGAACTTTTTGTTCTCTCCTGTTTTTGAAATGCCAGTTTTTGGTGTCAAGGACCTCCAGCTCTGTGCTCAGCAGGGCTGTCAGGGCAGCCGGTGGAGCTCCTTACAAGAACTCTTTGCTGAGCCAGTGCTGCGGTGCACGGAATGAACTGGCCTCTAATTTTCATGTTGCTTTTACTAGGCTACATTTTAGCTAAAAATGGAAGCTTGTGGCAATGCAGATTTTTTTTTTTCATGAGTAGCTTGTCTGCTTTTGTCCTTAAATGAGCTCCATCTTTAAGGTAGAATTGAAAATATCTCTGTTGCCAGGACTGCGTTCTGCGAGCATCACAGGGTGCTTGCAGCATCCTGAAGTGGGTACTTAACCCTTTGAAAAGTAAACTCAACTTTGTGGAAAAGTTTGCTGTTTTGCTTCCTTCCTCTTCTTGCAGGCTGGTTAAAGTGGCTTTTTTTTGTTTTGTTTTTGTTTTTCTTTTTTGCAGAAGGCATATGAAATCTGCAACACCTCTCCTGCATTAATGAGGGTTCAGCACAGGACAATAATGGTGTGTGTTTTGGCCTTTGCTATTGTGTATTCTGTGTGCTGTTAGTGTGCCAGCATAAATTTACTTGTTTACATTTCAGGTAATTCTTTCAGAATTTCTCTAGATTTCATTATCTCTGTAGTGGGGACAAATTTTTTTCCTGTTAAGACTTCTGAAAATTGACTGGAGTTGTTCTGTTTTCAGAACTTGAAATGGTCATGTCATGTATTTGTGTCTGGGGGGGTGGAGTTCAGCCTCTAAGTGTGAGTTACTGTTTTATGTCCCAAAGTGTGTTCTTCTGGCAGTAACAAACAAAACTGCTTACACTGTGATGGTTTCATAATCACAGTATTAAACTATTCATCTATAAATGAGCTTGAGTGAGGATGATCCATATCCTAAGTAGCTTAACCTCCATACCAGACACTGAAGTGGTTTGTAAATTCCCCAGCTAGTAGTGAACTGTAAAACCAGAAACATGCATTATATGTGAGATTTCAGTTGAAAGCGTCTGGAGTTTTAGGCTGGCTTTCTGATTTCAGGTCATTTTGCTTCAATACCTTCTTGCTTTGTGCTCAGAATAATTTCCCACTGTCCTGACACAGCGGCTTTGAACACTCAGGTGTCCCCTGACATCACCCCCAGCCCTTGTCTTGGTGTGTGACAGAGCCAGATCCAGATGTTTGGGATGTATAAGTGGCTGTCAGTGTTTCAGATCTTGGGGTGAACTAAAATAGTGCTTTGTGCTGCCAGGGGAAAAAATTGCTCCAAAATTTCTTACATTGTTTCCCCTTTCTACAAAGCCAGCTTGTTAAACCAGTGCAGTTGTCCAGACTGCGAGTGCGTGAGTTATTTAATGTGTCTATTCTTTTTGTACTTTCTAATATCATTAGTGATGGAAAGTTGTAACTTTTCTAGAAAAGTGCTGTGCTCTCACTTGAGCTTGTTAGTAGGAGGTTTATGTAACTTCTTTTGATAAAATAGATATCATGATATTTAACTGTGCTTAGAAGGCAAGTGTGCCTCAGGAACAGGATTGAGCAGAAATAATTCCAGTGCGTTGAAAATACTGATTTTGGCAGGGGGGGAACACTTTGTAATACAATGAAAATTGTATGAGTGAGACTATATTTTGTTATAATCCTAAATTCTCTAGTAGCATGGACTTCTCTATCACTAGGGCAGGTGAACCAATCTCGGTATTGCAAGAGTTTTCTTGGGAAAAGAATGTCAAAATCAGCTTCTTACACGAGCACGTCTTTCAGTTGTGTTACTGTTACTAAAACTGTGCCCATTTCCTTCATGAAGACAGGCCAGCTGTTCAAGTTAGCTAACAGAAATAGTCTGCACTTTGATAGTAGTTTAATTTCTGTCAGATTTGTTGAGAAATCGGTGTACTTTCTTGATAATTACATTAATTGTGGTTTTGGTGTCTTTTTTTCCAGAACTTACATGTTTGACAGCAGAATTTGGCTTTCCACTGTAGTGAGAGAAAATGTAAGTAGAGGAAAAAAAATGTATATTTTTTTTTTCTAGTCCTTGAAAAACATCCTATTTTTAAAAAGTGGTTAATACAGATTTTTGGCTGTTAATCTGTGCAAGCCTAAAGTACCTGTTTTCTGCTTTAGCATGTGTATTCTTGTGTCAACAGGAAGGGTTTTAAAATGGCCAGGAAACCTGCTAAATAATAGATGTTAGTGCCTGCCTTCTGTCAGAGAGGGAACTGGCAAAGCAGAGGGAGACCACAGATGAAACAGTTTCATCTCAGTGGGGCAGGGAACTGTAATAAATAAAATGATGAGAATAGTCATTCTCTCATGAATGAAAAATTGCTTCTCCACCATGTTTGACAAAAGAAGGCCAAATTTCTTTTGAGCTAAGTGGTTCTTGTCAGAATGTTCTTTTCAATGTGTCAGTATTATTTAAACAGAACCTAAAAGTTTCAGAGTTTATATTCTGTGTAATTGTAATTATTACTAGTGTTCTTAGAGCAGTGAAATCTTCATTACCTTCCAGGCTCTAACTTGAATTTCTGTGCAGCTCCTCAGTCTGTGAGGAACATTGGCCAAGTATTTGCTCAGTTAAATCTGCTAATTTTAATTATTAGATATTTACCTGTTTTTCAAAAAGCAGGCAGCAGGCTTTGTTTCCCTACCCATATCTCCCTCTGGATCCAAACGAACTCTGAATTTTTCCTTCTATTTTAGGTTATGTAAATGGGAGAGAAAATACCTCAAATTTGTTCCACGAGCAATCCTGATCTTACTGTATTTTCCATTAAATACAAGCAAAATAAGAAATCAATCTATATTCTGATAACAAAAGGAGCCCTCAGCTTTTCAAAGCTAGTGTGACATCAGCTCACTGTAACTAACAGTGAGTTGTGCCTAATTCCTTTGTCATTGTGAAAATATCCAAGCTGCTGTGCATGTTGCTAATAGGATTTCTGGTATCTGATAGATTAGCACAGCTTCATTTAATCAGATGACCTGCTCTGGGACTGTCTGGTGGCCATACTGTAAGCTCATTATTAAGGCTGTAAAGTTTGGGCTCTGTATTTGCAAATGTTTTGCTTTTTCATTCATGTTGGAGCACTGTGTATTGGCAGGAACAAGGTTGAGGGAACAAATGTCACTCAACCTGTTCATGGGAGAAAAAGGATTTGCTAAACCTTCTTAGGAAATTACTGTGCTTGGGTAAAATATGAACAATTTAGCTTTAAACCCTCTGTGTTACCAGACTCTGCACTGCATCCACAGTGCCTTGGTGGGATTATGTTAGGCTTTGGTAGTAGTAATGTGTGCTAAAAATACCTTGTGGCAAGCAAAATTTGACCATCAGGGGATAGAAATTCTAAATATTTGACTTAATGATAGCTGTGATTTTAAATGTGGGTTTTTTTCCTTTTAATCTGTACAGATTATTCACAGGACAGAGAGAGGGAAGGAAGGATGGAAGACTCCATCCTTTTTTTTTTTTTTTAATAGGAATGGTGTCAGAAAATTTATTTTAAAAGTTTTTAGTTTGCATTGCTTCACTGCTGTTACCAACAAAGGAATTTCAGAGAGGAATAATATTGAACAGAGGAATTTATGTTTGGATGGGTTGTATTCAGCTCTTCCCACTTCTGTTATCATGTGGGCAAGCATCAGGCTACAAATAAATGTGAGGCTATTAATGATACCTTGGTTTCGGTCATTGGACTTAATTGGATAAAAAGCTTGAGCTGTGGAAAGGACACTGGAGTGGTTGAAGTGAAATGAGTGAATTTGAGTTCTTCCTTAGCCTTTGAGTATTTCTGTCACTGTTTTCTGAGCAGTGACTGAATAATTCTTTAAATAAGAATTAGTCCACTGGGATCCTGAGTATATCTCCATTTGTAGGAAGCACATGGAAGTTCTGTAAGGCTTCCTACAGTTCAAAAATGCAGTGCAAAGCTGTTGGACACACAACTGATTGACTGGAAATATCTAATTTTCCTCTTACACAGGAATATAGCTCATGTCACTTAGAGAAAAGCAAACCCTGAGCTGTCCCTTTGACATAAATGATAGGATAAATCCTTTTGATGTAGCTAAATTGGGAGGTTTTATTATATATGGAAAGTAACAAATTAGACAAAGTCAGTTGATTTTCCTGTGTGAGAAACAGGGAAACAAAGTGACTTTTCTATGGGTAATTTGTAAGAAGAGATTAGAGACTTGGGTCATCTGGAGAAGTGGGGAGTAGTGAAGTGCCTTGAAGTGCACAGATTGTTATCCCCAGCAAGAAGAGAATTACCCACAAGGTATACTGGTCAACAGGATTAGGGGAATTAAGCTTAGACCAGAGACACTTAAGCACTTCAGCCCCTGGAAAGGTCTTGAGGGAGTTCAGGAAAGTGAATGTGTTATTCCTGAGAAGCTGCCTTCAGGGACACGCTCACATATTCAAAAGAAAGTGAGGTAAGCATGAGTTTGGCTCCTACCTATTTCTGCACAGCTGTGGGGATAATTCAGGGAAAAGGAGTGTGGAATTTGAGAAGTGACTTTTTTCCTGAGGTTTGCTTGATTTAGAAATGGAGTCACTTCTTTCAAAAGCCCAGAAATAGAATCATCATCCACATCAATCTTACAGATTCTTCTAGAAACCTTCTTTTAAAATGGGATTAAATGCCTTTTGAACATGTCACAAAATAAAAATCTAGTACTTCATGATATTCAATTGTGCTTGTTTGTGATGAGCAGAGACTGTTCAATATATGATCCATGTCTGTAATACGAGTAAATCTCTGTAAAAATTTCCCACATATCAAGAGTGAGAATAGATAAAAGCTTTTCTCCCCCCCCATACGTTCTTCTGACCTTACCTGATGTCCTTGGTCTTTTAAAGACACTTTTTTTAATACATGAGACCAGTAAGCTCTGATTTACAGTATAGCTAAAAAGGACATGAGAGGCCTTTTTTCCTCCCACAGATCTCATATTTCTACCATAAATTTAATGGTCTAAAAATTAGTATGAAAGAAATAGAGGCACAGCCAAGCTGGTTTGGTGTTTGTCCCACAAATTTTACAGTTTGCTTCAGAGAACTCCTGTATTTTAATGCCCTTGGCTGCTGTAGGGTTGTCATTTCCTGAGTGAGTTCGGTTGTGTTGGCAGGAATTAGCACTTCCTGTTGATGTTGAAACAACAAAGACTACAAAGGGAATGTGGAAATCTGCTTTAAACAATTCCTATGGATGCTGACAGAAAAGCAGTTCAGAGTTTGAAGTTGGAATGCAGAGGGGTTAAGTTGGAATTCTAAAAGTGGATCTATCTTCAAGACAGGAACTTAGATGGATACAGGATGCTGCAGATGGGAAAGTGAACTTTTTTCATAAGACTTTTTTCCTAGGGTAGGGGTTCATTTCCTTAGGCTTCTCCTTGTTCCATGCAAAGAAGCTTTGTTTCATTTAGATGCAAGACAATTCTCTTGCATAGTGCAGAAATTCTGCAGAAATAAATTGGTGCTATTTTAAGGAGAGCATATCTGCTCTGACTGACGTGAGATTATTCCTCCTATTGTATTTTTAAATTAAGCTGCATGTAAAATCTTCAATGTAGTTCCTTGTACCTGCAGCTGGAATTCTGGTGTCCTGAGTCTTTATTGCAATCTCATCAGTGAGTTGCTGTGACCTTGAGCAGAACATGAAAGTTTTGGAATTTTTTTGCTCTGAAGCAGGAATGATACCATCTCTAAATTCTTTGTCTGGAGTGGTCAGTATTTGCTTAGTAGGAAATGGGCTTATACATTAACTTAGAGGATGGCAGAACTGGATATGAAAAAGCTGAAAGATCTGAAAAATTGCAGTTTATTCTGAAAAACAGTCTTCAGAGTTTAATTCCTTTTTGACAGGAGTAGTGTGTTACCATTTCACCAGGTGTGTAAACTGCGCAGGAGCTGCAGACACACTCAAAACTGTAATAGAGATCCAGTCCCACAGTGTTTGTCTGAGATGGAGAATGAACAAAACATCTTGGGAAACAAAAGAGCAGTCAAAAGAGAAGCATGATAATAAAACACTCAGGATGAGTTTTGTCTTAACTGAATTTTGGGCTGAGGTGAACAAGCAATCTTAAACAGGCTTAGAGATGACCCTGGAACCACAAAAAAGGAAGAAGAGACCCAGTTTCACAATGAAGTGAAAGGGCCTTGAAGTTGTGTGAGTGAAGGCTTTGGGAGAGAAGCCAACTAAAATTCCTTTTCCAAGATACTGTGGGTTTCAGAGAAGAGGAAAAATTTGTAAATGATGCTATGACAAGATCTGGCATCTGTTCCTTGAGGTTTTCAGTTTGGAATAATTACTATGGAGGGAGCTTCAACCTAAGTCTGGTTATGGGGTTTAGAAATATTTAAGGAATATTGAAGCATTGACTATTTTCAAAGTTCTTTTCTTTTAGCAGTGATGGTTGTTCTACTGCTCTAATTTACCTTGACAGTATTTTATTGTCACTGGATAAAAATTTAGAAGTTATCCTCATCTTTCTCCTTGGCAGGGGCTTTAAGAGGAAAACAAAACCCACATGCTTGCAAAGATAAATAAGCTGATTAAATCTTAACAGAATAATATGTAAAGCTGCTAGCAAAGCATTTCTTTTATTTAATACTAAAGGGTCAATTCTGGCTAATAAAATGTTCTGAAATCACACTATCAGTGTTAATTTATAAACTCCAGGTGCTCTGTGTAGTATTTGAAGTGAGAACCAATTATCTTGTCTTGCAATAAAAGATAAAATTCATCAGCATGTTTCTTCATCATCTTCCATTGCTATCAAGCTGCAGAGATTTTAAAACAAAAACTTCAAGAACAGCTGAGTTGGAGATGTGGAATGCTAGGGAAAATGCCAGCAGTGTCTTTCTGGAACAGAGACTTTTAAAGATAAGTTGTATACTTAAAGGGAAATATCCGTATGATTATTACACTGGAAATCAGCCCAGTAGTTGAGCAACTCCACATGCAAAAGTTGAGGTTGTTTCAGTGGTTGTGATGTTTTACAGAGCCTCTGTCTTGCTGGTTCAATAAAATATATGTGAGTAATTTGGTGCCTATGGATACTGGGAAAACAGAGGCTTAGAAGGGAAAAGTGTCTGTTGGCTGTGGGTCCTCAAAGTCCTCCCCTCAACCCAGCCTGCAGAAAATGACTGGTTTTACCCTGACAACTTGTTCGTGTTACAATCTGCTCTGGGATCTCAGACATTTTAGTAGTTACTAAGTAAAACCCTGAACAATATTTGTGAGTGATCTCCTTTTACCCAGATAGCAAAACAGCATTTTTCGTAACCATGATGTTGCAGACAGTTTTTACAGCATTTTGCAGGTGCTTGTGTCAGTCTAAATCCTTATTCTTTGCTGGGAGGATTCCTTACTCTGTTCTGAAGACCTACAGGGAAGTTCTGACTTCTACATCTAATATTGATGTTACCAGCTTAGTCACTCGGGCAACTTGAATTTATCCAAAAATGAATCACAAACGCTCTAATTAAAAAAAAATAGAAAGAAACAAGAGGCCTGGAGGAGAGAAGTAAGTCCAAAATCTATTTTATTTCCTTTGGCTGGAAGCAAAGCATATCCATTTGTGGTAACACCTTATTCCAAGATTTCACACACACATTTTCACTTGTTTTCCAGTGTTTATAAATCAATCTGCCTTTTTTTTTTCTAGTGTTGTTTGAAGTGGCTGAAAGGACTTGTAATTTCAAACTATGCCTTCTTCTAATTCTCCTGATTATCACCTGTTTTTCAGATTTCTGGTTGTTTCAGAGGTGGCAGTGGAGCACACCTTTAGCACAGGAAAATGAGTGAGCTTGACCAGTTACGCCAGGAGGCTGAGCAACTGAAAAACCAAATCAGAGTATGTATTGTACCTCAGCACAAATGAATGTGTCTTGAGGAGGACAGAAATGATGCCTTAAATGTTTCCCCAATGTCAGAGTTAATGTAGAAAGCGCAAGCACATGTGATTGCTTGAGAAAATTACTTTTTGGTCTTTTATATTGCTTAGAAAATAATAGTTACATAAGCAATGCACAAAATTGCTGATCAAAATGAATGTTTACTGAAGTTTTTCTGTGCCAAACCGTAACTAATGTTAAAATATTCCTTCTTAAAATAAGGTCAGTGATAAGGTTAGTCAGGGCTTTGTCCTGTTAGATCTTAAAAACCTCTGAGGTTGGAGGCTGCACATCCGGCCTGAACAAGCAGTTCCAGTGCTTGGGTGTCTTTGTGGTGAAAGTCATGTTACCTTTCTCCCAAAAGAAGCAGGAACTTCAAAGTTAAATGCACAATGCGTTTTGACAGCAGGCAGTGTATTATGTTAATGCTGCAGTTAGGATAGGTCCTCTCTGGGTGACAAGCACAAATGTTTTCTGAACCTTGGGTTCAGGGGGCTTAATCAACTTGACAAAACAGAGAGAAAGAAATGCACAGAACTTCATCCAGTTTCTCTAATTTCCTTCTCTTGCAGGATGCTAGGAAAGCATGTGCAGATGCCACCCTGGCTCAGGTAAGAATTTCAGAGTTTAACAGGAATTAAGAAAATTTGTCTCCTTTACAAAAAGAAACTGTGGTGTAAGAAGGTGAATGCAAATCAATCTGGTTTTGCCTCCTGTAGCAATTTTTTTTTTTTTTTTTTTTTTTTGCGCCTTTGGGTGTTTTCTTCCAGAAATAAGTACATGTTTGTCCACTTGCTGAGAGCAGTGGCCTTGAGCAGTGATTTCTTTGAGTGACTCAGGGCATATTTCTGCTGCTTAATGGAAAATAATGCTCTGCTCTGGAGTTGGGAGCAATACTGTTGTTACCCTGATAATCAGAACTATAAGGCCTGCTGAGGTTAAACTGCTTCAATGTCTGCCACATTTATCTCTTCAGGAGGAGAAAACCCGGATCAAAGGTCTGAAATCCTAGAAGTCTAAGAAGATATGACTTAAAACAATTTCTGGGAGTGTTTATAAATGCAATAGGCTGCTTTCTTCATGTGACAAAGACATACTACTTAAAATGACATAATTTTTGAATGGGCAATTTTTAAAAAATCAGTCAATATTGAGAAAGTGGGGCTTTGGGCTGCACTGGAACGGTGTGTGAGATGTTGATCGTGGAACAATGAAGCAGAAGTGTGTGACATTTTGCTATTTCAGATCACAGCCAATATCGACCCAGTGGGGAGAATCCAGATGCGCACTAGGAGAACACTGCGGGGACACCTGGCGAAAATTTATGCAATGCACTGGGGGACTGATTCCAGGTGGGTACGAAACTGTGCCACGTGGCTTCACTGCTCCTTAGGAAGTTGAGAGCATCATTCTTGGGACCACAGGGAATCACTAATTCTAAGAGAACTTGGACAACCAAAAGAATTCAGAAAACCTGAATGCCACAATTTTCCTCCATGTTTTTGTAATCCACACATACATTTGATGCCCAAATCTCAGTCCTTGTCTACTTGCCTGAAAAATATAGTAGTGGTACCACATGAATTCTGAGGAACTGTGGAAATAGAGTAGAGATAAGCTGTCTTTTTTCCTTAAATGCATCCTATTAACCACTGATTCATTTAAAGAGAAATTAAATGACACTGATATCAGCTTCATTCATTCTCTTCACAATTCATCACAAAGATGTTCCTCCTTGCCTACCCACAATAATTGTGTTTTCCTCCTGTTTCCTCTCTAGGCTTCTAGTTAGTGCCTCCCAGGATGGCAAACTTATAATTTGGGACAGCTATACTACAAACAAGGTAAGGCCAGCTGATACATTGCCGTGTAATTCAGTTGTGAATGGAGAAGAAGAAGGAAGTTTTCCTAGTCCTAAATCCAGATTTTGAATTCTCCAAAACAGTCAAGTTGTATGTAAAGAACATAGCAGTGTCTTCAGTGCATGGAAAAGTGCACCACAAATGGAGAACAAGGAAAGACTTAATTCTAAAGAATGTTTTGATTTGTTTTGATACTGCAGTTACAGTGATAAAAAGAGAGCAGGCAGTAATGAGCATGTTGCACCAGAAAGGTCAGAGATTAAGGCATAGCCACATTAGTTTGTTGTCTGCAGTGAGGTCCTGAAAGACCTGACCTGTTATCATGAGTCATCACTTTGTGGCTGCAGTCACATGAGGCAGTTCAGGATTACTTTTACTTTCATTTGACAGTGATTGGTATTTTCTGATTATGGCCACTGTTACTGGGCTGGCAACAATTCCCACGTAGCCCCTCTTAGTTAGGCTGACGGAGTTGCTTCTGGCTTTGTTTCAAATAAATTTTCCCGACTTAGCTCATGGTAGCATTAAAACCAGTGTTACCAATGCACTGGAACAAATGGCATAACTTTGCTAAAAAGTTAATATAGTATGGCTTGCAAATTAAAAATAAATCCTCTCCTTTGCACCTTCATCCTCCCCCTTTGACCCCAGCCTGCAGGTAAATGTCAGCTAAATTACTGTGACTACTTAAAGAAGGTAAAATCATCACTGCATACCATGATTTCTATATTGGTATCTTCAATTCTTACATCAATGCCAATTAATCCATGCAATATCCTTTTGGCAGTTCCAGAACACACTGGAACACAGTGTTGCCATCAATTTGATCTTCGTCTAATGCTAAAATAAAATGGCTCAAAGTGAATATTCCAAATGGTTCCTTGGTAGAAGAGTTCCGAAAATGAGCTGGTTGTGGTTTTAGGACAGGGCTGGGGCTTTTTAACTGCTGATAGCTGCAGAATCACCGATTACTGTGATCCTCTGCTTCTAATGAAATCTTTATTTAAGAAATTCAGGAAGATTGTTAATATTGCATGAAATATCACTATATGTCTAGGGCCACCAGCCCTTTCCTAAAGACTTTATGAACAAATGTGAGGGATAAACACGAGTTAACAAGACAGAACAGGTTTAACTTCTATAATAATCTAAAAAAAGTTCTTTGAGCAGAGAATGACAAGGAAACATGGGGTAGTTATTTAAATATGAAGCTTGATTGCTTGGAGTGGGTTTCCAAAGAAGGATTTAAATGGCAGTGGAAGCAGCGATTTCCTTACTTGTTCATTCACAGCATCTAAGCCTGGAATTGGCAGTTTTGCTGACTGTGCATGGAAGTCAGTATTTTCCTGAACCTATAATAAACCAGTAGTAATCAGAGCACTGAAATGAAATAATTCACTTTTTACCAAAATTGCTGATGAAATTCAGGAAAAGCAGATCTGAGGTTTTATTACGTCATTACTTGTTCTGACAAGCAAGTTACCCTCAAAACAGTTTGATACTCAAAACAGCTGTTTTCTTCCTGCTTCTCTGCCCAAAAAATTATGTCTGTCTTGAGAGACAGGTGAAAACCTTCCTGGTGATGCATCACTGAATTCATTTTTGCAGCTGAAATCCATGTCTGTCTCTGTTTCAGGTGCATGCGATTCCCCTGCGCTCCTCCTGGGTCATGACTTGTGCATATGCTCCTTCTGGGAATTACGTGGCTTGTGGTGGGCTCGACAACATCTGCTCCATTTATAACTTGAAAACTCGTGAAGGGAATGTCCGTGTCAGCCGTGAGCTCGCTGGGCACACAGGTGAGGGCCTGCTCAGATTTACCTCAGAACACAGTGAAGATTTTAAAAATAATCCTTTAAATATAATTTCCTAATTAAGAAGATACACTTTTCTCAGGCTGGACCTTAGCTGCACACTGCCTGGTTTTAAATGTTTATAAACAGTTCTCCTGCTGTGGAATCGAACAAAACTTATAGCTGGAAGTTGATGTTTGCAGGTTTTCATATTTTGCTGTCATTTGAACTCTGTTCTTTGTGAAATGGAGGTGGTTGGCAGGCAGGATGATTTTGTAGTCAGAGTGGTTCCATTGATGGGTTGGCAGATGGGGTTTCAGGAAAAAAGATGCTTCAGAGGATTCAGATTAAATTCTTTGATGCCACTGTTGGGAAACATCCAGTGTCCATGCTCAGACCATGACCAAGAATGTTGTTTATTTTTCCTCAGCGGTTGTCTGATAGAGTTGAGGTCATCAGCATTTGTTGCTGCTGGATGCAGTGACGCTGAGATCCACTTTCTAAGAAAGTTGAGTGTGTGCGGTGCAGGCTCACTTGTACTTCTGCCCAGCTTGGCCAGTGGATTCCCCACTTTTGTCCCCCTTCCCTGGCTGGGTTGGGGTGATCTGTAAAGAGCCAAACCACATTTTGTCCAAAACATTGCAGATTCCTATACAAAAACCATCTGTTGCATTTTAGACTTTAGTGGTTCATTTTAGACTTTAGTGGTTCTTGCTGCAGCTTCAGGAGAGGAAGCAGCTTCTAAGCAAACCAGTATTGCCTTATGAAGAGTAATCTCTGGCCTTATTTGTGCACCTTTTCCTCTGTTTCCAGGCTACTTGTCCTGCTGTCGTTTCCTGGATGATAATCAGATTGTCACCAGCTCTGGCGACACCACTTGGTAAGCTGGGACACTGGGACAGCACTGTCAGGAGGGGCTTTTCAAACCTATTCTCTGGGACTGAAGGAAACTTTGTCCTTCACCAACCTTATCATCACTCACAAGACTGTGGTGATGTCTGCTCATATGTCCCTTTTTTCTGGCGATTTCACCTCTTGTGAGCTTTGGCTGTTTCCTTGTGCCCATGTTCTGACGAGCCTGACCTAATTCTGTGTTAAGATGTTCTGGGAATTTTTTTCTTATGGTAACTATTTGGCTTTCAGAAATAACTGTATGAGACTAATGATTTTCTTCAAAACTCTTATTGTATTCAGTATTTATTAGTTTAAAAGTCATGTTTGGATAGTTCTAATACAGAATGTAATAAATGTTGTTATTCAGAAGAGCTCCTAGAAAATATTCTACAGTGACAATAGCTGGGTTTTTTGAGGAGAATGTAGGTGTATGTCTTCATAAATACTGGCTTCTGAACTAAAAAAGACCTCCATCTTTTTATTCATAGATTTTTCTATTGTATCTAATTCTTAAAAGCATTGCAGTTGTCCCAAGCCGCAGCACTTAGAGCAAAGGTGGTCTGATAAATACCTCTCCTACACAATGTCAGTCTGTTTGAATGCCTGTTTATTAGTCCACTGATTCTGAGTAGCTATTGAATATATATATATATGGGATTAAAAACAAAAATGATTCTGCATTTGTGTTGGTGTTTAGGAAAACCAAAACACTATGACAATAAGAGAGGGTTTGTAAAAACAGTGCTTTTTATATGAGAACAGAGCTGCCTCAGGAGTTCCTGTAGTAATTCTACAGGAATTACTTTATCAAAGTCCAGGCATCTCTTGTTTGTGTGGTTTAAACCTGCTACTGATGAGTCTGGTTTGCTGAGAAATTACAGAAATTAAAAATCCTGACTTCCTAAAGCGTTTAGGCCTCTTCTTAAGGAGGTGCTCGTGTTCTGACGTCCTTTCATACTCTTAATTATCACTGTAGTAGCGTTTTGGCTGACTTGCAACTTTAAGATCAGACATAATTCACAAAGGTACTCATCCTCTGTGAATTTATAAGAATAAGAAATGTTGGCTCAGCTTTTGCTGTAGCCTTACCACTTCAGATGAAGCTGTAGTAGAACTGGGTAACAGCCATGGCAGGAGAACGTTGGGTATGAACAGCCTTGCATGTCAGTCATCAGTTTTTTGCACTCTTTTTCAGCTTAGAACCCCGCAATGTTTTAAAATTGAAGATGGCTTTTATTCACAATTATCCTGCAACAGCGAAATAGTTAAACAAAAAATGTTTATTTCTATTGTCAGTATCTATCTTGTTAACATGTTCTGGGGTTCTACTTCAGCAGTGATACAAACACATAAAGGAGCACAAACCTTTTGATTTTTGCCTCTTTCATTTTCTTTCCAGTGCTCTCTGGGACATAGAAACTGGTCAGCAGACAACCACATTTACTGGGCACACTGGAGACGTGATGAGTTTGTCCCTTGCTCCTGATGCCCGGTGTTTTGTTTCTGGTGCCTGCGATGCCTCTGCCAAACTTTGGGATGTTAGAGAAGGAATGTGCCGGCAAACCTTCACCGGCCACGAGTCGGACATCAATGCCATCTGTGTATGTAGCTGCTTCATTTCTCATTTTCTATTTCTCTGCTCTCAGCTCTTGAAATGAAGTATTTCCAGGGTTTTTTTAAGAATAGTTTGTGGAGCCTGGAGAATTACCTGTAACTTGTGGTGAATGGAAACAGGGTGTTCATTCATGAATTTCTTCACCGGGTTTGCCCATATCCCAGTGTGGAGAGGTGCATCTTCTTGTTTGCTGCTTTCTGGTGAGATGCAGAGGAACCAAACCTGAAACACGTTTGTTTTTTTTCCTCCCCCACTGAAGTTCTTCCCCAACGGCAACGCCTTTGCCACAGGCTCAGACGATGCCACGTGCCGGCTCTTTGACCTGCGGGCTGACCAGGAGCTGATGGTTTATTCCCACGACAACATCATCTGTGGCATCACCTCTGTAGCATTTTCCAAGAGTGGTCGCCTGCTCCTAGCTGGATATGATGACTTCAACTGCAACGTGTGGGACACACTGAAAGCTGATAGAGCAGGTAAATGGCTCTGGGTTTGAATACTGGAAACACAGTGTTGACATTTTATTGGAGTCCCCACCGGTAGAGGTGTCTAAGGAGGGACTGGATGCGGCAGTGCTCTGGGCTGGGTGACAAGGTGGGATCAGCCACAGGCTGGACTCAGTGGCCTTTTCCAGCTTCTGATTGTGTGGTACTGAATGTGTGAATTGAGTCTCACGCACAGATCTGCCAGCACTCACTGTCTCAACTTCAGAATTCTGTGAAAGTCTATTTAGGTTGCCCAGTGATGTTACAAATCCATTGGAATCCTGCTCAAGGATGGATTCTTGTGAACAGGAAGATTGCCATTAAAAACAAGGGCTTGGGGTGGAGGAATATTATTTTTTAGACTTTATGGCTTTGTTTATGCATTAACTATTCAAAACAATTCAACATTAATGTTGCTATTTATACACAAGAATTTTTTTCCTGGTATTTGTAGCAGTAGTTGTAGAGACAACCAGCAAAACAACACAGACTGTGGAGTTTTATCTTTTGATAAACATGTAATTCATGGTCCAAAGATGAAGATAACATAACTTCAATTCTTTAAAATGAAAACTTATGTGGGCAAAAAAAATTATAAATTACCAATGTTTCATTATTCTCATCAGAACGGGAGGTGAGAACAAATATTCTGCATATTGAAATGTCCCAAGACTTCAGGTTGCTGGACAGATTTGGCTCTTCTGATGTTAAACACTTCTGTATCTTCTGATATTGGCACTTCTGTATTAAATGTCCTTGTGGTTCTGTGTTCAGTACAAGTCTGTAAGAGTTCTTGGTGCTGATTTTGTTTTACCAAATTGCAGCACTTACTATTGTTGGGAGAATGAGGAGAGTCCTGTGAGCACTCTAATTCATGAAGAAAAATTGATTTCAAGTCCATCAAGAATATCTTGGCTCAGTGCTGTGGACTGGAAAGAGCTTGAACATAATTAGGTTTTCTTTTTACCTCCTTGAAACTGTTAAATTAAAGGGGATAGAGGAAAATGTTGTCTCCCTTAATTTTTCTATTTAGTGTCTCAATTCTTTTTTTAAATGGTGCTATAATTGAATTGTATTAGATCTCCATATTGACAAATAGATTGTATGGAGGAGTTTGTCTTGTGAATGTAATAAGAAAAAAATTGGATGAGAAATGCTTTAGAGTTCATAACACAACTCAGTTTAACTTCTGGTTTTAAAACAGAATTTTTCACAAATGTAAAAATTCTGTAAAATTTTACTGATCTTTCTCACTGTGGTGAGGAACAAAAGCTGTCCAGGGCATGGTTATAGTGCATCTATTGCTGTGACATTGTCAGAATCTTCAGGGCTGCCACTTCACAGCTCATGAGAGACCAGTAAAGTTCATAATTTGGGGAATGTACAAGGAAAATTTTGGAGTAATGCATTTACAGAATTACCCCTTGTGAACCCACCCATATCTGTGTCTGTGCTTGTAAAACCAAAGGCATTTAAAATTTCCAGCCATGTTTGTTCAGGATTTTTGACTATATAGTTTGGTTAATCCAAATTTGCCTTGGTGTTACTTGAACCAAGACAGGAAATCATCAAAATGATGCAATTTATTTGTTCTGTTTCCTATTTCCAGGTGTCCTTGCTGGTCACGACAACCGTGTCAGTTGCTTAGGTGTGACTGATGATGGCATGGCAGTGGCAACAGGGTCATGGGACAGCTTCCTCAAGATCTGGAACTGAAGTAGGTAAGTACCCAACTCATTAAGGCTGCTTTGGGGTCCAGAATGTTTTTTCCCAGCAGTGCTGTTATTTAGTGCTGCAGGCTTTTAATTCAGAGTAGGAAAGTCACTGAGTAAAAAACCAAACAGTTGAGTGTTTTAGAAGGCCATTAGTTTAATGTATGCAGTGACATTTTTCTGGTGGCCTATTTTTGACATACTTCACTTTCCTGTGTGGGTTTTTAAGTAAATAAATGTCTTTGGGAAAGGGTGGGATAATGACTGGATGTGTCAGTGGCTGGGAGAGCAGACCTTGCCACTTGTTTGCAGTTTATCAAAGTGCAATTCTCACCAGATGTTTCTGTGTGCCAGAAGAGCAGCGGACTCCAGGACTGGAAGTTTCCAACGGTTGAAAATTAAAAACGATAGCATATCCAATCCAACTATACTAACTCGGACCCCCATCCTCCCCAACTTCAAAGGGCAAGATCTTTTCCGTCTCCTGTTGCTGAAATGAAGAGCACAATTACCTTTCCAAGAAGAATTTCTGTGTTGTAAGCAAAATGAAATTGTGCATTCCTTTTGGGACCATTTTTTTTTGTCTTGAAAATTTAAAAAAAAAAATGAAACACTATCATAAAAGCATGACCAGAAAATAAACTTGAGCATAATTGTGAAACAGTTAGCTTTCACTGTAGTTTCCAAGTTGAGGTTAAGGACTTTATCTCACACACTTGCAAATTTTAAAGTCATGTTTGTAGCAGGATTTTTTTCAAGTTTCCTTTTTAAATACATTTCCTTATGTATTTAATTGAGTAAAACAAGGGAGTCCTAGCCCAGAGCACCTGGGGGTTGTTAACGCTGTAAATTTAGTCCCTAATTTTTTTTATTTTTATTTTCTAGTATCACAGATAATTGTTGCACAAAACTTGGCATATATAGGATAATGTTAAGCAGTAAGGTAACCAAGCACATGCTGTAAAAGGTTAATGAATGCTTGTTCAAAGAATCCTTTCACCTTTTATGGATAACAAATGCAATCCTTGGTCCCTCCTGCCCCCCTTTTTCACCACACTGATTTTTTTAATCTGTTTTGGTTTTGTCCACTTGGAAGGGCAGTTTATATATCCTAACACTATCCTATAAGTCTCAACAACCAGGAATCTCTGTTTTCAAAAGAGACCTATCCTACACTTGGGTATTGAGTCAATTCTTTGTGTATGAAATGATGTACAAATCAATGTTTTGAAAATAATGATCTTGAACTTTCTAAGTTAAACAGAAAAAAAAAAACCTTTTTTGATTGTTTGCCATATTGGGTGGGTTTACTCTTAGAATCGCATGCTGTAGAAATGCTAAAAAGTGCATATTGGACTAAGTCCTTAGATGTTTTTTCTTTGAAGAAATAACCTGTTTAAAAACTGTAACCATTGTCGCTGTATTCATTTATTGTTGCTACTCTGTGCATAAATCTATGAAGAACTCCAGTACAAAGCTATGCACGTTTTGGAGTAGCGTGATAAGTCACTTTTTTTTTTAAAAAAAAAAAAGAAAAAAGAAACAGCCTGTTCAAACAATCGCTGTCAAAGATTCTGGGGTGTGGGAGGAGGGAACCTAGACCATCTTCTTTATAAATCAGTTCCTCACAGTTCCTCTTGAGGATGAGTCCTTTGCATCTGATCAGAGTCATTTTTGTAATGAGCAGGTTTTCCTGGCTTTCTTTTCAAATAAAATGTTAAAAGCAGCAGTGTTTGGACAGCAGATTGTTCTGTTAAACTTTCCTATCTTCTCACTGTATCCAGAAATGCTCCTTCCTAGCAGCAGTAGTAGCTTTTCTCCATTTTGTTTTTTCTGCAACATTCTGTACAAAAATGTGCTGTAATTGTGCGTTAGGCCTGGATTTGGCATAAAAGATGAGTTCCCTCTTACTCTCTTTCATGAAACTACTCTGTAGAGCTTTCTCCACGCCCTGTATCCCTCTTCACCTTTTGTATTTAATTTTAAAGTCAGTGTACTTCAAGAAAGCTGGATGCAAGATAGATACTATATTAAAATGTAATGTTATTTAAGATGTAATAAAGCAGTTTGACATGAGTTTTGACTGATCTGTTTTGCAGCTTATTGATCAACGTGCAGAAAACATCTTCTGGCAGGATTTGAGTTGTGAAATAAACACACAAGAGGAGGAAATGTCCCCAGACAAATGGTTAATGGTTACTTACTGGGCAGAATATGCACTCAGCTCCAAATTCATGGAGCCCATACAGTTCGTGTGGTGCGCATCACAAAAATGCTTTGTGCAAGAGGAGTGGAACACCTGAAGTAGGAAATCAAAGCAAAACGCTGAGTAACTTCTTTTAAAACTTTTGTGTCCTTTAATAGGAAAAGAATTGAGTGGAACATCTTTGTGTTACTGCCACGTGAGGATCTGGCCACACCAGCTCTGTTGTCACTGTTAGATTGGCAGGGTAAGAAGTCGTTCTCATGCGCAATAAGAACAAAGTCTCCACAAGGTACAATTTTATCTAAAAAAATGTTTTGAAAAGGATTTTATATCCAGAGAAGCAGATACCTGAAATGCGGTGTTGAAAAGCAGTCGGTTCAGCAACTCGGTATTGGTTGAGGGTTTGTTTTGTATTTTCAGTGGGTAAAGTCCCATCTCTTGTCCTGACCTAAACAAAAGTGGATATTCCCTCATTTCACATCAACCAGGAGAAATTGCAATGCCATGGCTTGGTCTTGTACCAAACATGGAAATTCTCAGCCTCAGTGGAGAGGTTTTAAAAGCTGGGAGTATGGAAAATATGATGGTGACATTACTTAACCAGCAGCCATTAACTAACTGTGAGCATTGGGGCTTTGGACTGCACAAGACTGGTAAGTAGCTCATGGCTGGAAATGCTTAAATTTGGGAATTCAGATTTAGTGGTTTCCAATTACAAATGGTATAGCTGGGAGTTTTTTTCACTTGTGGAATATTTTTACTCCAACAGATGTTTCATATGTGACTCTGTCTAGTCTGTAATAAAATCAATGTCTTACCTTCCTTAATATCAATCTATATGTTAAATTTCTGTGTCCTGCCTGTGCTAGCAATAAAATACCTGCCAAGACAGTGACTTCTTGTGTCGAGAGGCTGATGGGCAGCCCTTTGTGATTTATTTGAAATGCAAACAGTTGCAATTGCCTCTTATTACTCTTATTTTTATGTTAAATATGAAATTCTATTTGATTTAAACATCTGACAGTCTTTGTGTGCTTGGTTATTCAGAGAGCTGCAACTGGAGAAAGATGGGTGTGCAAAGGGAGCAGCACTGAACTCTTCTGACTCTGGGCCGAAACTGAGTTTTGAATGCCTTTCATTTGAGGATGTACCCAAATCAAAATGGTTTATGTAATTTTACCTACATGCTTTTCCTGGAGGCATTGAAAAGATTCTGACGTGGAAATAGTTGTGGGATGTGGTTCCAAAGTTCCCCCAGCTGCATCTGATTTCTGGTTCAAAATCCATGACCTGAGAACACAAATCTGTGAGAATGGGATTGGAATTATCTCATGGAGTTTCAGGGAAGGAGTGGGGGAAGAGAGAACAGATTTCTCAATCCCAGGACCCTGAGCATTTTCTGTGCCCCTCATGGCCTTTAATTTCTTAGTGAATTAAATAAAAGAACTTGAGGTTCTACTACCAGCAGGAAAAAAAAGTTGAGTTGGGCATTCTACCTTTTGACCATTAAGTCCCCTGGAGTGTTTTAAATCAGCTGTGAAACACGCTTAAAATGACTGATTGAATCATGCCCCATAGGAGCTAAAAATAGAATAATCTGGTTTCTGGGAAGTGGCAGAGTAAATAAAGAAAAATAAAACCTGTCACCCGTGCTGAGTTCTATGTGACTTGGTCTGAAGCAAGTCAGGATCCTGTGAGGTTTTATGATTAACACCTTTTAGTGTAGGTGTAACCATGAATTCAGATTGGAGGGGAAAGAATAAAAGAAGTGACTGATGAACAAGTTCTAACAGCGGCTGGCTATTTTTGCATAGGGATGTTCTCTTTATCTAATCTTTGAAAATCTGCCTCTGCTTTAACCATCAGGCTATTCAATAATCTGAGCTGAATTGGTCTTTTTACATTGCATTCCAACGTAACGTAAGAATTCCCCTAAAGTATGTGAAGAGTTGGATTTGTTCCGTTTCAGGGCTGTATGAGGAAGTTTGGAAAAATGAAACCCTAGATTTCAGTTTCCCTCTTGCAGCACAAGGATGCCTGGTGCATTCCCTGTCCCTCCTGCCAGGAATGGCGCTGTCACATGGCAATTCCCAGAGATGGGAGCAGATATCTGCTGTCCTGCATGGCAGCTGCCTGCATCCTGTCAGATGGGCTTTGTCCTTACTGATTTGAACATCATTGTTTTGGTCCACTGAACCTGAGGAGTTAAAAAATTCCTGCTCTGCCTCCTTGTCTTCTGCCTACTCCTGGGTGCTGCCCTGTCCTCACTGCCCTTGTGAGCCTGATCTGCTGCTGAATGGGAGTCCCTGGGGCTAGGAGAGTGAGGGCTTGGAGCCCGACCTGCCTGGAGGCTGTTCCAGCCTTAACTGCCCGGCTTAAAGCATCTCTTCAGGAAATGCTGCTGGGACAATCTGCAGTTCCCATTTCCTGGCAGGAGGTGGAACATGAGTGGCAGATTCCTGGCCTGGCCACAGGGCCTCAGTTGGAACTGGGCTTTGCCTGCTCAGTCTGTAACCTCTTAGCGCAGACAAGGGAAGAATTTCCTCCTCTAGCGCTCTGTGGGTTAAAGCAACTCAGTGGAAGCAGGAAAGCATCAAATATTGATCAGTTGTGGGGTCCCAGATCAGGAGCTGATGTTTCCTTTTGATAGCCTGGGCTATTCAGAGTAAGTTCATTAAAGGAAAGCCAAGTTGAATCATTCTGAGACTGTCTGTTCAGCTTTTTCTTCTCATGTCAATACTGAAAACTCTCCAATGAGTATTTTTAAATAAGGGATAGTAACTGCATTTGTAAAATTAGCCAGTATTTCACTTAGCTGGGAAAAACAGAAGCCATAGAAACGTGAATAAAAACAGAGTGAACTTCTCATTGTTTAGAAAACTGGCTGCTCAAAACTCACCCTTCAGGAAAACAGGCCCTGCACAATACTCATTCAAGTAATTCCTGGCTTAACCCAGGACAATTTTGTCATAAAATGGAACAAAGAGAATCTTCCTTCCTTAATTATTCATAAGCCATTTGCTCTGGCTGAGTGCAGTGAGATGTGATTGACCCTGAGAGGGATTCAGCTGGGGAGCTGGAAGTGCCAAATGAAAAGTTTATTTGATGTAACAGATTTTAAAATGGCAAAATAGATAAGGGAGGGAAAAGTCTGTTTAAAAAGGTGAACCAAAAAAAAAAAATCTGTTAAAAAGGCTTTGAAGATGGGAAAATGCTGAGTTCCCAGGAATATTGTCTGGAAGCACAAACAGTGCAGCTCCATCTGGTGGTACAAAACCCATGGAATGGGTGGTCAGTGCAGGGAAAAACGCGTGTAACAAAGCAGCCTGTGCTGAATTTGGCTGCGGTTCATGTTCCTGCACATGGAACCCCTTCTTCCTGCGTCTCCAGGGTCCATTGAATGTGTTTGGATTTTTCCATAAGGTCTTACAAACAAAATAAGCTTTTCCTAATGTTTCAGAGGGATTTTCTTTCCCAGTGTTTTATGTAAAAACCTCAGGTGGTGAAGATGGAGAGGTTAAAACTGAGCCAGAGTTGACTGGAGCAGGGTCTCTTGGACAACTTTAAATCCAAGTCCTATTTAGAAAGGATTCCCTGCACTTCTTTCCAGTCTCTGTCCCCCAATATTCCTGAGCTCCCTCTCACAATTTTTGCCATGCTCTGTCACAGCCCTGACCAAAATCCCTGCTCTTTTCAGCCTGCCTCCTCTGCTTGAGGTAGGAATTGGGATCTGAAGTCGTTAATAAAGATATTTTGATTTGCAGGGTGCTCATGCTGATCTCAGCCTGGTGCCCTGTGCTGCCGTGGCAGGGAAATTCGGATTTTGCTGTCACCCACACCTGTTGCACCTGTTAGAACCATCACACACATTCCCAACCCCTGTTTATAAAAGCATACATATTTTCAGATGTATAGAATTCCAATATTTAGGTTCTGTTCTCTTTTGCAAAATCAGGATTGATGTTGTGTGAGGAGCAGTAGGCAGCAGCAGCAGCTCCTTTCCTACCCTGGCTGGTGCTTGGCAGGGTGAGTCATCCTGGAATAACACGTAACTGCATATATTTATCTCAACTTCCATTGATTTTTCACCAGGGTTCCTTATCTTTGCTTTATTGATTTATTTTCTGGGATGTTATAAGCAAAACTGAAACAACATCCAATGGGAATAGTCATGGCTGATCCTTGGCTCCCTGGAGCTATTGCTTAATCCAATGGGAAGAAGCAGACAGGATTTAGAGTGAATGGGAGACATCTGACATTTAAAATTACTCAAGCTTTATAACTCTGAGTTATTTTGTTCTGTGCTCTCTTCCACACAGAAGGTGCTCAGAATACCCTGTTAGTACCTGAGAGTCTTTCACTTCCCCTTGAGAAGCCAAAGTTCATCCACCTTCCGCCAATAGAAAAATAAAAATGACAATGTATTAGCTGGAGTTGAAGGTCACCCTTCACCTGGAATCACTGAAAATCCAACCTCATACTGATTTGTGTTTGTCTTGTGTTTAAGAAATTAACAATTCCTTCAACCCTGAAAGCAACAAAAAGCAGGGGAGGGGAGGAGTTGTAAGGTGAGACATTGAGCTCCTCTTAAGAGCACCAGTTCCACCTTCCCTCTGGCCCCTCCAGGTTTTTTCAGAGCCCAGGAGCCGTTTAACTGATAAATAAAACTGCTGGTCCTTGCCTAGTGGGGATCTGAGGCTTGAATGAACAATAAGTATTCAAGGAGTGACAGCTCTCAGAGTGATGGACACCAGTTCGCACTAATGAGAGATCTGGGAGCTTTGCCAAGGATGACTGCATCACTTAATTCAACAATTCCATATTTCATCTCCCTCTTGCATCAGACATGTGTTTAACCCACTGCATTCTGAAATCTTGGGAAATCTTGTCCCAGGTGACAGAGTTGCCCAGGGACTGAGCTCTGAGTGAACTCTAAAGGAAATCCAAAGAGCCAAAAGCATTCAGCATGGAGAAAAATGAATGAGATTCGTTGGCCAGGGTGGTGTCTGTCTGTCAGTGGCAGCTCTAAAAAGTGATGTTGGAATTAAAAATTGGTCCCGTTGAGCCATTCTATCTCCCTCCTCCCATGGCTTATTTCAATCAAGTGATAGCATCAGACGTGGCGGCAGGAAATGGAGCAATTACAGATAGACCTCAAGGAACAGCTTATCAGAACTGAAGGTTAAACTTTCATAAGCAGAAGGATCATTCCTGTTCTTTGAAGCCTGTCACTGTTCTATCCACCAAGAGTAACTTAACCAGAAATACCAGATGGGAGCCAGGCAGCCTCTGACCTCAGCTCCGATCCTTGGAAAGTGAAAGTTCCTCTCCAAGTTGTAGAGCTTGAATTAGCAGGGCTAATTTCTCCACTTAAAAATAAATCCAAACTCTTGGGCCTGTTTTATAGTGTACCAGCTGTATTCACCTTTAGAGTCCAAATTTTTCTGTCAGGTCTTGCCACTTGAACCAGCCCCATCAAATAAAATCTGTGGTGCATTCTGGCTGGGAAACAGGCAGTTAAGGTTAGCGGTGCCTTGGCCGAGAACCCCAAAACCCTGCTGTCCTCGTGTTGGTTCTGAGTAGTTTAACTTGTTAATACACTACTTCTAGTGCTTCACTGTTTATGTTTTGAATGGGAAGCAGCAGCACTGGCAATAGCAGCAGTTTATTTGCTTTTGCAGGATGAGGTTTGCAATAAAGCCTCTTCACCTAAACCATTTTCTTTTTTTTCCAGCAAGAAATCCATTGTTAAATCTGTATGTGCCCATTTGAACCCCTTTGCCACCTTGATAAAGCAATGTCTGCAATCTCTCCAGCTAAAAAGACAAAACTGCCCAAAGCAGGATTTCATCACATTCCTGTAACTGTAATACATTTGGGTGTGAGCCAGAGACAGCACAAATATTGTTAATTTTACAGTTTATTCCAGTAGAGAGCATCTCAGGAGTTGTGTCTGACTGAGCTCTCCACAGGACATCCTCTGCAGTTTTAGCACAGGGATTTCTAAGCCAGTTCTTCCTACTCACTTTGGTTTTTCGGTGGTGGTTGAGAGGATTTAATCCCATGCAGTGTGGACACCCAGCTCGGCAGAGGGAGGCCAGACTATAAAATAATTGTCTGGGCTCTTTGAAAAATTATATAACTGGGCAACTATAATGTAGGACAGCGCATTGGATCTTCCCCCTTCTCCCTCCTCTTCCATTTCACAAAGCCAGCAACTCCCATCATTCATCCAGAGCTATTTGGGGTCCAGTGGTGAAACGGGCTGGAAGGGAATGGGATTTGTATCCCACTCTTGCAGGATGGCTCAAGTCCGGACTGGGGATCCTGAGCACTGCCTGTTCATTAAGCACTAATTCACAGCAGTGCACTGCATTATTTAGGAGCTTTCCTTGCATGAGTGGTCAGGTGGAGGCTCCTCAGCTGCTGTGAACATCAAATATTGCTTTTCCTGGGCTTGTAGGACATTTGGGGGCAGACTTCCAGACTCTAGTTATAACTATGTAATTAACTATCATCTTAATTATATCAAAATAATTTGGTTTCTCGTCTCTTATGTTGAAATTTTGGGTTCAGTTGGGATGTTTGACAGAACGGGCTCCCTGATTTTATAGAAGGAAACAAATATGAGATGCAGGGAACAAGACCCTAAAGTTCATCAGAAGCATTTTAGCGGTGGATTTTTCCCTGTGCTGGGACATTTGTATTCACAGAAAACAGAGCAGGGCATGATGCAGCTCATCGATAATCGATCAATACCTGCCCCTGATCAATCATTTGCCTCCTTTGGCAAGGTATCTTCCAATGAGGAGCCGAAAAACCGCACCAAATCCACTGTGGTGCTGGATAATAGGAAAAAATTTGCCTTTTATTCTAGAGAACGCGTCCGTGGGAGAGAGAACAGGGATGCGGGGAGAGAGAACTGGGATGCGGCTTCTGCTGCCACCTGGTGCTGGAGACCAGTTTGGCCTGGGAACTGGTCCCAGTGACCCACAATGCAAATGTAAGGGTATGTTTCGACGTCTAGACTTGGCCCGAGGGCAAATGAGACACCAAAATATAGGCTGGAAAAATGCCGGAGAAATGATGAATATATAAATATATATAATATAGAAGCATAGGAATATATGGCACTGGTCCCAGTGGCTTTGTGGGGTGTGCAGTAGCTTAAAGCACGTGCTAAGATGTCACTGTGATGGAACACGGTGAGTAAACACCAGCATTTCCCCCATACATTATTTACTGCAGGAAATCTGCCCCCCAGAGCACGATGTTTTTCCCAGTGGTTTGGGGATGTACAGCTGCTCTTGTCAGGGGATACTTACAGACAATATTTTTGCAAGACCTACATTATACCTCCTGCCATGTCCTTCTGGCCCTCGTAGGTTTCACAGGGTGAAATGTGAATTTTCTGCATTTGTTTATACGCATGAAGTACAATGAGGAGGAATTATTTTCTCTGCACTAATCAATCTTTGCAGCCGATGTGTAAAGGAGCAGCAAACCCAACTTTCTGTGTGTTCCAATCTCAAAATGACCTGCAGGGAATTGTCTGGGAAAGACAAAACTGAGCTGACCTGGCAGTGCTCTCGCAGAGGTGGTGGGAGCAGTGTTACTGAGCTCAGGGGAAAGGTCCACCTTTGGTGCTTGAAGACCTTCTGAGCTTAATGAAAACCTTCTGAGCTTACTTAAACCCTCAGTGAAGAGCTTTGCCTGATCCCAAAAGCAGCAGAGGGCACTGCTGCCGCTCTTACAGCAGCTCTTTCCCGGTTTCCAGGATTTCAGAGAAACACAGAATAGTCTCAGTGGGAAGGGGATCAACTCCCGGCCCTGCACAGGACGCCCCAAGAAGTGCCCAGCTCTGTTTGGGGCTTGGAGCAGGGTTTAGGGGTGTGACAAGAGCAGCAATTGCACCTTCTGTCACAGACTCAGGGTGCCCTGGGGACAGAGGAGTGCCAGGATCCCCATGGCTTGAGCATCTCTGCCCTGAGAGGTGACGGCAGCTGGACGTGACAGGGATAAAACCGAGCCTGAGGAATGTCTAACCTCCTGAGGGACCCCCAAGTGCCGTTTTCCTGTGGCTGGCAGTTGTTCAGTCCTGGATTCATAAAGGTGACGTTGCTGACCTGGTTCCTGAGTGTTTTCTTTCACAACAGGTGGATGCTCAGGGACAAAACAGGAAGGGGAAGCAGGATTCGGGATCAGCCATGGCGCCTGGGAATCTATGATGGTGAGTGGGGAGCATTGCCAGGACTGAGAATGATGGAAAGTTTCTTCTCCAGCAGAAACTGGAAATTGCAAGAAACTAAAAGGTATCTGCTAGGTTAAAAAAAAAACGCACAATTTTAAGGACAAGGTAGTTAAGGATGGGGAATGAGGTGGAGACATGTCTGCCGGGAGAGGGCAATGTGCAAGTTTTTTTTAATATCTACCTGACCACAGAATTAGGAAAATCATTTGTGAATGAAGAGGGAAGGTAAATTGATGTCTAAGTGTAGCTCATTAGTAACCATGAGAACAAATCCATCGTACCAGAACAGAAAGGTGCTGTTTTTTTCTGGTACTTCTTCTAATAAAATGTTTTAGGGAAAGGAGAGGCTTCACTGGGGGCCACAGTTACTCTCAGCCTTCTGTCTGAGGCAGCAGGACCAGTAATTTCACTCAGGCTACTGTAAATGCAGGTGCAGAGCTCCTGAGTGTGTCATTCTTTTATCTGAAAAATTACCTTGCTCTTTTCTATGAAGAAATAGGATCATTTAACTACAGCGCAGGCTATTCTTTTAATATGGGGTATTGGGTAGGTTTATTTCCTTTTGTGCAGAGGCAAAGGATATCTGCATCACCTTTCTGAGAATTAGAACAAAGGGAGTGAATGGGAAGGGTTTCAAATGCATCTGTGATCTGAGCATCTGCAAAATACAAGAGAGCTGAATGCATGAAAAGAAGAAGTTAATAATGCTGGGCTATAGAGAATTCTGATGCAAATGAAACAGAAGTTGGCAGAGACCAGTCCCTTTTCATTTCTGTTTTTGACAGTCACAAGGGTGTGATATAAGGCTTATATCCAGAATTAATCCTACCTTGCGCTGAAGCTTCTGGATTCCAGACTGATTTCCTCTGCATTTATGTTGTTCTGATCATACCAACTGTTTTGATGTTGCTGTTTTCAGAATTAAATGTAATTTTTCCCTTTGCAGAGATTTTTTTCCAAGCATTCTGTCTCATCAACTCCATGTTGTGTTGGCACTGGCCTTAGTTTGACCCTCCTCTTGGTGAAAAACAGGATAGCTCCATATGATCCTCATCAGCATATTGGATCCAGGCACTCACTTCTGAAGATCTTCCATCAAGATATCAGGTTTCTCAACAAGATAACTAAATTTAAAAAAAAAAAAAAAAAAGTGTCCTGGTAATACCAAATCACTGGTCAGAATTCTTTCTTGTGCTATCAAATAACTCACAGGGCAGCACAAAGTTGAATAAAGGAATAAAGAGCCTCAATTACAAGAAAAAATACAAGAGGATGAGCAACTTTTTAAATCCAGGAACTGTTTTGTGGGGTTTTTAACCAGTGTTTTATACAAGGTTTGACAAGCCAACAACTGCAACGGAGCAGAGCCACCCAGTGAGGTGATGTCAGTGACTTTGCTGACTGGGGACAACAAAGCTCTTGAACTCAGAACTGCAGCGTCTTAGGGCTGCAAAGAAACTTTTGGTAATGACCAAGGTGCAAGGTGATCCTGGTGGCTCTGAGAGCAGAAATTGGTGTTCAGTCCTGGGGAGCTAACAAGGATTAGCCTCCCTGCAGGATGGCTCTGTGTGTTTGCAGTGCTCCAAGGACTCTGGTCCTACGGGTTTGGGATGAGGGTTTGTTGTGGCAGTCGAGACAGAAGAATGAGCCTCTCATCTGCATTCCCTTTGGAACAAGAACATGGTATTTCACTCCTGTACAGGGCCTGCTGTGATCATTCTTTCCTTTGCAAGCAACAAAAGCAGGGTTTGGCCATTTTACTTTTCCTTTCACCTGTTGCACTTGTGCCTGTTGCTGGTTCAGCCCATCCCACAGCTGCCAGCGCCTGGTGACACACAACAACAAAGAGGAACCCAGTGCAGAGGAACCATCTCACTCTTTTGTTGTCACCCCCAGGGCTGTTTTCAAAGTCTGGGCAGTTATGAAAGCTGGTGACCCAACTTCCTCCATTCTTACAGCAGGTTGTTTATCTTGCTCGCTCGACTTGGATGAGTTCTGGCAAGGAAAGGCCCCAGCTCGACCAGTCCGCCACTATCGAGGGCCAGCTGGTAGCTCGAGTGGCAATTTCAGTATCTTTTAGCAGTTTCTGATGGTGTTGGGGTATGTTCTGATGATAGTCCAGGCGATAAAAGTGAACGCCTTTCCTTGAAATACTGAGAGCTGGAATTCTGTAAAGAGTGCTTACATCTCTCCTGTATTCCTGTCATAATTCGTGGGCAGGAAACAGCTGCAATTCCCAGAGCCCCCCAAAGCAAAGGTATTTTATAGAAAACCAGGGGGTTTTCCCCACCATTCCCTTCAGTCTCTCCACTTGGAATTGCAGACAATGTTGACTTTGCCAATGTGAAAGTTTAGCCTAGTAAAGGTTTAAGGGGTGTTTGGCTTTAGAGGATCCTACAGAAAATAGAATTAATTCCTCTGGGCTGCACATCTCGCTGGTAACTTGGTTTAAAATCCACTGCTGCAGGACTGTACTTGCAGAAGCCTCTGGGAAACTGAAGCAACCAGAAGCTTTTAAATTTTCCAGTTCATCAAGCTGCTTTCCTAAATAGAGACGAGGTCTGCTGTGAACCGAGGTCTGCTGTGAACCAAGGTCCTTCCTCAAAAGAATCACCAGTTTTCCTGGGAACAGTGAAATGGTGTGATGAGTAAACCAGTTTTTTTAATTATTTTTGTTTAAAAGTGGAAACCCAGCAAATTCAGAACACTTCTCAGGTGCATGCAACAATGCATTTCCTGCGTCAGGGAGATTACAATCATGACAAGACTGATAAAGAGGAAAGTAATTGTTTTTATCTGTTTTGAAGGCAGAAAAGCAGACTCCATTAGTCACTCAGGGGGATGCAGAGCACCTCCCAAACACCCCGAGCCGTTCTCCAGAAGTCTCTCTCTCCTCCACGTCCTGCTTTGAGACAGGAGGTAAGTCCTGGCTGCATATTTTGCTGCTCCTTTTCATGTTAGATTTCTCCAAAATCTCTCCACTTCTGTTACCTAACTTTCCTTTCCTGGCTGTCAGTCCTACCCTGACACTGTCACGAGCTGGGGATGGAGTGTGGGTATCAGGCCGACATTCTCAATCACTTATCTCAGATTCATTAACCCTTGTGCAAGTCCGTTAATGTAGTTCAGCTTCAGAATTAGTACAATGACATTTACGTAACGATTGGAGGTGTTGGTAATCAGCCTGAATAAAGAAAAGCATTTCCCTGTGTTTGTGTCAGAGTGTGACCATTGAGAAATAATTTATTTGTCACATTCACGTGCCACCATCTCCATCAGAATTGAGGCTTTGTGGTACCTTTTTATTTCTCGTGATCCCTCAGGAACTCTGAGTCATCAGAGGCTGTTTGAAATTAAGGTTGAGAGGTAAGAACTATGTTCTTCAACCCTGTTAGATGTTAATAGAGACAATTTGCTAATTGCTTCCTGCTCAGTGGAAATGCCTCCCGCTGGAGGTAGCTTTGGGGTGTAGGTGGAGGCTGAACAGAGCCTCTCTGTATCAGGCACATCTGTGCGAGTTGTCAAACAACAGCATTTTTGTTAAATTATCTTTTTTGTTAATCTAAATTAATATTTGTAGGAGCTGAGAGCCCCAGCAGAAAAAAAAAAGCGCAGAATGTTTTTATGCTCATTCCTCAAGTTACTGCCAACATTTCTCTTTACTTTTTTCCCTGGTAGAAAGGAAGCACAACCTGGGTTAGAGTGCTGAGCTCCAGTATTCTGGTCATGGTGTTGGGGAGGACAGGCTCAGAAGGGACTTAAAACCCTTCTATTTCCCATGTCACTTCAGTATGTAGAGAGAAGAGCTGCCAGAGCCTGGGACACTCATCCTAACACCCAAACAGAGCTCCCAAGGTCGCTGCTGAACTTGCCCAGCTCAGAGCTGCTGTTTGAACCGCAGCCCTTTTATAAATAGGATAGGCTCAGCTGCTTAGCAGTCTTATCTCCACCAATTACCAGGGATAAGTGCTCCTCGTGCTGTCCTCTCGCAAAATATTGAGCAACTGCGGGGCAGTCACTGCACTGGGAGGAGAACAACCTGCCACTTGAAACGTTTATTTTGAAGCAGCCAACATAAAATGTCGTGGCTGTGGTGCGGATTTATCACTTTCACCCTGGTGAATTTGGAAGCATCCATCCCAAGAGCCAGCTCAGAGGACAACCTGGCAGAGGCTCCTTGTCCGAGCATCACTCCTGGGTTGGTTTTTCACTGTAGGTTTCAGAGCAGTGCTTTGACTCCCTAAAGCTAAATTCCTGCCTAGTGTCATGTTCTGGTGTCCCTTGACATTTTGAGAATCCCTTTCAGCATATTAAAGACATTTGAGGCTCTGAGATATTAACCCCATAGAACTGTGTATTGTTGCCTTAATTCGTTGCTCGCTGGCCTCTGGACAGAAGGACTAAAGAGAAATTTTAGCTCAAAATCCTGTACTTTCAGGAGTGGTGTAATGTAGCCAGTGGTATTTCCCCATATCTAGCAATGGCTTCCTCCTTTACAAGTTTGTTTCAGCATGTATTAACCACCAGTTATTTACAGCTCCCTAGTTCCTCAAAAACAAATTACTTCATAAAGGAAGAAGAAGAAAAAAAATTCATCAATTGCCACATTCTCGTATGGTGTAACTTGCTCTTACTTAGTGGATTCATCCTGGTGTGATTTATCCAGTGAGCTTCGTGTGTGTGTGGCCTCTTTAAAGTAGCATTGGTTGAAGATGCAATTTCAAAATTACAACACCTGATGGGTTTGGTAACTGAAGAATTGTTTTCTTGTTGGCATCTATCCAGGGGCTTGATCCTACCTCTGTTGAAGTTTGTGACAAAGCTTCTGATGATTTCAAGGTACCAAAACCTTTTGGTTTTCAGATGAAGTACAGACTGGAAAAAGGTTTCCTACGTTTCAGCACTTTATGTCTGTATTTGAGGTTGAGTGATCCTCACAAGGTGGCGTGGGCTGTCAAACAGTTTTGTGTCCGAAAGGGTATTTACCGGATGATGAAAGGCCAGATTAGGGTAAAAGTTCGTGACAGGTGTTGTAGGGAGATGTGAGTAGGGTGTGAGTGAAGGGTGTGCCAACAGCCACACCCTTGGCAAACAGCATGGTGTGAGCTGGAGAGCAAAAGGCAGAGGGAGAGGAAGGGATGGCCTGGTCTGGGCCCTGAGATTCTGTGTTGGGGGTGAGATGGTTGGGAGACGGTTGGAGGGATGGGATGGGATGGCAGGGGGTGTGGGGTAGTTGGCAGGGTGGGATGCTTGGAGGTGGGAAGTGTGGGATAGGTGGAGAGGGGGTGGTTGGGGATGTGGGATGGTTGGAGGTGTGGTATGGAGTGAGATAGGATGGTTGTAGGGGTGGGATGGAGGGAGATGGGATGGTGGAACGTGGAAGATGGCTGGAGGTGAGATGGTTGGAAGTGTGAGATGGTTGGAGGGCTGAGATGTTTGGAGAGGTGGGATGGCTGGAGGTGGAAGGTGAGTGATGGGATGTTGGGAAGTGTGGGATTGCTGAAGGAGGCGATGGTTGTTGCTTGGATGCCCCTGTTCCCTATCGGTACCTCTAACGGGGGTATAACCCGGTGCAGTGCCGAACACTCAGACGACCACTACACAACCACAAGCCACCTCCCTCCCCTCCACCAACCCTGTGGCTAATTAATCCTAATTAGC
>VZRN01002233.1:1345571-1402371 GCA_013397935.1 Dasyornis broadbenti
GGGAGGGGACGATGGAGGCGCTCCGGGCGGGCCGGCCCCGCGCCCCTCACAGCGCCCAGTGCCGCCAGCACCGCCGCGGGGCTCGGCCCTGAGGGACGCCGTGAGTCGGGGCGCCGGGGGGAACCCGCGGGGCAATGCGGCCGGGACGGGCGGCATTGAGGGGGGAGCGGTGTGGGCGTCCCCGGTGTGCGTGTGTCCCCCCGGTGCGCGACCGTGGTGCGTGTCCCTGTGTCCCCACCGGGTGCGTGTCCATGTGTCCTCCCCGGTGCCTGTCCCTGGTGTGTGTCCCTGTGTCCCTTCGCCGGTCCCTGTCCCCGCCGGGGCCGCTCGGGCCGCCCTCCCAAGTGTCCGCAACCCCGTCCCTCCATGGCGTCTGGGGTAGCTCTGTCGAACCCCGGCGGGATCCCCATGGGCACGCCCGAGGCGGGACACTTCCCTCAGGGATAACGGGCCGTCCCGCCCGTTTGCCCCCCGCGGGTCCGGCCCCGAGGGCGGCCCTGGGTTTGGGTGGTCAATGCCCCATGCCGTGGTGTGGTCAGGGGGTGCGTCGGGGTTCCGGAGAGGAAGGGTTAACAAATGGACTTGTTTTGCCTGCCTCATGAACACGTGATGGGCATACTGACTGGTTTTTGGTGGAAATAGCATTTGAGTGTGTAATCAAAACCTAAAATTGCAGCTGCTGTTAGGCTGTTGGGTTTTATTACGGGTTTTGTTTTTCTTCAGGCACACTGGAATATGAAGTTCTAAACTAAACCAAGTTTTGTCTGTCTGATAGAGTTGTTCTTTTCTGTGTGTGAGAGAGAGGGTTTAGTGCCTCAGTGATGGAGTCATAGGCATGTACCCTCTGTTGGAGTGCTTTCTTCAGCAAAATGCAACAAAAAAAAAAGCTCCACGGAGCTGAGTGATCAAGTACCCAGGGCTTTGTAGCAGTGGGATCAAGGGGTACCAGTTTAGGATAGAAAATTGTACCCTTATGCCCCAAGAGAAAGTTGATAGTAAAGTACAAAATGAATTTTGAATTACTCGTTTAATTTCTCGGAAATCAGTACAAGTGCTGTGGCCTTGGAGGTGAGTTAAAACACTGTGAGGACTTTGTCAGGGTGGACCCTGCAGTAATCCCTTAACCAGGATGATTTAGGGCAGGGCATTTGACAGGAAAAGTTTGTTACGAAATAACAGCTTACAAGCCTGCTCGTTGTAAAATAAAATTAGATCCCTTGGTGATGTGCAGCCCTGGGCTCCTTTTGGGGATGTCATGGGATTGTGTCCTTCGGTATAAACATGGTTTGATGAAATCCTGGGGAACTTTTGTTGCACAGGAATGTTCAGTGAAATTGAAAATGGGAAAGTACAGTAAAACAGGACTTGGATACACGTGAGAGGTGATTCACCTGGCCGCTGTGTCACCATCACAGATACTTCATATTAGATGCTGACACTTTCTCAGTTGTCCTTCATTCTGCAATGTTGGGCATTTAAATACTTGTTTTTCTGGTGTTATTTTTATTTTGGACATGATTTAAAACAGAGCAGCCTTTTCATTAGTTTGTTGCCGTGTGCTTAAAAGTTTTTTGGATCCAATCCTGGAAGCTGTACGGTGGTAGTTTTGTCTTATGTCAAGTCTGCTTATTCAATAAAGGTCTTGTGAGGGAATGTTAATTAAACAGTGCATGGTGTAAGCTGTAGTTAAAACATCCTGAATTGGAAAGTATTACATGGAGGGAATATCAAGTTCTTAGGCTGTATTTAGTAGGTCTGTACACTTCTTACTTCCAGTTATGTGCTAATCTGATTTTCTTTACTGTCAGCATCTGTCAGATGAACATTCTTCAAAGTCACATGGAAACACGTCTTGCTTATTACATAAATTATTGTTCTCTGCCTCCTTTACTCAACTAACAGGCACAACATTTATATATTGCGCTCGAATTGTCCAAAAATAGAGGTACACTTTTCTAATCTTAACTAGAAAAAGTTACAAGGATGTTGCAATGGCTGTTTCCCAAGTCATGGTCACAGGTGACCCAGCAATGAGTAACCCCCAGCTAAACATTGATACCTTTCCAAGGGCGGGATGTTATAAATTATTAATGGCTGACAGTAATTGCACCTCCTTGTAACGCTGCTCTACTCAGGTAAGCCTGGGCTACAGCAGGAGCAAAAGTACTTTCTAATTTGATTAGGTGGTGATTCTGTCTACTTTAGTAATGAGTCTAAAATTACTGCTGTATTTTAGTGATGGTTTTGTGGTCTGGAAGTTGGTGAAATTGTGGTGATTGCCATCCTCTGGGGACTTTCCCCCCAGATATCATCATTGTGTGATGATTTCCCAGAGCCATAGTCCATTTTAATGGTTACAGGAATGTTTAGTTCCTCTCTCTGCAGGATAAGGTGGGGAGTTCGTCCAAAGCAATGAAACCGTTGGAAAAAAAACTGCAAATTTTTATTGAACCAACTTTTTCTCCCCGTGTTGACTTGAGGAATGTGCTGTTCCTCCGCACTGCGCTCGCTTGGATACTATTTGTTTATAGTTTAGTGTTTGTTCATACACTGAAAGTTGTTTTCTATTTATATTCTGATAAGGCTTCTCTGCTTGCTTCAAGTCATGATGAGAACTTGCACACGACATTCCTAGAACGTCTGCAGTTACTTCAAGTTTGGGTTTTGTTTTGGTTTGGGATTTTGTTTTCACTTCTGCAAAGCTGTGCTCTGACCAGCTGTTTATCTTTCATTTGTGCTGGTTGTTCATGGAATTGAAATACTGCACATTTGTCCTTATTTTGTCCTGTTTGTTTTGGACCATCTCCCCAGTTTGTCAAAAATGAGTTAAGGACTTAGGTATCATCCTCCAGCTTGTTTTTGTCTCTCTTCAGCTTGGTATTAACCTCTTCTTTTTCAAAAGCTGAGTCTTAATAAAGTTATTTCTGTTGCATTATTGGACAGAGTTTTTTCTTTTTGCCTTTAGAGTTTTCCGGTTTTATGAGTTCAATATATGTATCACTCAATAGGAGATGTCACCGTTTTTCCTGAGCCTTGATTCCTTGCCACATATTTAAAACTTTTCTTTCTTTTCAAAAGCTAAAAAAATTTCTTTTTATCTCCTGTAACTGAAGACACAAATCTGTGCTGGTCTTGAAGCAACTCTGTGCTGTGCCTCTTCTCACTCTGGGAACACACCAGCCATTTTTAATTCCAGAGTCTTCTGATTACCTTGAAGAACTTCCCAGTTGCCCAGATTCTCTGGGGAAGTGTTTATCAGTGTGTGTGAACTGTGTTTCATGTACCATGCTCCTCCAGCTTTTCTTGCAGGGACATTAAAGTGCTTTTATTGCTGAAAAACAATTATAAAAACCGCTGGGGGGACACTGGGAAAACTCAACATTGGTCAGCAGTGCTGACCACAGAGCAAGAGCTACAAAAAGCAGGGAGACTGCTCAAACCACCGGCTTGTCTCGACAGCAATGCTCATCTTCTGGACAATTCTAGGAATTTCTTCATGTTAAGCACAATTCCAGTAATTTTTTGATGTTCAGCACTTAATCTACTGAGAGAAGAGGGAGCTTAAGGATTGCATTAGCAAAGCTTCGGGTTTTCTTTGAACAAGATGAAAGTAATTTGAAGTTTAAGGAAATATCTGTTACCTTTGCCAAAACTGAGATTTTCCTTCTGTCTCTTCATCCTAGGGATTGAATTTCTCCCTAGGTGAAGTTCTTTCAGTTCCAGGATGGAGATGAGTCGGGAGAAGCTGTGTGCCAGGAAGGCTGACAGGAGCTCAGACTCGGCCTACCACTGCTCGACGTGTCATGACGATGAGGAGTGGGGCAGCACGAGCCGGGGACGAGCTAAGTCACGGAGTTTGTCGGCTTCACCAGCTCTTGGAAACACCAAAGAATTCAGGTAAGGCTTTTGGTTCTTCCCCTTGTTGCTAAAATATATGAAGTTAACTAGATTTTTTTTTTATATGGCCATGAGGGATTCTTAAAGTGCACCTCGGAAGGTTCAAAGCAAAGGCGGGGAGTTGAAGGTGGGGAGTTGACTAAGAGCAGACTCATAATCAAAATCTCACAACTTGTCAAAACAAGTGTCTGCAGAGCTCATAGTCTCAAAAAAAAATAATCAACAGTGGAGACAATTCTTCAGATTTTTACAAAAGCTCAAGCCAGAGCTTTAGTGCTGTGTGTTAAAAGCCTGCGTATTAGGTTATGTGTGAGGCAGCAAACAGTAAGTTTGTGTTTGCACACAGTTTCAGAGCAGTGAGAAACACCCTTTTTTGATTTGAGCCAAATTTCTGATCTCATTGCAAGGCTCTTGTCATGTGGATAGAACTTTTGATTTGGTGATCTTTGGACCCGCTGTAAATATTGAACAGTGGGCAGGGGCAGTGCTGCGTCTTGATCTTGTGGGAGGCACAGCAGAACTTCACCTTCCTTGTGCTGTGAGCAGCCCTAAAGCACAGCCACAGCCACGGGGGGCTGCTCAGCAGATGGAATTCCTGTCCAGAGGTCCTGCTTTGCTGGTAGGAATGTTCTTGGGAGGCAAGAGCACATACGGGTGAGGCTGAAGATTGCAGGGGGTGGCTTTGTGGTGAAGGGAGGCAAACTAAAAGCCTTGGTCTGGAGAGGCTGAAAGGTTAGGAAAATACCTGCTCTGCCTGTGCAGTTCAGGGATTGTGATGCTTTTGGGAGATGTTTTCTGAGGGCCATGTTCTGTTGTAGCTCTGGTGGTGTGTGTATGGTCAATGCATAAGACATGATATTGAAATCATGCTGTAAAACTGCTGGTTTTCCCCTTCTCTGCTTAAACCTTTCAGTCAACCTATGTAGAAGACCGTGTGGTCCAAATAATTGTGTATTATTTTCTAGCTAAACAGCTACTTTTCCCACTAGAAGTGCTCTGTCCATTGTGGGCTTGAATCAGGGTAATTGCTTCTGAGATTTTTCCTTCATTAAAGTGCTCTGCAGTCATTCACTGGCTGTCTTCAATTTGGAGCTAAATTGTCTCAAGGCATTTTGCAGGCTGTCAGGAAGTGCTGCTCTCAGGCTTCCTCTTTTCAGCTCGAGGGAGCTGCCCAGCTGCTGTGAATTGATAAGTCGATTTCCCTAAAAGATGTATAATTTCCAGAGCATTGCTGCTCATGCTTAGCAAAGGCAGCCTGACTCTGAATAACTTTAAATTCTGTTCACCTAAACACTTTATTGAGCACTAATAAAACCAAGTGAAATCTCAGGGAAAATGTACCCCAGTTATTAATTAGGGCTTGCAGAGGAAACTTTTGGAATGTCATGAAGGTTGGACATGGATTTTTAATGCCTCATTTGGGAACAGAATTTGGCCAATTATTGGGAGTGGCATCAAATAATGACCTGTGTTGGAAGAAGGCAAAAATTGCAGTTATCTGGGAGAAGCTGAAGTGGAGCAAGAAGTGGGAGGCGATGCTGCCAGGGTGTTACTTAACTCTCCTGATTCCAAGGGTAATTGTTCATAAGAAGATAGAGACTTATCATCCCATACTGGCACACACATTAATCTCTTGTTATGTCAGTCCTTGCTCATTTTCTGCTTTAATATAAATAAGGAAAACTTTATGAAACACTTAGTAATGCTCTTATCTGACTTGGTTAGTCATGCCTGGACTTAGAGATGGGAAAAAAATTATTTGAAAAACAAATACAATTTCTGGTTTTGTTATTGGAATTCAGATCTTAGACACAGATATTTTATTGGGCATGGAGCAAATAAGATGATGTTCCTTAATTATGTACATATGTTTAACTTGTGATCCGGTTTTGATTTTAATTAGATTTCTGAGGGTTTTTTTAGCTCTAGGAGTGAGTCATCCGGCTGGTCTGAGATACTTTGTAACACACAATAGAAGGCACTGCAGTGATGATTTTTAGTGCCAAGCGATGTAATTGAATTAAGCCCAGGAAAGGCATGTTTCCCCCTTCTTTTTAATGGAATAATTCTAAGAGCAGTCACATAGTGTTTCAATGGTTCCATGATTTGAACAAGTTTTGCCCCCATTTCCAGCTTTGCTGGAGGAGGTGGGAGGGAGGTGAGGCAGCAGAGTTCTGACTTGCTCCAGATAATCTCATCCTAGAGCCAGGAGTAACCCTGTGTCCTGGCAGACTTCGATTTTGAGGACAAATGGCACCTCAGAGCTCCTGTTTATTTGAAGACAAAGATCTTATTAGAGAAATAAATGAGGGAAAGTTGCAATTTTTTTCAGTCTATTCAAAATTGCAGCCTGATAGCGCAGATATAAATCTCCATGTACCTTAGAGCTGAAGAATTTCTGTTTGATTAATTTATTGAGGGTGTTTAAATGACCAAGACACACATCACTGTGACTTGACCGTGCCAAAAACATCTGAAGGTGTTGACCTTCTTGTAAATGCTTGTCAAGGCACACACTGGGAAACCCAGTGTATGTTCATTTCTGCCCTTAGTGAGGGCAAGAGCACTCACTGAGCTATTTTATGTGTATTTATCCCAGATGCCATCATTCTAAAAACATGTGCTTTTAGATAAGATGTAGTGCTTCAAGAAACGCAGAATAGAAGTGTTGTTGCAGTGCCTGCAGCAGTGAAGCTGGTGTCACTTAGGAACTGATGCAGACATTTGAAATGTGAGAAATAATCTGTAAAACTACCCTGCTTGGGAATCACTCATGTAGGTTTGAGAAATGCACTTTGCCCTGTATTGTTGTGTGCCGCTCAAAGCAGTGGGTTTGGTGTTCGAGCAGCCAGATATCCCCGGTTTGCCATCACATCTCTTTCACTCACTGATTATTTTTTCTGCATTCAGGAGAACACGCTCCTTGCACGGACCATGCCCAGTGACCACGTTTGGACCAAAGGCCTGTATGCTGCAGAATCCTAAAACGATTATGTGAGTATTCCTCAAATCAGTGGCACTGTGCACCTTCTGTGGGAAAGAAACCAGTTTGCTTTTCCACTAAAATTCTGCTTTTTCACCTCCTAATCAGCACTGTTTGTATTTTACCTGATCTTTCAAGGTTTTCACGTTGCTTAGTTGCCGCCCTGGGGGTCAACATTGCCAAATTGGCATGATCTGCAATGCATAGTTTGATGTCTAAAATGGCAGCTCTAATATTTCAAACCCAACAAAAATTCTTCTGGGCACCACAAGGGAAGGAAGAGGAATTGTGCTGTGTGCTGTGAAATCTGAGGGAAACCTTTTCTCTCCCTTAGTGATGTTGTTTGAATTTGTGCTTTCAATTTTTGTGTTTGATCTCTGGTACTTTCCGTTGAGGCAAATTTGGTTGTAGACTGCTGACAAATGTGGAAATAAGGGCTAGTTTCTGCTTAGTGGGCAAATAAAAATTTTAATTTTGTAGGTTGAGTGGCATAAAGTGTTGCTGCCAACACCAGGTATTATATATTTAATATTTGGGGTCTTGATTTGGCCAGATGAGGAATTTCAGGATTTAACCAAGGTAATGCTCCCTGGTTTTAGAGGCCCTGGCACAGATTGCCCAGAGAAACTGTGGCTGCCCCATCCCTGGAAGTGTCCAAGGCTGGGTTGGACAGAGCTTGGAGCAAACTGAGATAGTGGAAAGTGGGATTGGATGGTCTCTAAAGCCCTTCCAGCCTAAACCATCCCGTGATTTTTGCCCTTTCAAAAAAGTTTTAATTGCTCTTCCAGTTAAATTTAAGATACTGGAGTCAATATTTATTTGCCTCGATCTCTTCCTCTGTAGCCAGTAATCTTCCCAGTATATCCACCCCATTCCTGGGAAAATGTGACTCAGATCCCTCCCTTCTATACCTCAGAGCTTCCTCATTCTGCCTGAGTGCTGTAAGGAGCCCTGAGGTGCTGCAGTGCAGCCGAAAGCCAGCCCAGGTCGTGTTTACCCACCTGACCTGGGGAATTGCTCCTCCCAGGGGCTGGCCCAGGACAGGGATATAAGGACAGGGTCAGGATCCTGCCAGAGCTGGGCAGTAGAGGTGCCCTCGGGCTGCTGAAGGGAAGGACTGTTTGAAAAGCAAATTTTAAATTACTTTTCTTACAACACCCAAGGTTTTGTGGCTTCTAAAAACAAGCAAAACCTTGTTGGTGTTTTTTCTCCTCTGCAGTTGGTAATTTGGTTAAACTCTCCTCACCAGGGGGATTTTTTTTTTTTTACAGAAAATTGTGATTTTTATGTGCAGGCTTAAGTTAGGGAAGGTTTGGTGTCTCTTTCAATACAACCAGCAGCACTACAGCTCAAAACCTAGCAAAACCTGCTTTTTGATGAGCAGATGAATTGAGTGAATACTCTGTGGGAGAAAAAAGGATCGGGGCTTGTGGTCTTGAGAGCGGGGGGGATCAAATACCTGTTTGGTTTTTTTGAAATGGGATTTTCCTTATGAAATGTTGCCTTGAAGATCTGGAATACAAGTTTTACACAGGATTTTTCTATAAAGCTTCACAACTTTTTATTGGAACTGATTGAAATCTTCAATAGAAGAAAAAAAACATTTTTCAGAGAAAAATATGTTCTTCTGAGGTTGCAGTTATTAATAAGTGATAAAAGCCTCAGCCTTCCATTTTTTTTTTTTTGGAGCTGTTGCATTTGCCTGAGCCCTGGAAAGAAATATGAAGATCTTAAAGCAAGTTAGGAATAATTTTTCATTCAGTAGAACTGCATGGAATTGGTGAGTACAGCTGAAACTGGCAGACAGGCTCTTGTTTGAATGAAGTTGGTCCTGGTTCTGGGTGTATTCAGTGCTCCAATCTTTAATTCTTGTCAGCATTATTGATATTAAGAGTCCTGCGTTAACCTTTAATTTCTGTTATATTTGTATGTCAAATATAAGCACTAAAATTAAATGAATTTTCAATTTACATTGAGCTGTTTGACTTAGAGTATTGGACGGAGAAAAAATTCTTGCTGTGGCTTTTTCTGATCCTCTAATTGAATGTTTCTCCTTTGGGCCAGCACTAAAACAAGATAGAGGAAAGCAGCATTGTGGTGTCAGTCAGTTGAAGAACTTGGTCTGAGAGCTTTTGTGGTGCTTCTGTTCAGGTGCCTGTGTACCCAGGTTGTTCCCAGGGCAGCAGGGACCAGAATTACCGATTCTGGGTTCTCACCTTCATGTAGTAAAGCACAGAAACACCATTGCAATATCAATGTTTGCCTTTCCCTACCTGGTGTGTAGGGTTGTGTGCAGCTATACTGGAAGATGTGTTCTGAGCAGATCAGAAAGATGTGTGACCAAAATGTGGTCATGTTTGGGGCTTTTTGTCCCCCAGGCACATTCAGGATCCAGCAAGCCAGCGGTTGACATGGAACAAACCTCCCAAGAGTGTGCTCGTGATTAAGAAGATCCGTGATGCCAGTCTGCTGCAGCCCTTCAAAGAGCTCTGCGTGTACCTGACTGAGGTAAGAAAATGAAATTACACCTCAGCTCTCTCCAGCTACTGATTCTGTGCAGAATTGTATTTGTAAACAAATCTTTATAGCTGTTCCCCGTGCATGTGCTAAAATTTGTTGCAGAGCTTAAGATCAGTATGGAGTACCTTAAGTACACAGCTTAAAACTGAAAATATTAAAGTAAAAACTGTCCTTCTGTTTGCAGTTCTAAATACCAGGAAATGGGATATAAAAAGCTTAAACCTTTAAGACGTGAGCAAACACAGCAATGTTGCTGTATCATGGAATCTATATCCCAGGCTTTAGTTTAGTTTATGAAATGGTCTGTGTATGCTGCAAAATTCTCATTAGGATCAGAAAACAACCAGCGGGTGCAGAACACTACTGTAAAATATTTTTTAGCTGTCTTAAATTAGTGGAAATTATGGAGCGAGTCAAAAGTGTTGTTAGGAGGATACTAACCGGCTTATTTTCTCTCCCTTCAGGAGAACAACATGATAGTGTATGTAGAAAAAAAGGTACTGGAAGACCCTGCTATAGCTAACGATGATAATTTTGGACCAGTGAAGAAGAAATTTTGCACCTTCAGCGAAGGTATGGAAATGAGTTCTTGAAAGGACACTTGGAGTATATTTTTTTGTCTTAGTTGTTGGGTCAAGTTTGTAAAACTAAGGTGTCTTTTGCAAACAATTGTTGTTACACCTTAGTTATGCTTTTTTTTATATTTGTGAGTGAATGTTTGTATGCTGCAACTTGTAATTTTTCTTCCTAATTTCTATTAGGAAATTAGTATTGTGGATACAACTTAATTGAAGACTTTTTATTTCAATTTTGCTCCTAGACTATGATGATATCTCCAATCAGATAGACTTTATCATATGCCTGGGAGGAGATGGGACCTTACTTTATGCTTCTTCACTTTTCCAGGTTGGTTCTTATGGGAAATAAACCTATATACCTTTTTCTTTTTGAAGTATTTGAAAGTGGAGTTTTTTCCCCTTTGTTACTGAGTTCAACATTTGCCTTTTGCTGTTCATTCCTTCTTTTTTATCCAGCTTGTTTTACCCTCTGCCTTGTGAAAAGAATATAAAATGTGTTGTCTTTATTAAGCACAGTTGAAGTTACATCAATAGTCACAATATTTACAGGCAATTAGTTGAAGTGTGAATTGCTTTGACTGAGTAGCTTTAAAACTCTTTTCTTTATTGATAGGGTAGTGTCCCTCCAGTTATGGCTTTTCATCTGGGATCCCTTGGATTTCTTACTCCATTTAATTTTGAGAATTTTCAGTCCCAAGTCACTCAGGTTATAGAAGGTAAATTTAAGGGGACGAGGTGTGGTGTTTGTTTGTTTCGTTTTCTTAACCAACTCTTTTAGGCTGGCCCTTAAGATTTGAGACTTGAGAAACGTGTCTTAAGTTAACAGAAATGGAATCTTAAATGAACAGAAGTTTGGCATTGCGTTGACCCATCCAGTGTTGCTCTCTGTACTGCTTTGTAAAGGAAAAGGGCTAAGAAAGAATTTGTGGAGTAAATAAGTATAAGATGATGTAGAATTTATGTTAAAGGGCAGCTAAACGTAGAAATAAAGTACAGTGTTTAAATATTGAGAAGTCAGGCAAATAAAATATTTGACAAAGTAAATTTTTTGTTTCTTCAATATGAGGTTATTTGAGTTGCATCCAAAGCAGATTCCTGAAAAGATGTTGTCTTTTAATACATGTTTCTAATGCTATAGTTTTCTTTAACTTAGCTTTTGTCTTACTGAAGATCACATGAGCCCAACAGTGTTTTCCAGTCTTAATCTTGTCAGTGTAAAATTTAAATTTTCTTTTCACATAATGAGAGAAGTGGGAAGGGACTGGGTTAAAATTTGACTTTGATTTTGCTCATTAGTGCTAAAAATCAGTTTTGAGCTCTAGCCAAGGGTAGCCAATTATGTTGTGAATGAAACTGACAATGATGAAAGATCAGGAATAGATGGATGGCACTTCCTAGAGTTTTTTAGTCATTCCTGGGCTTTATTTCCTGTGTCAGCTTTCCATTTTTGTGTGTTTTGCCCTGTGTTTCACCTCCAGGCAACGCAGCCCTTGTTCTCCGGAGCAGACTCAAAGTGAAGGTGGTGAAGGAGCACAGGGAGAAAATGACAGTACAGAATGGGATAGAGGAGAACGGAGTTGTGTCTGCAAACCTGGAGAAAGAAGTGGGCAAGCAAATTATGCAATATCAGGTCAGAGGGCAAAACAAGGAAAAAGAACCCATATATTGTTTGTAACTTTGTACTTGTTTTATTAAAACTCGCCCCCAGCAGTAAGGGGCTGGTCCTTGCTGCTCCAACTCACAGTATGCTGTAAATGCTGAGGAATTGCTGCACATTATTTACTTTGTGCAGTCAGAAATGCTTATCTTGTACTTTGCTATAGAAATAATTTTACAGAGTCATTTAGACTGGAAGAGTTCTTCAAGATTGAGTCCAACCTTCCTTCTATTTTGAAAACAAAGTAGTAGATCTAAAGTCAGATACACCAAAGATTTTTATAAATGAGAAGAAAAACCTTGCACATGGTTAGTGATCAACTTCTGGAAGTAATTCTTAACATCTCAAGACTTCACCTGGTGCTTGATAGGACAGAAGTGTAAAGAGTTTAATTTGCAGGTATTAAATCAGCACAAATTTTTAGGAGATCTGGAAGGCAGATTTTGTTTTGGCATTTATTTCATTGCCAAAGTAGCAGTGGCGGGCTGGAGTAATGTTTGGTGTCATGGCAGGTCCTCAATGAAGTTGTAGTGGATCGTGGCCCTTCCTCCTACCTGTCCAACGTGGATGTGTTTCTGGATGGGCACCTGATAACCACAGTGCAAGGAGACGGTGAGTGCTGCTGGAATGGTTTCCCAGCTCAGATACAGCCTGTTGCTATTTTCCTGCAGGATTTCCTCACATGGAAACAGAGCTTCAGTTCACTGCTGACAGCAAACATGAGTGTGCAAAGAATAGGTGTGTTTATTCCCACTGTGAAGCTTTAAGGTGCTGAAAGATTTTGTTTATGGGCTTGTGAGGGCACGCAGCTCTTTTTTGGGTATTATATTTCAGGCTAAGGGCAAGAAATAGCTCAGAAAAGATTGGTCTGGATATCTGGAATTTGCTGAAGGCAAACAGTCTCAACTCATGAACGACAGAAGTTAATCTTTAAATCTCTTACCCTTAAAGAAAAAAAAAGGAAGTCACTGTTACAGAATTGTGTAACCGGAGATGCAGAAGTTTGAAACTTCTGAAACCACACAGCAGGGTCAGGAGGGAGTTCCTCACTTCGTGTGTGTTGGGCTGCAGTTCGGCTGTGAAATGCAAGTGCAGAGGTTCATTTTCCTAGCAGTGGGGTTTGTTGGTGTCTCCCAGATCCAGCCCTGGCTGTTTAACATTGATGGCCGTGCCCTGTTTGCTGCTCCCCAGGGGTGATCGTGTCCACGCCGACCGGCAGCACCGCCTACGCTGCCGCCGCGGGAGCCTCCATGATCCACCCTAACGTCCCTGCCATCATGATCACCCCCATCTGCCCTCACTCCCTGTCCTTCAGACCTATTGTGGTTCCTGCTGGAGTGGAACTTAAGGTTGGCTTCTCTCATTTTATTTCTCCTTGCAAATTAAAAACTTCTGTAATGTCAGTGTGAATGTGAGCAGGGCAGAGGAGGCTGGGAAGTGCCGTGTGGCTCCTGCTTCCTCTCACTTGGAGCAGGATCTGACCGAGTCTGGTTCAAGAATGTGTCTTTCTTTAAAAGAATTTACCCTTCAGTGGAATACTTTATGCTTTTCCTGCTGGCTTGTAGCTCTGTAACATTCTACAAAACGGGAATTCCTACGTTTGCATTTGACAAAATTTTACGTAATCTCAGCTGTAAATGATTAGTGTTGAAGGGAATCAAAAAATCTCCTTTCATGCAGAAATATTGCAGATTTTAAGTATATATTGGTAGCATTATCTGCAATTCACTGTTTGTCTTTTGTCAGTGTTGTCTTGCAAAGAAAAAGGCATTTAATAGCTGAATATAAAATAGATTTAGATAAGGTGCATTTTGGACAAATACTCCTGTGCAAGGAAGAACCAGCCCCTTTCTCCTTCTGTTTGTGTTACCTCCAGCCTGCTTAAGTAGGAAGAGAGTTATTTGGAACGGCTTTTCTAGGGATGTTAGAGGATCAGCATTGAGAAATGAATGTGTTCTGAACTTTTTGTTCCTGTTTGACAACATAAAGTGAATGTTTATTCATGGCACTGCCCTCAGCCCACAGGTACTTTCATGTCAGTGGGTGTTACTGGCCAGTGCTAGTTAATTCTTTCAATAGGGATTATGTTAAATATGAGCCAGACTTTCTAAATTTGACAGCTTTGGAGTCATTATGTATTAAAATGTTTTTCTGGATTAACTTCGTTATTTTTCTTGAAAGACAAGCTAAGTCAGCTCCTGTAACTGAATTAAAGCATGACTTGGCTATAAGTGGAAGATCTCTCTGGGTTATGACTTTGTAATTACAAGAAGAGGATTTATTGCATATAGAAAAATATATGTATATCAACCAAATATAAAAGAAAGGTTTGGAACTTGAGTGGTGTTAGTGCACTGCTGCCATGGGGACAGATGAGGAATTCCAGTGCAACTGTGGAGTTGCAAAGACTTAGCTCTGCACTCAGAGGGAGGATGGAGGAGGTAGTTTGTTCCTTGCTCTTGGAGTCTTGGACCTGAAGTTCAGCCGATTTCTGTTTTTCAGATTATGCTCTCCCCAGATGCCAGAAACACAGCGTGGGTTTCGTTTGATGGAAGGAAGAGGCAGGAAATATGCCATGGAGACAGGTCAAGCCTTTTTTCAGATTGTATTATCTCTAAGTATAGAAAATCCTGATTCATGCAGCTCCCTCGTTCTCCAACATCTGCCAAAAGGGTTTTTGGCAGTGAAGAAACAAGCTTTTATAAACCCTAACACCTCCTAGAGCACAAACTGCACTAAAAGGATTTCATTTCTAGCTTGGGTTCTTTAGATCTTCCCATAAAAGCAAGTGAAATGGTCAGGCTTTGTAAACATTGCATGCTTGGCAAGGAAGATGAGCATATCTTTAGAAAACTCTTAAATTTTAACTTTGAGATAAATCTTAGGAGCTCTAGAATATACACCAATAGGAGCTGCCTGTGAGCAGAACTGCTGGAAAACTCTGTGGGGTTTAAACTGGGTTCACTGGGAGTGGTTGTGGTCGCTCGCTCTTGTTTTGAGTGAGCAGAAGGGTTTGAATTCCTCAGTTTTATATTCAATATGTGGTGGTGGAGGTGATTAAAGGCAGCTGTGGGAAGGAGATTGGTAAGCTTGTTATTTAGGATGCCCTTTTTCCTCTTGGCCCACACAAGTTGCCATGAAGGAAAATGTACAGCTGCTGTAACTCTCCATCCTGAGCAGGTTTTATTTCCTGTGAGCTTGGATCATCTATAGAGTAGTTCAGGAGCCCAGTAAAGATTCAAACATGAGGTTTGGCCCTTGGTTACACTCTGGAATTCTTAGTCTTGCTGCTTAAAACTTGAAGCTGAAAGGCCAAGGTAGTGCCTTAGGTTTTCGTTTGTCCCTGTGTGGGTGATGTGAAAACCAGCAAGACGCAGGATGCCGTGGAGGGGGTTCAAAGATGTGTCACAGGAAGTGTCCACAGAGCATCTGCTCATTATTTAAAGCTCAGCTGAGATCAGCTTTAACTTTGGTTACTGTGTGATGACAGAAAGCTGTTGTTTGTCAGCATTGGTGACTCGGTGCTGTGTTGGGTGGGAACAGGCTGGGTTTTGTTCGGACTGCTGCTGCCTCTGCCTGACTGTGCTGTGCTGTTGCAGTATCAGCATCACTACCTCTTGCTACCCACTCCCTTCCATATGCTTCCGGGACCCTGTGAGTGACTGGTTCGAGAGCCTGGCCGAGTGCCTGCACTGGAACGTCCGCAAGAAGCAGAACAACTTTGCTGTGGAGGAAGAATTCTGAGTGTCTGCATACCGCAGGACTCATGGGAATGGAATGTAGCAGTACCCCTCCTATCTGCTGGGATTTTGGAGCTCTTGGTGTGGCTATCACCCCAGACCTGCCTTGTGGTTATGGTTTATATCCCTCAGATCCTGTGGCTGGAAAGGATTGTGTTCCTTCCTGTCCCCCAAGAGTAGGAGTGGAAGGCTCTGATGGTTCTAATCCGGTGTGAATTTCCTTCCAAATGAGCAGTCTGAGACTGAATTTTATTCCTGATTGGTATCAACAGCCACATCTGCAGATCTGATTGTAACCTTTAACTTACCAGTTCCATGGTAGGCTGAATGTAGATACACCAGGGAAAAGTGGCAGCAAAAAAGTGGCATTAAAATCTCCTCTTTCATTTGGTAGATTTGTAGCTCCGTTTAACGCTGCTAGTAATAGAAAGGCTCTGAGAAGTTTTCTTAAAAAAAAAAAGCTTCTCTTTATTATCTTAAATACACCTTGTCCAGTAAATACTTTCTTACTTGCAAGTGTGGCACACTGAAGAAACACCCACAAAGGATGTTTTTTATTAATAGATGGAATTAGTAATGAAAACTGTATATTTTTTCTATATAAATTTCTCTCTTTTGCCCATTTGAGCAGTGGCTGACCCTTGGGTGTCAGCACTGTGGAAATACCCACGAACAGCAGGGATGAGCATTGGTCATTACAGGTTTCTCTGGGTTTGTAGCTGAGCTAATTCATAGCTATGCAGTTCCTCTTGTGGGAATCATCCATGTGTTGGTTTTATTATTATTTTTGTTTGACTCCCTGGGATAAATGGTAGCATAAGAGACTATCATGTGTTTAAAAAAAAAAAATTCAAGTGTTCAAGAAGAATCTGGACTTCAATTGCTACTATATTATAGTTCCAGTATTGTCCTGAAGAAAATATCCTGTTTTAGATCCTGAATGCCCTCAACTTCCATGGATACCTTCCAACTCTTGGTGCTGAGTAATCCAGGATGGGATACTGCATTGGTGGGCTGGAAAAATGAGAGGACACATTCCTAGTGGAGTAGCAACGGTGCCTTCAGCACACTCAAGATATTCTAAGTCTCACATTTACTTTTTTTAAGATGCTTTCAGACGTTTCTAACTTCTCTCTGTACATATTTTATCGTATGTACTTCTATGAAAGAACAAGACAACAACCCCAACAAAAGAACTGGTTGGGAGACAAAAAAGGGTTTGTGCTGTACTTTACCTGCAAAATAGCAAACCCAAGGAAAATGTTTACATTTATGTTCTCTGTGGTGCAGTCTCATGATCATCTTATCCAAACTTCAGCATTTTCCAGTCTTGCTGTATCGGTCATTAAAGGATGGGACGGGAGCTGTTCAATATAAGCCTGTGGCAGAATCTTGCCTAGGAATGAATTTAATTTGCTGATTGAGGTGGGATTTCCTTGGGAATGGAGCGTGAATCTCGGTGAAACCTTTTTCATGATTGTCTTATGTTGTTTGTGCGGTCCAAAGTGGAAATGGGAAATGGGTTCATTTCCAGACTCTGCCTGACCTGTTACCCTCTGGTTTCAATAATGTCTCATCCTTTTTGGATGCTGCCTTGGGCTGAGTTCGTTAAACACAGGTGAGACCACTTTTCTGGAAAAGAGAAGCAAACTCTTGGGTAATGATTCAAATCACAATGAAAGTGTGTTCATATAAATTAATACTTGGTTTGTATATTTTGTAAAATAGAATATTGGTTTGATTCGGTCAAAACAAGACAGATTTTGGGATTTATTGGAGACTATCCAGAGAGCTTTTGGGATTTCTCTTTCACTTGAATCTGCAGTAATTGTTTTATCACTGTTTTGAAGTTGCTTACGGGTTTCCTGAGTGGAGTATTCAGTTATTTGATAACTGGTTACTTTTTGAACTAGAGAAAAGTGTCAGGCTTCTTGCTTTGAAACTATTTTATTTAAACATGCAATAATTGAGACAAGGAACAGGGTGTAGTGTCTAGAGAAACGTGTGGATGAGTGGAGAATGAGCAGTTCTAGGCACACTGGGGAGTGGAAATCATTTTGCAGAGATGAAATGATTTATGAGCCTTATCTAGTATTTTTTAAAGATAACAATATATTCAGCACTTTTTATTTATGCTTTTTATAATAGTAAAGTTGTTCTTGACTAAATTGCCGAACTTTTAATTTTCAGAGTGCACAGGTCATGAAATCTGTAATCAAAGTGTACTGAACTACTTTAGATCTACATTAGGGGTTGGCTTGAAATTTATTCTTTCAACTTCTCACCTGCTGCAATTGCATTACTGGCTCTGGGGCTGCTGCAGCTTTGCTTGTAGGAAATTGCTGCTGAGAACAACCAGTTTTTGGGTGGCTACTCAGCCACCTGGCTCAAGGCAGGGCAGTCATTCAGTGGCTTCAGTCCTTGCTTTTCCTCCAAAAAGCTGCCTTGATTCTCCCTGTACCAGCTGCTTTCGCTTCAAGCACAGCCTAGGCTGTGTTAGAACATCACCAAGTTTATCTGAGTGTACAAAGTCCCTTTGCAAGGCTTTTAATCTGTAAACTGCACGAGAGTGAGGCTGGAGCAGCCCTGGAGTTCTGCATTGTAACTACTCCAGCTGTAGGGGAGTTGAACCAGAAAAACACTGAAATGCACCTCACTTTATTGGCAATAAAACCTCATTTTGCTGATGTAGCTTATTCAGACTAACTTGTTTAAACTGTGCTTAAAAATGGGGGTTTGCTGATAAAGAGTTTCTAATAAAAGGGTTTGTAAGTTACTGGTACCTACAAATCCTTTCATCCACAAAGGGCCAAAGCTGAAGCTGGGAAATTAATTTGGTTTTTTAAAAAAAGTTATCCTCTGGTAAAAATTGAAGAAGTTGTTACCAACTGTGTAGTAGGGAATAAAGCAGTGTACTGAATTTTTAAAAGATGAAAAATCCTGTTACATATTGTTAACGCATTGAAAACTTGGTTTTAAATATTGTTGAGAAACAAAATATTTTTCAATCCTTTCAATAAAATCTTTTTGTAAAGTTGGATTTGTCGATTTGCCCTTTGACTGGGTAGAATAGAAAATCGGGAATACACAATCACTTGCTTGGGAGTGTATGGGGTTTGACACTTCCCATGGGACAGTAGCATCTGTTTTCTGGGAATACACCCAAGGCTTTTTTAAAATGTCTGATACCATTTTTTCCTCAAAAGTCTTAAAAATAAATGCTGGATTTGCTGTGCAAGTTGAAACAAATTTTGTGTACAGTCAGTAGGGCTGCATTAAATAATTGCTTTTGAAGGTCCAAGAATAGAAATATGAGGGAAGAAACAGGAAAGGTTGATGCTTTCAAATAATCTCTGATAATTTGATACCAGCAAGTTTAGGCTTGAAAATGGGGTTTAAATGCCTGTGGCACATTCTGACCAAGTTCTAGACACTTCTCCCTTGAAACTTGTGATTAATGATGATGTTTAAGAGCCTTTTGATTTCATAATTAATGTGTAACCCATTCCAACAGTTAAGAGAGCTTGTGAGGAGATGCTTTTTGCTGTTTTTAAGTGGAGTTAATTTGGTTTACAAGGAGATGCCTTTTGCAGAGAATGGAGCTGCTTTTAAATGGAGTTTTTGTTTAGCAAAGCAACTTGGAAAGAGTTTTTCACCTTCCTGTGCCTGGCCAGTTGACAAACTCTTTGCTGTTCATGGCCAAAGCGATTTCTGTGGCAGTGCCACTGGTACCTGGCAGTAAAACACTTCCTTCACCAATTTCTGACCCAGTACAGGCTTTGTGCAAGAGCAGAGCCTTTCCTTCCCCTCCTGCTCTGGGCAAGCCCTGCTGCCTGTGTCTTGGCTTAGGGAAGGATTGAAAATGTTGAATTGTGATTCTTCAGCAACAATTGCTGGTGCCACTGGGACTTGTGGGATGAAGTCAGAGTCAGCTGCTGCTCTGTCAGCTCCTGCAGTCTGGCCACACAAAATTAACCTCTTCATGCCTCCCTTGGGCTACAGATAAAGTCAGTTTGATTCCAGTTCAGGAGATTAAGATGAGAAAAATATATAATTGTAGAGCAGTTTTGATAGAATCCTTGTAAATTTCCCTAATAAGATGTAACCATTTTTTAATTTACTTTTTGCAGTGTGCAGCTGCCTGCAAGATAGAAATTGTATTGGTGCTGTTCCATGTGAAATAATTATCCACACAAAAACTGTGCTTATACTTTATTAAAAAACAGCCAGTAGTTAAAGGCTCCAGTCAATAAAATACCAAACTTTTAAATTACAATATTAAAGGCTTAATTGTAACAGTCCCCAGGTATGAAATGGCACATTGGTTACACTGAGGGAGGGGGTGAGGTTACAGTGAGTAGTTTTCATGTGTAGCTGGGGTTAAAAAAAAAAAATTGAAATATTCTGAAGCCAGAGGAGCTAGAAGAGCCCCAGAGAGGGGCCACAACTGTCACCAAAACAATGCCAGGGCTGGAGCTGTTCAGCAGCAGAGCCAAGCTGAGGAATGATGGCAGCACAATCCACTTCCAGACTTGGGTACAGAGGATGGGTATGCATGTTTTCTTCATGGTGTTTGTCTATACCCAGGCAAAAATCATTGATAGGAGCAACACTCCCCACTCACATGCACGTGGGAACCCCCTGTGGTTCCAAAGCAGCAGAAGGAAAAGGAGGAGTGGAAGATGCTTTGTCCTGGCAGCTGAACCCACAGGAGTGAGAGGATCAACTGGGCAGTTCCTGAGCACATTTTGCTTTTTCAGCTCTGCCCCGCCTGCACTGCTCTAAGAAATGTGTGACATCTTGAACCTTCTCTGTCCTGGGAAAGTGACCCATTATTTCCACCCCGAACGCAGGTCCTTGGTCAAGAGTTCCCTGGTGTGACCTCACTCTGTGAAAGCTGTAGTGGGGAACGGAGGAGGGCTCAGGAGTTGATCCTTCCATAGGAAGAAAACACTGTGGGAAGAGAGGGAGCTCAGTCAGCACCACTGCAATGGTCCTGCATGGGACAGGTGCATTGGGCTGTTTCAATCAGCGGCTCACCAGGTCCCTTTATTGTCTCTATAGTATACAGGATCATGGAAAAATTACAAGTATCATTGGGATTAGCTCATGCAGCTCTATATTTTGGACAGTTCTTGTTCAGGTTGGCAGCAGCTTTCTTCAGGGAAAACCCACATCTATTCCACCCAACTTCTCAGCTTTGTCAGCCCACGAATTCTGAGGCTGCAGAACTGCTCGATGTCATTGGGAATCTGCCTTTTGCTGTGACTATCCCTAAGGATTTTCCTGGTTATTTCACTGTGACTGTGACAGAAGAGGCTCCGCCCTTCCCAGTGAATTTTTGGGGTACTTACTTCGCTCCCTGAGCCCCTGCCCGAAGCTGCGGTAGACGTGAACCAGTGCCCAGAAGAGAACAGATTTTATTGCAACAGAAATGCAGGAGCCAGTGATGAAAACAGCTTCCAGGGTGTAAGAATTGCCTTTGCCCCACTCCCTTATCACCTGCAGGGAAAGGGAGACATGAAACAACACCTGCTGCCACCTTGAACCCAGAACATGCAACCAAGCACCGAATTTCTGAGAGGAGTCACAAGGTGGTAACTGGGGGAAAGAAAAAAAGCACAAATCCAGCTGGTCACTTGTAAACTATCTCAGTTTTCTGATTATTTGATGTACAGACAGTGTGGGGTCCTGCTGTGCTCTGCCAGCTCAAACAGGCCTGGAGTAATGGGAAGAGCCTGATTTGTTTGCATACTTTGATAAATGGATCCCCAAGGCTGTGGGGAGCTGCAGCCCCCGGGCATTGTTGGTGTCTGGGGGCTGTGGATGTGAAGCATGAGAAGCACAGGCTACTCTCAGCATTCCAGCGCTGCCCAGGATGAACAGCCTGGTTTCCCCTTGTCCTCCTCCCTCCTCACCTCCTTTCACGCATCTTGTGGGAGGTGCCCACTGATAAAGGCTTTATCACTGTGACAGTGCCAAAAAACTGGCCCAAACTGGAGTTTGTTGGGTTTGCACCGCCTTGTTTTGGCTACATCAGGATCGACAGCTGGGGGTGCTGCCTAAGAAATTCTTTAAAATACAACAACTGAGCCCTGGTCAAAAGCTTTGGCACCACTTGAAGCTTCTATAAAGGAGGGGAAGCCTTTTTGAGGAGTCGTGTATCTTGTACAAGATTTTGTTTCATTCTTCCCTTAATCTTTCTTTGCAGGGACTTCCAGAGCCTCTCCCTCTGATCAGTTCAAGAGCAACTTGACATGGTCCCTGTCCTGAAAAGTTGATCCTGAAGAGCCAGGATGTGCCTGCTCCTCTCTTTAAATCCAGCAGGAGCTGCAGGGAAGGGCTGAGGCAGCACCCTTGGGGCCTGAGGAGGATGAGGATGAGACCCCCAGCCTTGCTGCCCTTACCGTGTAGAGCAGGTAGATGAGATAAACCACCTCAGGCACATTCTGAATCAGAAAAACCCACACCAGAGGTTTCAGCTCTTTTAAAATCTGCAAAATAAGATGAGGTACAGCTTTATAAGTTGTTGCTATGTACTTTATAAAAGCTACATATAGTTGATTTTTCATAGCATTTCAAGTGTTGGTTAAGCTGAGTTCTCAGTCAGCTTTGCTCTCCACCTGTGTTTTTTAGCAGGAAATTCAGCCTCTGTTTTCCACTGAGCTGGGCCAGGAGTGATGATGTCCCTTCTCTCTGGGTACACTCATATTTTTCTCTTAAATGTTTTCACTGTTAACAGACTGAAAGCCCCCTGTGACTTTTTCTCCATCTTTCTTTTTACTACACAGAAGTGCAGTCACTGAGGACTAAAATTTGGGAGAAGCAAGAGGATTTAAGTGCCAGGAGAATTTAATTTCACAATTCACTCTAGGACTTGTGAAAGAAGAAAGGGACTGCAGCAGCCCTGAGCTAGGAGGGCAGGTCTGAGCAAAGGGAAGAAAACCAGCTGAGTCACTGGGGATGGGAGCAGTGACTGTGCCAGTGTTAGGAGTGGATTTGATGCATCTGATCAGCACCAGATTCCCCCCAAATCTAAAACCGATCCTTCTGCAATGGTCAGTATGTTTACCTGTTGCCTGAACTACTGATGTATTTTAAAAGCACAATTTTAGCAAGGAAAGCCATCAAAACACATAGGAAGTTGTATTTCAGCTGTCAGGAATTCCTGTGAATGACTAAAGCAAACACCCCAGGAGCCTGAAACAACACCCACCCCCAAAACCCCCTAAACTCCTCCCTCGTAATAAAAAATGCACTTATCTGATGTACTTTGCCCTGATTCTGCAATCATTCTTGGAACAGAGGCTCAAGATTTCAGAGGAGGTTCAGTGTGACTGACATGAAGAAAAGACATTTCAAGTTCACAGATCTTTAGGTTAATGTGGAAACTGTCCCTGAGCATTGAAGAAGATGCCCCAAATAAGACTCCTCATCTTTTTGGTGTGGATTCCTGAGGATTTAAGGCCTCACTGTGTGTGGATCACTGTAATAATTTGGAGGACTGCTCCCACTTTCATCCAGCCTTGGCAGAGAGGTAGAAATATTGAAGACAGCGTGATCCTCCAGGTTTCATTAAAGTGATCAAGGACTGAGACTAAAACAATGTCCCTCAGAATGAAATAATGACAATGTGACATTGTTTCATCCTGTGTGCTCAGTTCAGACAAGGTTTAGACAAAACCTGGTATGGTTGGTGCTTTGGTTTCATCCATCCTGCCTCCCTTCCCTCAGCCTGCGGGAATCCCTCAGGGTGAGGATGTGCAGTGCCAGGGGTTGTGTCCCCCTGGGTGTCCCCTCTAGCTGGACACTCACTGCGATGATGCCCACGGTGACCTTGAGGCAGCCCCAGACGATGCCTGTGGCTGAGATGACGTTGTGCAGCAAGGTGATCTCGTGCAGGCTGATCAGCAGGATGCACAGGCACAGCTGGTGGAGGCAAAGCTTGGGTGAAATCATTGCCTGGAGACGATGCAGCCCTACCAGAAAACATCTGACACAAACTCCCTGCACGACAGCAAGTTAGGCATGGGTCTACAAGCTGAAATATTTCCTCATGGAATGGAAAACAAGAACAGAGGTACTTCCCTATAAATCTTAATAGCAACCAAAAAGAACAGGAAGAGCAGATAAAACAGTAATGCAGCAGTGAATAACAATGAGGGGTAGTTAGAGAAGTAACAGATCTTGAGTTCATTTCCCCCGTCTGTAATTTCATTTTCTGCCTCACTGCCCTGTTGGTCAGGTTCCCCTCTCCCACCCCAGTATCATCTCCTCAAGTACAGGAGCCAGCAGGAAACTGGAGGCTGAGATGTACAGGAATAACCTTTCTTGTTTTAGGACCTCCTGAATGCAATTGTTTTTTCAGGGATAAACTTCCCAAAAATGGTATCAGTTCTCCTTTTGTGCAGGACAATGATAAAATATAATTTGATTCATTTTTGTGGATTTTAGCTAAGCTATTGCTAACACCTGCAGATACAACCATTATTGAGTTAATATTAATATTAATAAAGGTAAGATAGAGGATTCCTCTTGGAAGTTGATAACTCAGCTCAGCTAGTCCAGGATATAGACAATAAGAGGGAAAAAGGAATCTGGGGGTCAGGGCTCTGTACCTGTGCTTGCAGATCAAAAGTGAGCATGGAAAAGCAGAGGTTGAGCATGAAGTATTGGGACTGGAGGCTCTCCAGGGCTCCCCCCACCCGGAATGCCATCATGGATTGGCTCTGGATGAGGATGATGGCACAGATCACATCAAAGGAGCCAACCAGCAGGATCAGCACGAAACGGGCCTGCAGGGGAGAGAAACATGGATGGGATTGGCCACAGCAGGGACAGGCTGGCACCTGGAATCCAGCTGGATATAAGGACAGGAGTAACAAAATCTTAATAGAGACTGTGCTTCTAAGCTTCCTATTGGAACAAACCAACCTTTCCCACTAATTCCAGCAGGGTCAGTGCATTATTCTGAATGCTGGACTCATAAATTTCTAAGAAACACGGGTTTTTGTCTGGGTTGTATCCACTTTGCTGGCATTCACACTAAATGTCTGCTGCTTTGAGGATGGCTCAAGTGGCAAAATGTCCTTCAGAATTGCATTGATATGAAAATATTTATAACCAGAAATTATTTTGGCTCAGAAAGCAGTGTTACAGTAATCTAAGTTAGTTAGAGTAGTAAAAAAATTACTTAATAGTACTTTTCACGTTTATACCAGGATTTACGTTGAAGTTCTTGTTTAATATTTAAACTGAGGACTTGGCTGTGCATCTTAAAAGTAACCTGCATTTCTTTGATGCCTGTTCCTTATTGATCCTACCTACCCAATTTGCTGCAGATAAGTGTGTTTGACTAAATGTCCAATTGATAAATAAACTGAATTGGCAAAGGCTGCTTTGCTCCATCTCCCTTGCTTGGCTGCCACCTCTCCTGTTGAAGAGTAATTTTTGGACGACTGCACAGCAAGGAAGCAAGCAGCTTCATTTGTGATAAATGACCTTTGTGATATGTGATAGAAAGGATGGACTTCCTGGAAGCACAGCAAGTGGAAGTTTAACTACAGAACCCAGTAAGGCCTAAACTACAATCCTTTATTAATTTTTACCGCTAAGAAATGCAAACAAGATAATCCGTAGTGCAGGATTGTATCTTTTTCCTTTTGCCTCATAAAAACACATTTTATGGAGCGCTGGAGTAACGGCTGTGCCCGTGCCTATAGACTGGGGATTCCAGTTCTATCCACAGGTTAGATTTATGTGACTTCAGGCCAGACATTTTACAGAGGGAAACCTGAAGCAGAGTAGGTGAAGTGAAGGATATATTTTGCAGCAATCCTGTGTAATTCTTTGATGTATATGTTATATTTGGATGCTGCCATAAGGAAACTCAGAGAACAGCTCAGAGAAGATTTTCAATTGTGAGTGTGCACATTTTGTTGTTCAGTAGGAATAATTCAGCCTGACTCTCTGTTATCAGTGATAATAATAAATGTATAATTTTTTTAGTTTATTTTTTCATATATATAAACTATAATCTGTGTTACCACCAGTCTTGCCTTCCCAAGGATGGATTTTCAAGCCCAAGCTGTGGGGGAAGGAAAAGTTGATTAAAAGCAGGAGACTGACCAGGAGTTTTGGCTTCTGCTCAGCAGGGAGCATGGTGAAGTTGATGACGGAGCGGAACATCACGAGCAGGATGGAGAGCACAAAGACAATGAGCTCCTGGCGGTTCTCCTGCAGGATCCCCCTGGTCACATAATACACACAGAACACTGGGGAGGAGAGGGAATGTAAGTGCCAGCTCAAACAGGGGGAATACTTTCAGTGTGCTGGAGCCAGATGCCGAAGTGGAAGGATCAAAGAGTCCCTGAGGCTCCTCAGTCAGGAGCATCTTTGTTCTTACCCAGGAGCTTCAGTCAGATAATTAAAATTCTGTGTTTAGTACACAAGAAATGACATAATTAGTCAGATTTTAAAATTACTTGTGAAGTAACACTTTCAAAATGGCAGTGTATTCTTACCACAGCCAAAGTAACGATAAATTTCTTTTTTCCAGAGCGTTGCTTCCTTAATCCCACACATTAAATCATCCACATTTGCTGTGCTGCAACATGGGGACAGTGTTGTACAATTTTCAAATTAAATAATTACTTCAGTCTCTCTAAACAAACCTTCAGTGAATAGACTTCCTTTTTCACTGCCCTTAACAGGGACTGAGAAAAGGGAAAATGATTGGCAAATTACAAAGTGAATCATGTGATTTTCTGGACACGCTTATGACCTCAGGAAGACCTGAAAGACTTAAGATGGTATTTCCTTGTTTCGCAAATTCAGCTGCTAAATCCAAAGAAATCGGTAAAAATTTGAAAATAATCTCTTTTTTGGTCATTAAGCTTTTTGCAGAGATGGCATATGCACATGAAATTCCCTGAAATCCTTGAGTTTATTATTTTCATGTTATTTTCTATTTAATACAAATGGACCCAAGAAGTTTCTACTGAAATTCTACTTGGAAATTCCCAAGGAAGGAAGCTTGGAGTGTGGACACCTGAATTCCCAGCACATTATAGCAAAGACATTAAAATAGGAACTGGTGAGTTTTTTCTGGCATAGCTGAAAATTCAGTATCTCTTACATAAGAATCTTCAGTTGCTGCTTAATCACTGAATTATTATTACTACCATCATTATCTTCATTATTTTCATTATTATTTTCATTATTTACTACATTTACTACAGTGTTTCTTACCAACTCCAACCAGTTGAATAAAGGAAATGGTGAAATCCTCCTCAGTCTGGCGGACCAGTGTCTCTATGGTCAGGCCTATGACACTCAGCAGGGACAAAATAGTGACACAGAAGTAGATCTTCACAGGGAATGAGAGCTCTGAACATGGTTTTATCTGTAAAGGAAGAAAATTCTTAAACACATCATGCAGAATAAACCTGCTGCTGTTCCTAAAAAACACATTGAGGTGCCTGGGGTAAATGAGACAGTGCAGGGTTTCCTTTGGGAAAAGGAAGAGAAACCGTACAACTGAATTGAAATGCCCAAACTGCTGAGGAAGGGAGAAGTCTAACTTTATTTCATAATTAATCTCAGCCTAAATTGTCCTGGTTTATACCTTCAGCCTGTCTTTGTGCCCCACGAGGCCATAGTGTTATAATCCATGACCTGGAGACTGCCAATGCCCACAAACACACCTGTCAGAGCATGGAAATAACATTTTCACAGACTTTTAGTTTTAGAAAATTGTAAAGACACGGTCAGCATTCTCAGTAAGGAAAGGTCCTTATTTTCTTTTATTAAAATACTTCAGGTGAAGCAACATCCTCTCAGGAATTTAACACTTGGCTTGTTCAGCTGGACGAGACTGAGCGGAGACTGACGGGAGACCTCAGGGCCCACAGCACCTCCTGAAGGACAGCTCCGATCTCTGCTCTGTGTGACTGGAGCTGTGCCAGGGGAGGTTTAGGTTGGATTTTAGGGAAAGGTTCTTCCCCCAGGAGGGTGCTGGGGCACTGAGCAAGCTCCCCAGGGAATGGTGACATTCCCAAATCTGCCAGAGCTCCAGGAGCGTTTGGACAACGCTCTCAGGAATGCACAGGGTGGGATTGTTGCGGTGTCTGTGCAGGGCCAGGAGTTGGACTGGATGATCCCTTCCAGTTCAGGACATTCCATGATTTTCTGATTATATCAGGAGAGGCACGTGCTGTGACAAGCCTCGGCGTGTGGACACCTGAACTCCCCGATCCACCTGACTCTGGACACGGATCTCAGACACGTTTTCCCATTCGCCCCGGGCACAGTAACGCGGAGGACACCGGTAACCTGCCCACGCCAGCACAGAGGTACTCACGGGGCCGCAGGGCGTGGGGATGAGTTGCCGGTGCCGCGGGGTGAGGTTGGGCACGTTCGGCCCCGCCGGGGCCGCGGCGCCGCTGTGGGAGAGATAACGGGACAGTCACGGGGCCGTACCACCCCCACAGCGTGGGGGAGCCGCCCGCACCCCCCATCCCCAGCATAGGCGCCTCCAGGTGAGGCGCAAGGGAGGCGCGGGGAGGCGCTCCCGCCGCACGCGTGGTGCGGCCCAGCCCGCCCGTACCTGCCGTCCATGGCGGCGGCCGCGCGTTCCGCCCCAGCTGCGGGCCCTACATGGCTGCGGAGGGGTCCCGGCAGCGTTTCCGGGAACCGGCAGGGACGTCACTTCCCCGGCACGGGCGGGAAGCGCTCCCTCGGATCCTCCCAGGCGGTGGGGCCGCGGCGCTCCCGCCCCTCCGCCCCGAGGGTCCCCTCGGGGATCCCGCCCGGCTCCATGGAGGGGCGGCCACCAGCGAAGCGCCCGGCGGGGCTCTGCGCGGTTCCACCCGGCTGTGCGTGCCCTGTAATCCCCTTTCGCTTTATTTCCTCATGATTTTGGTAAAATGGCCTCCCCGCGACGGGAAAACGAACGGTGACAAAGGGGCAAGCCCGGCACTCGGCACCGCGGTGCCCGTGCAGCCGCTGGGCCCGGCCCGGCGGGGCGGTGCGCGCCCGGACCCGCCTTCCTGCCCGGCACGGGGCTCCGGGCGCGCCAGGGCATGGGCGGCTTTGCCCGGTGTCACCGAAGCCGGGGGAGCGCCAAGGCTGCGGCAGCAGCGAGCGGGAAGCGCCCAGGTGCCGGCCGGGATGCGCTGAGCGGCTCCGGGGACGAAGGGAAGGAGGGATGGGAGCGGACGCTGTTGCAGAGGAGGACCCCGAGCCGGGCCTGGGCAGGGGGATGGCGGTGTTGAAAAGCCCCTGGGCCCGAAGACCGGGTCAGAAGGGCCGCGGTGCTACCGCGGGGGCTCCGAACCTCGCTCCGACCCCTCCGGGAGCTGCGGGGAATGCTCCGGGAGCTGCAGACACCGGGACGCGGGCGGGAATGGGAATGGCCTGTAGGGAGCCGGTTCGGAATGCGGAGGGAAGGCTCTGGGAGTGGGTGAGCAGAAATACAGCTGGAGTACCACAAAGTGCTGAGCTATTTCAGCATCTTCTCTGTATGGCATCTGTTAATGGTTCTGCTGTTGTATTTATAGTGTTTGTAACGTCTTGGATGCTCTCGTTGCCATTAGTGAAGCAGTGTTAATATTCACAGCTTGCTCAGGGTGCTGAATTTTGTGCATTTGGTGCGTTGGGAGCAATATTTGGGTGACCTTTTGTGTAACAGATGAAGGGTCAGGGACACAAAGCCCTTTTTCCACTGTCAGATCAGCCTTCGCTTCCCAAACCCTTGCGACACATTTGAGCTTTAGTTTCTTTTTGTGTAAAGCCGACTTTATAAAGTTCTTTGTGGGTATTTTTTCCTTCCAGGCTGATACATTGTTACTGCTAGTGTAGTTAAGGGTTGGAGAAGATACAAGGAGTGTAAGGGCACTGCAGGCTGCTGGTTCTGTTGAGCTGAAAGATTGAGTCTTTGTGTGTAATCCAAGAGAAACAATTGCCAACCACTGCCACGTTTTCCTCTGTTGGTAAACATCAGCTGCTGGTTGGCCTTGAGGGAGGAAGACTGAATTAGTTCCAGATGAAAAACTCTTTCAGCCCATTTTCAGCCCAACTCTTTCCAGTTGATTTAAGCCAGAAGGTCAGTAATTTAGCGGAGTAGTTTTGTTCTTATTTGCTGTTCTGCTTCCTGCCATGTGTGGAATCAGTGATATCAAATCTGATATCGCAGTGTGGGGCTTTAGTTGTGCTTAATTGGTCCTGGTTTTAATTAAGTTGTATAAACAGAAAAGATATCAAAAAAGCAGTGATAATTAACTATTCTGAATGTAGAGGGATATTTTTTTAATGACCTGAAAAAGGAGGAGGAGTCAAGAATCCATTTTTCTTAACAAATCCTCTTGGAAAATGTCTGTCTTTTTTCAAAGTTTTGTGTTAAACTGGGTTACCATAAGTACATGCTTTAATGTGATTGTGTTGGAGGGTCTTGTACTTGGAGGGAAAAATGGAAAGAGACAAGGGGACAGGGATGGAAATCTTCAGTGTATGGCTGTAATAATTAGAGAATGTGAGGAATGGAAAATTTCTCTGTGAAGTAGCTGCTGTGTAGGAGACCGAGAGTGACATAAGATATTCAAGTCCTTAGTACCTTTTTGTGATTTATTTGACATGTCACATTGGACATTCAAAAAGCATTAAAAATAAAATTTTGAAAAAGAAAATAGCGTGAATTGTTCACAAAACCAGGATAGGTGCAGTAGCTCTTGTAACAACTCTTGTATTCCTCTTGCCATTGATTATGAGAGGAGTAAAGATCACAGGGTGGTTTTGTTGTTCTCTTTCCTCTGCTACTGTAACTTGCCACATTTTGTGTAATTCGTAAAAGCAAAAAGCTCTAGCTGCAAATGATTTAATGCCTTTTGCTGCCAAGTCTGTTTAAAAGGCTTTAAGAATTAGGGCAAGTGCTAATATTGAATTGCAAGGTATGGCAAAATGGGGAAGGTTGCATTATCCACATGTAATTAAATAGATAACCGCTCTGGAAAGCTCTTGGACTTTCCTACTTTTTTTTTCATCTGGATACATTTACCAGAATAACTGTGTGATTACTGGGAGTTATAGCTCTTGGTTATTGACTGCTCTCTTTGACTCGGGTTGATAACAGGTTAATTAGTACTAAGGGTAGGGTCTCCTGCTTGGATTTGCTGAGTTTGGGAGTGTTCAAAGACAGACTGAGATCAAAGACCCTGTAGAATGTGGAAGAGGACTTAGTTACAATTGGAAAGGCTGTGATGAGGTGCTGTAGAGGAGAAAGAACTTAAAAACACACAAAGTCTTTTATGTGTGAGGTAAGTTCTCGGTGCTTAATCTTGGTTTCAAGGTATGAGGAGTTCACAACCCAGTCTGAAAGACTACAGAAGTCTCTTTATCTTCCATAAAGTGCAGGTGAAATGTGCTATCTTCCCTGCACCAGGGATGTAAAATGTCATACATCTTTTTCCTTTCTTTCCCTTTTCTCCCCCTTAGGCAGAAAACATGGAACAGCCCACATGAAGAAGTTTGTGGCGTTTAAATTCATGCAAGATGCTCTTTGGAGGACCAAGCACAGTTTTCCAGTTTTCCTGGGAGATGAAGCATTAACCACATGATGTTTTTGTTTCACCAAGTGCTGTGTCAGTGTTGCTTTGTGTGAAGGACAAATATTTATTTCTCCATCTCACCATGGCGGCCGCGACAAGTGCCCCGACACCGGAGGCCCCAAGTCCTCCGCCGCTGGAGGAGAAGCCAAAGGGAAAATCCCTGTTCCGTCTGGGCTCGCTCTTTGCTAACAAGAGTGAGAAATTTGTGATTGCTCGCAGTGACAGCTTGCCAGAGGAGAACGTCCTGAAAATCACAATCACAGAGACCACAGTCATTGAGTCCGACCTGGGCATCTGGAATTCCCATGCTCTCATCTACCTCACTCTGTGGTTTTTCTTCAGCTTTTGCACTCTGTTCCTTAACAAATATATTCTTTCCTTGCTGGAGGGAGAGCCCAGCATGCTAGGTACCCTTCCTTTCCTTACACCTGAATTCCAGGGAGAGATTTATCTATTTTACTAGAACAGGCTCCTCAGGGAATGGTCACAGCCCCAATACCTGCCAGAGCTCCAGGAGTGTTTGGACAATGCTGCCAGGCACAGGGTGGGATTGTTTTGGTGTCTGTGCAGGGATAAGAGTAGGACTGGATGATCCTTGTGGGTTCCTTCCAGCTCAGGATACTCCATGATCCTATGATTTGACAATACCACATCATCCCATATAAAGCTTAGGGAGAGAATGGTTCAAATGAAGTCAAAAAGGCCTGGTTGGAAGGTGTGGGGAGGGATCTTGGGGCTGGGAACTTAGGATTTTGGCCTTTAAAGTGGTTTCTGACACTGTCCTTTCCTCCACTCACTGAAAGATGAAATTTTGCTTATAGAGGACCTTTATGGGTAAAAAAAAACTGTGGTTTTTTTTGTTTTCTGTGTTGGAGGGTTTAAAAAAAGTAAAGTTTTGAGTAAGTTGTTGATGGTCTCCAGAGCTTTTCATTGCAAAAACTGCCTTTGGTGATCTCCATTATTCAATGACCATTTTAGTTCTTTTTCTTTTTACTTCTTAAAGGGCAAACAAAGGGCAGTTTATCTGTGAACCAGCTTTATAAACCTTTGGTTTATTGTGCTGCCTTGCTGACAGATGCAGAAGTAAAGAGCTTTTGTGAGACTATATAAAATCTAGACAGCGATTTCTTAACTGCACAGAAGTTTGTCGAAGAAATGTTCTCACATTGTTTGACTTGTTGTGTTCCAGCATCCGATCTGACTTTATTTCCCCTCTCATCCTCCTTTAGGTGCTGTTCAAATGCTTTCAACTACCTTCATTGGCTGCATCAAAATGTTTGTCCCATGCTGTCTGTACCAGCACAAAACCCGCATCTCCTACCCCCCCAATTTCATCATGATAATGCTCTTTGTTGGATTAATGAGGTAAATGATCTTGGCTAGTATTTCCTAGGCTAATATTTGTGGTTTTCTATACAAAAGCCGTGTTTTCGTGGCTCTCTGCCTCTTCATTCTTGATGAGAAAGTGTTTGGAGTATTCACCTTCCCCCCCCACAAAAAATATTCCAGGATTATCTTATTTTTATTTCCTGCAGTTCCTTTTCCCAGATGTCAATTTTTTGGCGTCCTTACCTTCCCATTACATTTACCTTTTTTTCAGAGCACTCTTCTCTTTCCATTTACTTTCTTCTTGCTCTTTTGAGACTGATGTTTGTTTAGCATATTAGTATTTACCAGCCTTTTACCTTCGAAGTGATCCAAGCTGTTAACATCTATCTTTTAAAAACGTCAATATTTGCTGGGTGCTCGCGTAGTATCAGTTTGCGGTCTAGGAGGGAATAAGAATACATGGGCTTGTTTCCTCTACCTTACAAAACTGATAAAGAATAATCAAATAAATGATCAATTAATTGCATGGTTTAAACTGTGGTAATTATGTAGCATAACTAAGGTACACCAAAGATGGATAACTGCAGATAAAATTTCCTTGGTGAGTTACTGTTTTTCAGAAGATTTTCACTTTTCTAACTGAGCCTATTGAAAACTTTGGCTGAAAAAATGATCATTTGAACCTTGGATTCTGTTAAAAAGTGAACACTGTTATCTGGAAATCCACTCTACAGCCAAAGAAATTACACAATTGCCCAAGGGTACCTTTATTTGCTTTAAATAAAAAATGTTTAAGCCAAAGCTGAAATAAATAGATCTGACCTTGCAGGTGCAGGAGAAATTATAGTGCAATTCTTTTTATGCTGGATGTCTAAGAGTAGCTCTTAAAGCATTATTTTAATTTCTTCTAGTACATTAATTAATTCCTTACTATTTTATTAATTTCTTCAGTGTTCTTCTCCTGCAGATTTGCAACAGTGGTCCTGGGCCTGGTCAGCTTGAAGAATGTGGCAGTTTCATTTGCAGAAACTGTTAAAAGCTCTGCTCCTATTTTCACTGTCATCATGTCTCGGATGATACTGGGAGAATACACTGGTAAGTCCTGAAATGAGATTTAATTACTCTCTATTTATTTTTTTTTTTAATGGCTATGGCCAAAGAAAGCCCTGTAAAATATAATAAATGCAGCTGGAAGAATCAGTCTGAACATAATGAATATATAGAATTAAAAAGGGTTTGGTGTAAGGGGATAGTTGTTATGCTGTCAAGAAATATTATTGTGGGTTTAAAAAACTGAAGTTGAGTGTGGTCCTTCTTTTTTGCTGTGAAGAATTTAAAATTCTCTCCAAACCCACAGTGTCGTATCCATTAAAAATGCAGTAATAAAACCAGAGATTTCACTTTTGCCTTTGCAGGGTTGCTGGTGAATCTCTCCCTGATCCCCGTGATGGGAGGGCTGGCTCTGTGCACAGCCACTGAAATCAGCTTCAACATCCTGGGCTTCTCTGCAGCTCTCTCCACCAACATCATGGACTGGTGAGGCACAGGACAGCTCTGCTCTGGAATGAAACCATTTTATTTATTGGTAGATGGAAGAAAATTGGCTCATGTGGTTAATTCTGTACAGTGCATTTAAAAGTTGGTATTGGAAATGTATTTTTAACAATTTATTCGCTTTCTCTCTCATATCCAAGAGCATTATTGAGATTAAATAATACAACGTCATTAGATCAAACTCCTTTCTGTACTTGTAGGAAATATATTTACCCATCTAAGGGTAAATGGATTGACTGATCAACTGATTTGTCCTAACTAAAATACAGCTAAATGGTGACTTTTTTTTAATTTTTTTTTTTTTTTTAATTTTTCTTTTCCAGTTTGCAAAACGTCTTCTCCAAAAAACTACTCAGTGGAGATAAATACAGATTTTCGTAAGTACTCAAAATATTTCAGGTTTGGTTATATTTGGGCTGTATAAGGAAACCAAATATTTATCATTATATTGCACCAGCAGGTGGAAATCTGATCACCTCTATCATTTTATCAGGGAAAGAAAACTCCCCTGAGCTCGCACTGCAGTTGGCTGCTACAGCTCCCAGCAAACACCAAAAAAATAACATTTTCACAGAAACCAGTCCTTATTCTGCAGTCAGGAGCCATCCTTAACACTGCTGAGTGTGCAGAAAGCAACTTTTTAGCTACAAAACTTAACCCAGGAGAAACTTAACCCAGGAGAAACTTAACCCTTGAACTAAAAACCACCTTAACAATATATTTGTATTTTACCATGAGATAAAAAACTACTTTTGGTCTTCTGTGCCTTTTAACTTCGGCCCCTGAGAACAAACCACTGTCTTTGCTTTGAAAAAGGAAGCTTTCAATCATTTTAATCGTATTTTTTTCCTCCTTTTTTAGAGCCCCAGAGCTTCAATTCTACACAAGTGCTGCTGCTGTGGTTATGCTTATTCCAGCCTGGATATTTTTCATGGTAATTTGAATTCATTATCATTGGTTTAGAGGTTTTTTTTTTTTTTTCCTTTTCATTGTGAGTAGAATGTGCAATGAAGGTTAATGTTAAATTTTACCTTTCATTCTTCCCATTATTTTAAAATCAGCCTGATATACACTTCATCTTATGTTTGCAGGAGATTGGGGGAGTAAAAACCAGAAAATTGTATGATAGACATGAGTTGATCCAAAAAGTCTGAGTTTATCTCTGGATTTTTGGGCCAAATCCTAATTTTGTCTCAGTGCATTTGAAGTTATAGACTTGCAAACAAAATCTGGAATATTTGTTGAATTTTGTTGATATTCATATGGTGTACAGGAATATTAACTCTCTGAAATCAAATTTTTTGAGAAAAAAAATACAGGATCTAAATGCCTCATGTTCTAGGTTTTGTTTTGCTAAAATTTAAATATAAAATAAAACTATATCTGTTTATAAAACAATGAGTTGGGTGGAAAATCACTTTAATATTTTCTCATGAACTAAACCCTTAAATACTATTTTTTTTTTTTCTTTTTTTGCCATTTAGGATGTGCCTGTGATTGGGAAAAGTGGAAGGAGCTTCAGCTACAACCAGGATATTGTGATCCTTCTCCTGATAGATGGAGTCCTGTTCCACCTGCAGAGTGTCACAGCCTATGCCTTGATGGGGAAAATTTCTCCTGTGACTTTCAGGTAAAACTGTCAGCAACACTATTTTATATGCTTTTGGTCAGGAACACTATAATTTTTTGGTCAGGAGCACTATTTTATTTTTTTTTTGTCAGGAACATTTTATTATTTTTTGGTCAGAGACACTACTTTCTTAATATTTAGTCACGAACACTGTTTTATGTTTTTGGTCAGGCAGCATTATTAGCTATTTTTTGTCAGAATTATTTTATGCTCTTTTGTCAGGAACACTATTTTATATTTTTTTGTCAGGGACACTATTTTATAATTTTTTTTGTGAGGAACACTATTTCATTTTTCTTTTTGTGTCAGGAACACTTCTTTTTTGTCAGAAACATTATTTTATATTCTTTTGTTAGGAACATTGTTTTACATTTTTTTGGTCAGGAACATTATTTTATAATTTTTGGTCAGGAACACTATTTTCTATTATTTTTTTTTTCCCCTCAGTAATTCTGCTTGGGAACCAGGCAGTAAAGGTAGTGTGCAAAGAGATGAACAAGGGAAATCACAGAATGGTTGGGGTTGGGAGTGGAATCTGAGTTGGCATTGAAAAGCAAGGAAAACTAAAGGTATTGTGCAAAGAAACGAATGAGGGAAATCCTAAAATGGTTGGGGCTGGAAGTGGAAGCTGGGGTGGTGTTTAGGAGCAAGGCAAACCCTAGAGCCTGGCGGTGGGATGTGGCACAGCTGCTGTCCTCGCTGACCCCACGCCCCTGCCGTCCCTGATGTCCCCGCCGTTGTTGCAGCGTTGCCAGCACTGTCAAACACGCCCTGTCCATCTGGCTGAGCATCATCGTGTTTGGGAACAAGATCACCAGCCTGTCGGCCATCGGCACTGTCCTGGTCACCATGGGGGTCCTGCTCTACAACAAAGCTAAGCAGCACCAGCAGGAGACCCTGCACAGCCTGGCCATGGCCCCACAGTCCCAGCCAGGGCCCACTGAGGACACCGAGCCACTGATCCCCAAGGATTTGGAACCCTATGATTAACAGAGCCATTTATTTCTCCAACCGAGCGCGTCTCCAAGGAAATCTTCCTCGATGTGGTTGTTCCTTTGGTTTCTTTGAGTTCCTGGCAGGTCGAGCCAAGGATTTGAAGCAGGAAGGACCTGGGAAGGACCCAGAAAAGCCTTGGGAAAGTGGTGCCCCAAACAGAGGACCTGGAACGTGGTAAACGTGGCCTTTGTTGTCTTTCCTCAACTGCAAATCATGTACCAGCCTGTGCTGGTGAAAGAACTTCAGTGTCTTGTGGGAAAACAATTCCTGTCTCCCTCCCCATCCGAACAACGTGAAAACATGGCCCCATCACTGGATTCTGCTGGCAGAGGGATGGAATTGGTGCATCATGGAAATTCCCAGCTGTTGCTCTGCATTTCCTGCATGCTCCATCATTCCTGTGTGGTGTAGAGCTGGAAGAGCTCCAAGGAGGGTATTGTCCCACTCTGCTTGAGCCATGAGGGCTTTTTTGCCCCCAAAACCTGCCAGAGCTCCAGGAGCACTTGGACAACACAAGGTGGGATTTTGGGGTGTCTGTGCAGGGCAGGAGTCGGACTGGATGATCCTTGTGGGTCCCCTCCAACTCCGGATATTCCATGATTCTAGGAGGGAGCCTCCTTGTCTCCCAACAAACAACTTTATAGGTTTGGTTGAAGCAAACTGTGGGAAATGACCAGTGGTGAGCATCTACTGCTGACTACAAATTTAGGATTTGTAGTAGTGTTTCTCCTAAAATTTAACGTGGAAATATTGCATTCTGATCATGTATTTGACAAAACCAAAATGCAAGTATTCACACACATACCTGTGTAAATGGAGTGTTGAATCAAATACTTGTAGGTATTAGAGGTAAAAAAACACTGAAAATTGTGGTGACAAAAGAAGCAGGATCTCTGTATTTCTGTAAGAAACCATTTTATTATTTTATTTTCTTTTTATTATGTGTTTCTGTTATGAGGAAATAAATTGATGGGGTTTTTTATATTATTTCTAAGAGCGCAACAAAAGCCTGCCTTTTAGAAACTCAGGGTTAAGAGTCTGACCTGTGTGTAAAATAGTTGTCTAATTTCTGGTTATGTAAAGAATCTCAGAGGTATCTGTGGCAAATGGGAGAAATATTAACCATAAACTGAGGCAAATCTTTATTTCTGCTGCTCTTAAGTTTCCTTTAAAAAAAGGAAATTTGTTTTTGTGGTAGATCAAAGATTAAAAGTTAACTTTCCTTTTCAGAATGCTTAAGAACAGTCATTAGTTTTGGCAAAAAAAGCACCCATGTAGCTACAAAAACATTCAAATGGACTTTTTTGGGAACAAAACTAAGTTAAAATGAGTGGATTTTAATAATTTCCACACTTCTGGAAGGTTGTAGCATGGATATATAGTGGTTTTTATGGTAAAAATAATGGCTAGCAGGAAGTTACCAGTAGAATTCCTGTAAAATTTAGGCTCATGGTTACATTTCCACTTGTGATTATATTTCCACACTGGAGTGGCTGCCTGGGGCAGATTTCCCAAAGATTTGAGGGACAGAAATGCCAAGTTTTTCATCCTTGTGTATGTGATATGTCTGTGGTATTTTGTTTCTTTTCTACTCCTGTCACTTTTATAAAAGCTGTGGACTGTGGCGTGGAGCTCTGTGGGTTTTCTTTGCTTGTTTTCTGCCAAATACACCGAGATTTTTGGAAGTATAACTAAAAAAAAAAAGGAAAACAAAGTGTGGTTTGTGTCCTATTTCTGCTTTAGGTGACAGAGAAACCCCAGCTCTGCTCTCATGTGAGTCCCACCATCACCTGCTTAATTTTAAATGCTTCATTTTAAAATGTAATGCTTCATTTTAAAACCCAGCAGGTTTTTGCCTTTCTATGACCACAACACAGCCCTGAGAGGATTTGGGAATGGGATTTTAATACCTGGAGAAGCTCCTGGGTGGCAACCATCCTGTTCTTTGTTCCAGTGTTGATCTCATGTATTTTTCTTGGCCCTCTTTTTGGCCTTTGCTTTTCTTCGATTAAACAAACCAACCTCTTGACTGGCCACTTGTAGAACCTTTTTATTCTCCAGTCAGACCAGTAAATCATCTTTGCTCTTGTGTAAACAAGGAGCTTTTTGCTCTTTGTTAAGAATTCACTAGTATGTCACACCCCAGCTCTGCCTATTGTGTAACAGCAGCAGTGCTGCCCAGAAAATCGATTTTTTGGGGAGTGTTTTAGAGTTTCTGTCACTGCATTTCTCCCAGCTGCACCTGTGATGAGGATGAGCTCTGCGAGCTGGAGCCCTGCAGGTTATTAACGTAACATATCTCAATATGCTCAGAGGAACAGCACCGCTTCCTTAAAATGTGAATCCCAGAAATCCCACACCTTGCTGATGGACTGAGGTGCAGGTTTAAGATGTTACAGGAGTCGATGTGTCTCTAAATTGTCATTATTTTCCAGTTAAAAAAAGGGATGGATAATTAAGTGCATAACGATCTTTGCTATACTGTGCCGTGTTCAGTTCGTGTGTCACCTGTTACATTCTCCCTGCACACTCTCAACTCATTTCCACTTAGGAACTGCAGGTTTTGGTGCTGTTCCCATCACATGCGTTGCTTGGAATCGTCCTTTATTCCATCAAACTCGACAGTCTTGTGTGGAATTACAGGATGCCCTGTGATGCCAGCGCCTCCATTCCCCCCCCTGCCTGCGTTTGTATTTATTGCTGAGAAGGCACAGCCTGATGTTAATTAACTAACCTCTGGCTGGGGGCGGCCGGGCCGTTGAGGAGCCGATCAATTAACGGCTCGTTAATGAGGGCCGGTGAGGCGACGTGACGTCATCGCGGCGCGGCGGCGGCCGGCAGTTACGCGTTATCCGCGCGCTGCTCTCGCAGTCCCCGGTGGCGGAGGCGGTGAGCGGGGCCGGGGGGAGCTCGGGGCGCTCCGGGGGCACCGCGGCAGCTGAGGGGACACCGGGAGGGCACCGCGGGACTCTGGGGGTTGTGGGGGAGCCTCAGCGCTGAGGGCGGGCGGCGGAGCAGCCGCGCTGCCGGCCCGGGCGGGCCCGCGGGTGGCACCGCTCCGTGAGGGCCGCGGGGCTGTTTGAGCTCTCCTGCCGCCGGGGACCGGGGCAGGGCAGGGGCTGTGCGGGGGGAAGGCGGTGTTGGCCGCCAAAATCGGCTTCGTTCCGCCGTGTGCGACAAGCCGGGAATGGCACGCGAGAGAGAGAGATGGATGAGTTATTTCAGCTGAGTGCTCGGGGTATTCCGCAAATCAAACCCCCCACTATTATTTTCAAATATTATATATTCCAGCAAACCTAGGAATTAGTGTTAGCTATAAGTTACATAGTTCTCCTGTTAATTAGTATTCTGTCTTCTAATAATGATTTTCTTACTACTCGTGCTAGTTAGTGCCATGCTCAGTCTTTATCTTCTTGTGGGTCGGGGGTTTCTTGGGTCGGTGGTCGTGCTGGAATTACCTTTTACTCAGTGACAGTTGATTCCAGCATAGTTGCTGAGTTGGCTTGATTATTTTCTTCCTTATCTCTGGCGTTTTGCCAGATATCCCATAAATTCTGCATTCCTTATGTCCTTTTTTCCAAGCTTTGTTAACTACCCCGAGGTCTTAGGTCATTATTGAACGTGTGACACCAAACTTTGGCCATGATCTGCGTTTTCTGCGCACTCCAGCAGCTCCCTGAGTTCATAGCAGAGACTTTACTCCTTTGGGTTGAAAGCTTCTGGGTTTGAAACAAACATTTCTGGTTTAAGTAACTTCAGCCTGACTTTACTCAAAAATGGAACATTAAGTGTTTGCATTGAAAAAATCAGTGTAAAATAGATCTATCTGTGTGGTTTGTGTGGGGTTTGTGAACGTCTCCTTCTTTTTCAGAGGGTGGTTTTTTTTAACTCAAATGGGTGATGAAAAGGATTCTTGGAAAGTAAAAACTTTAGATGAAATTCTCCAGGAGAAGAAGCGAAGGAAGGAGCAAGAGGAGAAGGCAGAGATAAAACGTATGAAAAATGTAAGCTGCCCTTTGGGATTCATTTTAATGGAAACAGTGGCTTTGTTAATGGAAAACTGCATTTTAAGGGGATACAGTGCCTGTATCCTGATTTTCTGGTGAGAAGAAGGCTGTCAGCTGAATTTCACTCTAATTCCAAATTTTAACAAAAATATGATGCTTTGTGAAGATTTCATTTGCCTTGCATTATATACTGTGCTTTGTTATAATTATTGGTCAGAACAGATAAATGTATTAATGTAACTAATTGAGAGTTGCAGTTCAAGGAATAGCCTTGAAAGATTTTATAGAAGAATGGGTTAAAAGCATGGATTTCGAATCACTTCTGTGTTGATGTTTGGTTTTGTACAGCTACGTAAAAAATAATTAATTCAGGAAAGAACACCCACATAGTAATTTATGCAGTCCTCCTTAATCAGTGTTTAATTTTGTCTAATTACATTAAATTAAAGCAATTCAGCTATAATTGCAAAGTTCTGCTGTCATACATTAGTGGATTTTACTGTGGTGACCAGTGAAGGCTGGATTCTTCAGCCAGCAATGGAAGACTTCAGTAATATTTAATTTCTTTTTCATTTTGAGACATACAAATGAATTGAATTTTCCCCTCCTGTGATTACCTCAGTCAGATGACAGGGATTCCAAGCGGGATTCTCTTGAAGAGGGTGAGTTGAGAGACCATCGCATGGAAATAACTATCAGGAACTCACCTTACAGGAGGGAAGACTCAATGGAAGACAGGTAAGAATGAGAAAATAAAGAGAAGAAGAGTTACTGAAATGAGCCTTTAGAAGTCCTGAGAAGAGGGTTTCAAATATCTGAAGGGAAAAAATCTGATTTTTTTTTTAGTGTGCAGATATGGCAAATCCTGTTTAGAGACCACAGCAGGGTAACTTTTTGAAGCACAGGTTAAGATTTAACAGCGTTGTGTTCCAGTTCTGGAAATTCAAGATAAATAAAATGAGAATCTTTTTTAAAAAGAGGAAATAACTCCTGGTCTGTTGACAGCACCTGTCACCTCCCTGAGTTTATTCCTGTCCTGCCTTTTAGGGGAGAAGAAGATGATTCCCTGGCTATCAAACCACCTCAGCAAATGTCCCGGAAAGAAAAAACCCATCATAGGAAAGATGAGAAGAGGAAAGAGAAACGCAGGCACCGAAGTCATTCTGCAGAAGGTGCTTCTTGCCACACTTGGAAGCTTCTGGTTTCTGGGAGCTTCCTGAGGGAAGCTCCATGTAGAGTAAATAATAATTCAGACTAAAGAAAACATGTCAGGTGGATCAGACAAAGGAACTTAAACTCTTATTATTTCTTTGGCTGTGTTTAGTGCCTGAATGGGAATGCCAGGGGCATAAATGTGGTTGTGAGGACAGAAATCACTTTGGGACATGGACGCTGAGGTCACTTTTACCCCTGGAAGCCTGATAAGCTTCTTTCTGGCTTCACTGAGTGAAAGGCCTCTGATCTTTGTGCCTGCCCCAAGGAACAAAATATCCCTTCTAGAGACATTGCCATTGTCTTCCTGTTGCTAAGAGCTGTATTCTGCTAAGTGTTTGTGCAAGATCTTACAGACTTTGGATTTTCCAGCCCCATTTCAGAACAGAATTTTCCCTTTAAGAAAACACCAGAGATCATGGCAATAGATTCCCACCAGTTTCACCCTCGCTAGTTTCGCTTTGTGAGAACGGGAGCGCTGAATACTTTGACCAGTAACACTCGGAAACTGATTTCTGTTTGTTTAAGGGAAACATGCCAGAGTGAAAGAGAAAGAACGGGAGCATGAGCGTAGGAAGAGACATAGAGAAGAGCAGGATAAAGCCCGGCGTGAATGGGAGAGACAGAAACGGAGAGAAATGGCAAGGGAGCATTCCAGGAGGGAGAGGTACATCCATCCGTCCCTCCTCTGGGGAGGGATGATGAGCAGCTGCCTCCTCTGATCTATCTCTGAGCATTTGTTGTCCTGAAATGACAAAAAAAATCCACAGTGAAAATTTGTCTGTGTTCCTGGGAACCTGTTGTCTTAACGGAATGTGTTCTTCACTTTAATTATTTCTAAGTGCTTCACTACCACGGACATTCCAGGTGAATTCACTGCCAATGGTTCACTATAATAAAAAGATTGGTCTCAGAGGTTTTTTCCAACCTAAAAAAAAAAGTGCAAACCAAATTTTCACAGTATCAAGGGATTAATTAACTGAACTGGCTTAATTTCTGCCTAACTCTCATAAGGGTGGAGAACTCCTGGTCTGGGTCTTTAAAACCTATATTTTTAAAGGATCAGCTGAAAAGCTCCACCTGGTTTTGACTGGTGCTCAATGAGGGGTGTTGGTTAGGAAGCTGAGGTTAGTGGTTTGTTGCAGCAAACCAGATTTCCTTCCCTTCGGGAGCTGAATTTGTAACAAACAAAAATTATTTTCCAGAGATCGTCTGGAACAACTCGAGAGAGAAAGGGAAAGAAAAATCCGGGAGCAGCAGAAGGAACAACGGGAGCAAAAGGAGCGAGAAAGGAGAGCTGAGGAAAGGAGGAAGGAGAGGGAAGCCAGAAGAGAAGGTGACTCTCTCTGCATAAATATTCTTCATAGTCTCTATCACTTTGCTATCTGCTGGCACAGTGGTGGAATGGAGGGATAGAAAGTGCTTTTTACTTAGGGCAGTGCCAGAATTTTAAAAAAAATTAAAACGGGGAGACCTTTTATACAGGAGGGAAAAGGAAATCTAAGTTCTACATGTGAAGATAAAACAACGGGATGATGTTATGTGCCGAAAATATTCTGGCAGGAAGGTTAGTCAGTGAGTCTTTGCCTCTCCCTGTCAGTCTGGTTTCCCACAGAAACAAGATTTCGGTAGGTGACACTGAGTGGACTCAGCACAATCCCAGTGGTCCTGAACTCTGGCTGAGTCTATCTGAATTTGATAGAGGTTGAAACCTTTACATTCAACATTTTAAGGATTTGGAGGAATAAATGGAAAAGCAAGGAGAAGTCATGTAAGTATTCCAGCCGTGGAAAATGCTGTAGTGGCAGTCAGGTGGGAAGATCTGGTGCCTGAACAGTTTAACTTCTGCCCATGAACTCTCAGCACAGCATGCTGGGTACTTGTAATCTGAGCTCAGATCATTGTTGGTTAAAGGATCTCTGTCCCAGCTTCCAGAGGTAAAAATCAAAGCCCATTCCTGTGATCAGGTGACAAAGATTGTTCAAGAATAGAAGAACAAACCATATTTTTTGCTTTTCTTTCTTGTTCAGCTCATATGAAACAGCTCCTTTTTGTGCTTGGCTTTATGCTAATAGTGCTCAATCTGTGTATAGCCTTTCATTTAATTGGTTTTATTGTTCTGAATGTTCTGTCAGCTCCTTCTAAACCTCAGCTGGTTTTATTCTTTTACGTATCTTTCACTTCTTTGTCTGGCATTAATGCTTTAGAATCAGGGTGTTTACTGTGTAACGTACAGGGCAGCTTGTTTCTGTTTCCCAAGTGTGGCAGCAGCTTTCTCTAAGCAGTACAAATCCGTATTTTATTTTAGATAAATTAAAGTCCTTCATTCTCCCAGATATTGACAGGTTCCTCTCCCGCTCTTCCCCATTACCCTGCAGAAAACTGAAAAGCATTCAAATCAGGTGGCTGTGGCAGACAGGACAACTCTAAATTAGGCAGATGTAACAATTTCTTGTGGTTTTGTTTTCCCTAGTTTCTGCACACCATAGAACAGTGAGGGAAGAATATGGAGACAAAGTAAAAATGAGACCCTGGAGTCGCAGCCCTTTGCGCCAGCAGAGAGACAAGCTTGAGCAAGGAGAGAGCAGGAAACCAGGTAGCATCTGCCACTCTACACTGTCTTGGGGGGCAGCAGCAGCTGGACTGGGGTAGGGTTTCATTTGTAGTCTTAAACAAACATCCCAGGTACTCAGTTCAAAGTATTGTCCACCTCAGCCACATTGGCATAACTCTGGGATCTTCACAAATACTTACATTTGGACTGTTTTCTAAGCAATGCTGGTTTTGCAGGAGGTGTACGAGTGACAAATGGAATGGATTTAGGGGTAGGAGTAGGAATTCGAAAAGTTTCAAAATTAGTTATCCCGTTCAGTGGTGAAAGAAGCAGCTGACTGAATTTTTAAAATCAACCCTGCAGATCAATTCCCTTGCAAGTTAAAAAGGGATTGGTTACTCCAGCTCCAGTTGGATTTGGGGTTAGGAGCTAAACTACCTTTAAAAAGTTACCTCACAGGGGTCAGTGTAAGCATCACTGATATTGTCGTCTTGCAGAAGAAATTAAATTCTTAAGGCAGTGTTCTTCTTAGATGGTGAATTTTGTTTTCCAAGCCAGGAAATGGTCCCACCTGAATGTTCTGGAGGCAGAGAACTTGCACAAGTGACATAACAATGCCTTTGTTTGAAGGAGGAAAGCTCGGTGTCTGCCTTGTTAATGTGTGCAGCTGTGAAAATGAACGTAGCCTCTCCAAGCAGCATGGAATCAGCTGCAATTCCAGGTGGAGGCAGGCAGCAAGTCCTGGGAAATTCCTGCCTAATCAACCACCGGGGATTTTTCATGGGGATTGGAGAGTCTGCACTGTAGCAGTGAGCACTGACAGTAACCAGTGTGCAGGGACACTGTCCTGGTGATTCTTGTCACCATGGTACTTGTTTCCCCTTTTTTCCACGGTTTTAATTAATCTTAGAAGAGCTTAGGAGCACATCATGTTTAAAAAACAGGTCAATATTCAATATTTTTGGCTGTTGATCCTGCACCACTGCAATTCAGAAAAGCTGTTTGTCATTGAGCAGAGTGTGAAATCATTATTTTTTCAGTTCTCTGAATTTCCAGTACTGAATGTTCAGCACTGATTTAATGCCAGCAGAAAGTGAAGCAGTTACGTGGGAATTCAGTGTCTTGGAAGTGATACTCAATTAGCACTGGTTTTAATTTTTATGGTTTCAGCAGTGAAAGAAGAGAAACCAGAAGAGAGGGATCCTCTTTCAGACTTGCAAGACATCAGTGACAGTGAGAGAAAGACCAGCTCAGCAGAGTCTTCCTCAGGTGATTAAATGCAATTTAGGAGCTGAGATTAATTTTACAGATGTAATTAATTTCTCTGCTGAGGAAGCACAGTTGGTGTTAAGTGCCTGCTCAGTTCTGTGTTTGATTATTCCTGGACAGAATCTGGATCAGGCTCAGAAGAGGAGGAGGAAGAGTCCAGCAGTGAAGGCTCTGAGGAAGAGGGAGAGGAAGAGGAGGAGGAGGAGGAAGAGACAGGAAGCAATTCTGAGGAGGTGTCTGAGCAATCAGCAGGTGAGGCTCACAAAGCAGGCCTACCGTGGGGTGGGATTCTCTTTGTTTCTCATCCTGTGTTTTTATTTGAACATTTTCCTGTTCTCTTAGTCTGGGCTAGGCTGAGACCTCACAGGTCAAGATAACTAGAAAGAAAAAACCCAAGTACAAGTCCTATTCTGTCCTTTTGTGCAGAGGTAATACCAGTTCTTCATCTAAGAAGCCAGATCAGAAACAGGAAAGCCGTTTCTGTCTCCCTAGCTGGCCAACAGTTCAAGTGGTTCTGTAACACAGCAAATATTCTGCAGAGCAAAATTTTGCACTTCTCTGGGAGGTGGAAATACAAATGTCTTTTTCGTTTTGATTTATTTTCAGTTGCAAATTTCAGATCTTTTTTTCAAGTGAATGAATAATAGTATAAAAAGGTTCAGTAAAGAAGTCTGCATGCAGCCATTCTTGTCATTAATTAGTAAAGAAAATGCACAAAAGCAAGCTCTAATTTCTGGGTATTTTTCTTTAAAATCAGTTACAGTTAATAAGCAAATACTCATAGTTTATTTACCTGCCTACATCCCAATTCCCAGATAATTGGTAAGAATTGTGTTCCCTGTTGGAATCATTTGCTGTCCAAGTGAAACAGAAGTGCTTGGTCACTGACAGTGCGGAAGGCCTGGTGAGATAAGAAAGGATCTCAGCAGGGATTTGCCTCCCAAGGAGCTGCAGAAATGTGGCATTTATTCAATTAAACTTCATTCTGTTTTGCAGAGGAGGTGAGCGAAGAGGAAATGAGCGAAGAGGAGGAACGGGAGAATGGAAACCACATCCCAGTTGGTACAATGCAAATACTGACTGTTTTAAAGAGCTCTTTGGCTGAGTTTTTGCAGCTAAATAAATCTATTTCTACAAATATTTAAAAGATTTAAATGCTATTCTCATGTCAAACACAGAAATTCCATGAAATCTGCTCCAAGCTCTGTGTTTAGAGGGTATCACTCTAATGAGCTGATGTTTCCTTGTTTTTCATTTTGAGTTGTTTTATCCTGTTGTCTCATCAGAAAAGCTTTGCAATCAGAATGAGACATCCTGGGTCAATTTCCTCGTTCATTCTGGTGTAAAGATTTACTTTCCTGACCTGCCGCATGAACACTGGGAATTGCATGCCCGTGACTGTAAATGAGTCCTTGAAAGCATCACCTCTGCTACGAGGAGAAATTTGGCTTCTCCGTGATGCAGTGATCAGTGTCACCACCTTTATTTGCCTAAAGCTGAGTTTAGTTATTCCAAACAGCTCCTCTTTCCACGACTGATTCTGACTTTTAAAGTTACAGAGTCGAGGTTTGACCGAGATTCAGCAGGGAGCGAGGTGGAGGAGGAAGAGGTCGGGGAGGGATCCCCTCATTCCAATGCCATGACAGAAGGGGAATATATTCCTGATTCACCAGCTTCCTCCCCCATTGAGCTGAAACAGGAGCTTCCCAAGTATCTTCCTGCACTCCAGGTAGGGGATCATGCTCTTCAATGTAGATCAGAATGTAATTGTATTATTGATACCTGTTAGCTTGGTATTGCTGTCTGAAAATAGATCCTTGGGAGAGAAGAGTTCTGTTACCATAATCAGAAGCTGGTTATTCTTTATGTAGGCAACAGCACAGTGTAAAAATATGAATAAAAAGCAGATCTTTGCTAATTAAATTATGTGAAAGGTGGCAGTGTAAGGTGCTGAGTTGTTGCCTTTGCCTTTGTGGCAGAAATTTCAGATTATTCTGTGCAAAAGTGAATGAGTGGTGACTTAATGAAGTAATTTTGTTAATCTGCTGAAACACAGACTTTGCCCAGGATTCCTTTAGAAACCCTATAAAAGAGAAACCCCAAAGATACCTTTCTCATATGGTGTATAGTTGAATTCTTCTGGTAAATTTTAACTATGAAGTTGCTGAAATTTATGTCCTTTTAAAAACCCAAGCAAAACCTTCCCCCTGATGCTGGAGGAATAAATGTTTTCCCTCTGTTTTTTCAGGGATGCCGCAGCGTGGAGGAATTCCAGTGTTTGAATAGGATTGAAGAAGGAACTTACGGTGTGGTGTACAGGGCAAAGGACAAAAAAACTGGTAGGTGTCAATGCCCTCCATTTCTTCAGGGTGTTTAGGGCTGCACTAGTGTGCAAATTATGGTTCTGCAAACAAAATCTACTTTAAATACTTCTTTACCAGCAAGCTGCTCGTTTTCAAGGCATAACAGCACAGCTAATTAAATATTGAATCAGTGAGAGAGCACTGGAGGACCTGTTAATGTGTATTAGTTGTGTGATGCGAAGTGTGTTCCCTTGGCAGATGAAATTGTGGCTCTGAAGCGGCTGAAAATGGAAAAGGAAAAGGAAGGATTTCCCATTACTTCTCTGAGAGAAATAAATACTATTCTGAAAGCACAGCACCTGAATATTGTCACTGTCAGAGTAAGGCTGCAATCTTTTCTCTCGAAAGTACTTTTGTTGTTTGAATATTTCTCTTGGCTTTTAAATGCCTTATGAGCAGAGCTTGTTTCTGTGAACAGTTGCTACTCATAAGGCTATACATAAGGCTGCATAATCTGATTATTTGCAAAACTGAGCTGGGTTTTTAATAGAAAAAGTACATTTTCTGAGGATTTTACCAATGGCAGCCTCCATCCTTTTGCCATTACATTTCTAAAATTGATTTTTGGATGCTTTTTAAACACCATGTGCAGGTTTTGATCATCTGTTTCTTTGTTGCAGGAGATCGTTGTGGGCAGTAACATGGATAAAATTTATATTGTGATGAACTATGTGGAACACGACCTCAAGAGCCTGATGGAAACAATGAAGCAGCCTTTTCTGCCAGGTGCTGTTTGCCACAGTCTCCTGAAATTGTCAAAACTGGAAAGGTGGCCAACACAAACGGCAGTGTCCCTGCTGGCAGCAGAGACCTGGCTTTGTGCAGTGACATGTGCTGCTTTGGAATGTCCTGTGTTCCTTGGACCTGAGACTTTCTTGCTGCTTCTGTTTGCTCTGTAAAACCTGACACAAGTGAAGGTTGGCTGTTAGCTGGAAGTGCTGATCCTCATGGTGGTACCTGGTGATGAATCCAGTTTGTGTGTTTGGGGTGGAGTGGAGCTGTTCAGAGGTGTAACTGCGGGAGTTTCCCTTGTGCTGAACTGGAAAAGAGCACTGGGTTTTAATTTTGGCTGCTTCCTATGAGAGGCAATAATTTCTGAGCATAATTTGGATGCATTCCAGCTACCCAAATGAATTTTGCTTTGTTGGCAGTTCTGTGGGTGTAATTGCTCCTGTTTTGGGACACATTTTTAAGGTGCAGGCTATACTGTGCCTTTAGCTTAACACTTCTTCCTGCCCCCTTCCCTGTTCTCCAGACAAACTAAAAACTAAAGGTAGATTTATTCTCTTAAAAGCATTTGACTTCTTTCTATCCTTCCAGGGGAAGTGAAGACCTTGATGATTCAGTTACTGCGAGGGGTCAAACACCTCCACGACAACTGGATCCTGCACCGAGACTTGAAAACTTCCAACCTGCTGCTCAGTCATTCAGGCATTCTAAAGGTAAGAATCAGGAAAAAATGGAGGAACTCAGGACAGAGTTGGTACTGCAGAGTTGCACAGTTATAGCTGTGTCCAGAGCTGACAACAGTTCTGTGCAAAGGCCAGTGTGGCACTGATGGAGAATGAAGAATGCTGGAAATGTTTATTTTGCTTTCAGGTTGGAGATTTTGGATTAGCCAGGGAATATGGGTCTCCCCTGAAGCCCTACACCCCTGTGGTTGTGACACTATGGTACAGGGCTCCAGAGCTGCTGCTTGGAGCGAAGGTAAGCTCCTCCTTGTTTCCCTGGCTGCTCTTCAGCCTGACTGTATTTTATAAATCATGAACAAAGTATGAGCATGCTTGGTTCTTCATATTTATTTAGAGGGGGAAATCTTGAATATTCAGTATTATTCCTCCTAATGACACAGCTAAAAACCTTCCATCTTCCCCGGGCAGAGGGTGGGTAGGTGACAGATGTTTTTTGTCCTTTGGAATGCTGATCTGGACTTCTCATGGGTTGGGGCAAACTTTCATCTTTGGCAGCCAGATTTTTAAATGTCTTTTTAAGTTATTCTGCTCTTAGATGTCACAAATTTTAGACTAAGGTACTGGCACTGTCCTGGCAATGTTCCCTGCTGATAACTGAAATTTGGGTGAAAACACAGGGTTCTGTAGGGCTCCAGTGACAAGAACCATTCCAGAAAATAATACTGGTTTATCAGCTGTGCTGCTTTGTTTGTGAGTGGAAAAGAGAGGCATCAGTGTGGACACGTTCACCTTTCATCCTGAAGTATTTGTGTACATGGGTATTGCTCATAATTCACAGGAATTACAACTTTTAAATAAATACACTTGAGGCCCGGCCCTTGGATATGGGACTGATTGTGTTCTGTTCAGAGAGTAGAATCCTTAAAAAAAAACCCAAATAAACTCCCAAAAACCACAACAACCCTTCAAACAACCCGGTAAAAATCTCTTCCTGATTTTTCTGAGGTATAATTTTATTTCCCTTCTTTCTAGGAATATTCCACAGCCATAGACATGTGGTCAGTGGGTTGTATTTTTGGGGAGCTGCTGACGCAGAAGCCACTGTTCCCAGGGAAGTCAGAAATCGACCAGATTAACAAGGTTTTTAAGGTAATCTTTTCAATGTTTTTGCATTCTGACTGAGTTTAGAGATAGCAGTAACAAATAAAAGTGTTTGTTGCCCTTTGACAGAGATTTAGTCTTGGTAAAAACCTAATTAATCTGCTTTACAACACTTTGAAAACCACAATTTGTTTTGTCTGTTTTCACTGGTTACTTCCCAACCCCTAATGAGTAAGTCAAGGGTTGCAGTCTGAGTTTATTAAGGAGATATTTTAATTTGCAGGATCTGGGTACTCCAAGTGAAAAAATCTGGCCTGGCTACAACGAGCTGCCAGCAGTGAAGAAAATGACCTTCACGGAGTATCCCTACAACAACCTGCGCAAGAGATTCGGGGCTCTCCTCTCTGACCAGGGCTTTGACCTGATGAACAAGTGGGTGCCAACTTCCAGGGCATCCGTGGGAATATGTGGGTGGGAAAACAAGTCTCTGTGTTGTGAAAAGTTTGAAAAAAATCAACCCCAAGCTGTACAGTTACACTGTGTTACAGGAGTACCTGGTGTATTCATAGAATGTCTAAGATCTCTCTTTAAATACAAAAGGGTATTGTAAAATATCGTAATGGAATCATCATGGACCCCTTTGCAGCTTTATCTGGCTGTTCAGAGGGTCTGAGGTATCCAGTGATTTACACCTCTGCTGAGTTGTGTAGGTCCAGCTGCGTCCCATTCGTTAGAGGTTCACGGAGGAGCCTCATTTTAAAATCCACTCTGTTAGATGATACGGCAGCGATCATTAGCAGAATTACACCCAATTAATAGAATTACAGCCAATACCCAGTTAATAGGATTGTACCTAATTAATAGATTATACCCATTATACCCAATCCCAAATTAATAGAATTTTACCCAATTTCTAGTCATAGAATTATACCCAATATCCAATTAATAGAATTATACCCAATACAGAGTAATAAAATTATACCAAATTAATGGAATTATACCCAGTATGCAATTAATAGAATTCTATCCAGTACCCACTCATAGAATTATACCCAATTAATAGAATTATATCCAGTACCCACTCATAGAATTATACCCAATTAACAGAATTACACCAAATACTACTAATAGAATTAAACTAAATTAATAGAGTTATACTCAATACCTAGTCATAGAATTATACCCACTACCCAATTAATAGAATTGTACCCAATTAATAGAATTATACCCACTACCCAATTAATAGAATTGTACCCAATTAATAGAATTATACCCACTACCCAATTAATGGAATTGTACCCAATTAATAGAATTATCCCCAATACCCAGTCCCAGAATTCTGCATTAAACATCACAAAACTCTCAACCACTTTCCTGAATAATTTACAATTTTGGGGCTAAAACTTGCCACCCTTCCTGCCTCTGCAGCTTCCTGACCTATTACCCGGCGCGCAGGATCACAGCGGAGGACGGGCTGAAGCACGAGTACTTCCGAGAGACCCCGCTGCCCATCGACCCTTCCATGTTCCCCACCTGGCCAGCCAAGAGCGAGCAGCAGCGCGTCAAGAGGGGCACCAGCCCCCGGCCCCCCGAGGGAGGGCTGGGCTACAGCCAGCTGGTGAGTGAGGGGCAGCTCCCCAGCCTCACCTGGGCTGGTTCCTTGGGGTTTTATTGGGATCCTGAGATTCTCCTGATCTGCCATGGGAAGGACACTCCACGAGCTTTCCTGCCGTTCCTTCCCAAAGGCCGGTACCAGTTACTCCTCTGTTCCCAGAATCACCATTTCAAGACATAATCAGAAGGAAATAATGTCTTGTTTTATCCCAGTGCAGACCAGTTTCTATTTTGAAAGTGTTCATTGTTTTACACTTTCAGCTAATTTGTTAAGTTTGTTTTTGAAATAAATCCACAGCCTGGTAAATGATACAGATCTTGGGGATAGAAACAGCCTCCTTTTTCCAGTCTTGGAGAACTCCTGAAAGGCCAGGCTGGTGTTCCCTCTCTGGGGGTATCTATCTTCTCTGTCTGTGGAGATGGTGCTGCTCACATAGTATGACATGTCAGATCTCAGGTGCCCAAATTCTGGAAAATTCTTATTACTGATTCCATGCCTCCGCATGGCTGAAGTGGCACTGTACAATATTGTGCCCAATTTACAGTTTAAGCGATCTAGAAAGTTTATTTAGCCCTGATTTTTCAGGGTATAAACATTGCCATGGAGGATGTGCAGTGTGTGTTTGATTAGATGCTCAATAAGCGGAGTTTTCACTTATTTATGCCTAATTTTATATCTTTCCCATGCAGTCAAAAGTGGGTACAGGAACTGGGAACACTCAAACTGCCTTTAGCAAAGACAACTTTTGAAATTGCAATATTTAAAGATTATGAATAACCCAGCATCAGCCTTGACTGTGGTGCCACTAAATCAAAGATTTTTTTTCTCATTTCAAGATACTTTGATTATTTTTGTTTAGATTCGTGGAGATGTGTAAATGCAGCTGCTCAGCCCCATATCAATGAACTGTGCTTGGTTTTCACAGGGTGATGATGATCTGAAGGACACAGGTTTCCATCTGACCACCACAAATCAAGGAGCATCTGCTGCTGGACCTGGCTTCAGCCTCAAGTTTTGAACTCAAGGTGAAAAAGGCAGGGGGGCAAAGCCCCACAAAGGAAAAAAAGCACCATTCACGTGAGTGGATTTGAGTGTCCCAGTTCTGTTCTCCGTGTCAGGGGCACCAGATGTTTTTCCCTGTGAAAAAACTCATTATCACAGATTCCAAGGCTCTTGTTTTATAAATCAATGTGGAGTTTAACTGCTGCATTCCATTAGAGGACTGAAGTTACCTGAAAATCCCAGGATCATCAAAAACTGTGACAAAGGACAACTTGAAATACAGTCCTGGAACAGTTTCTGGTTTATTTTTAGGGGGTTTTTTTGTTGGGGTTTTTTTTCGTTGGTTTTTTTGGTTTTGGTTTTTTTGTTTGCTTTGTTTTTGTTGTTTTGGTTTTTTTTAGTTTGTTTTTTGTTTTGGTTCTTTTTTTCCTTGTAAATTTGTAGAATTAAAATACATTTTCAATTGTTTAATAGTGTGAAGGATTTCATTGCTTCACAATGCTTTGCTTCATGCAGCAAAGTGGGATGTTGGTGACAGTAAAGAGAGTTTATTTTTTATTTTAAGTAAGTAAATTGTTTGTGTCTGAATATATTTGGGGCAAAAAAAAAAGAAAAAAATACGATTCTGAGGTTTGTGTCCTGTTACCTTGGAGAGAGCTGGGCTGGGTTTGATACTCTCTGACCAGGTTTTTTGTTCTGTAAATGTATTTACAATGGTGCAAAACAATGTTTTATAAATCAGAAAGATTTAATATGGAGACTTGAAACTTTATTTTCGTTCAGCCTGGTTTTGCCCTGAGTGCGTCTCCTCCCGGTTCCGTATCCCAGCTCACGAGCCCCTGAGTGTGTTAATCAGTTTTCTCTCTTCCGCCCAACTGTGGCAGGGCAGAGCGAGTGAGTAGATCTTGTGGGTGCCTGGTATTTGGCCAGGGTCAATCCATGACGGGGATCCTTTGCAAAAGGGGCTCAAACAGCCCTAAACACCTCTTGTTGCCTTAACAGATATTTATGTATTTGGATCTACCCGGATCCATTTATCTGTTTAGATTAGATATTTATCTATTTAGATATTTCTCTATTTAGATTCCCATGCATCTCTATTTCACACCCTACTCCCCTCCCAGGCATTGGAGAGTCAGATCCCTTCTCTTTACCTGAATTTCCTGAACTGCAGCTCCAGCTGGATATTTCACAACCACCCGCAAAGCCACCACACGGAAGAGACACAAAAATCGCACCGTGGTTCTCCAGCCGCTGCTCTTTTTCTTGTCCAGTGACGGGGAGCTTTCCCTCCTGCCTGCAGAGAGTTGTTCTGCCTGATCCATGTTGTCCTTGAACAGTTTTTGGAGGGAGGATGGGACAGGCACTCAAGACATTCCATGCACAGAATGCATCTGTAAATCCTTGAGCTCACAGCTGGAGCCTTTGCGAGTAGCCCTGCAGCTACTGCCAGAGCTGTGCAGAACCAGCGGAGTTTCAAAAAGCTCTGAGGGGGAAAAAAAAAAAAAGGTAGACTCTACATTAAGCCTCTTTGCAACGTGCCAAACTTTCTCTCAGGCTCTGCCAAGTGGAGTCGTTACTGCAGCTGAAAGTTGGGCTGGTGGAGGAACATCAGCAACTTGAAACAAGCTCGGGTGGACATGAACTCTCTAACTGTGTGATCAGCAGAGGGCAAATCTGCAGCTGTCAGCTTTTTGTAATGAAAAAAGGAAAAAAACCCCAAACCGTGGGGAGGGGGCAGCAAAAGGAATCCAGAAGGGAGACATCACCCCCTTGGAATGTGTCATTGGGGATGCTCAGTCAGTTGTCACGGGCTGTCCTCAGGAGCGGGATGGAAAATGAGATGTGGAAGAGCAGGCTGGGCTCCTCTGCTTGGGAGCTCAGGGTGTTTACAAACTCACACGGAATAAACACCAGCCCTTCTCCCATCAAACCTGGCCAGAGATCTGCAAGTTTCTCGTGTACTTGGGTTATCAAGTGTTTTTGGAATCACACTGATTTTGGGTCCCAAAGGCTGGCTTAGAGGGGTTTGTCAGCTTGCCTTGAGCTGGGAGGATCTTTGAGGCAGCTGCAGGCTCCGAATCAATTTAGGACTTTTAAAAAAGGATACTCAGAAATTCTCAGGTTTTCAGAGACAGCTGCACTTTCCTGTCTGGTCCTGGGGTGAACTCAACCCCAGCTCTGCCCAGTCAGAGGAAAAGGAACTCTGCAAGATCCCAGTTCCACAAGCAAATGCCAGGGAGGGGATAGGTCATGGAAAAATTCCTTGGGGGCATCTGAGGCATTCAAAAGGTTTCAGAAAAGCCTTGTAGTTTTAATAATGAAAAAATGGTTTAATTGGAATTTTTTCCACCCTAGTTCATAATCAAGCCTGCAACATTTGATAAGTTTCATATGTTTTCAGACTAAAGCTGGCCTGGAGCTTTTAAACAACTCAGGATAAATAAGGCCAGTGAGCCTGGGTGTACAATTTCATGACCATTTTTCTTTTCAATTCTCACTGAGGAAAACCACGACAAAGTGCAGCAGTAAAAGGACATGATAAGGAGTGCCAGGGAGGGAAGCAATGGATGGAATTACAAAGGGAAAGCTAGAAGCACGAGGAAGAGCAGAAGTCCAGGGTGCAGGGCTCTCCCTCCTGTGGAATTGGCTCCCCTCAGCTGCAGCTTTCTAGGCACGGTTCCTCCTTGCCCAGCAGCACTGCTGGCAGAAGGAACGTGCCTGTGCATGACTCTGAAAAAAATCCCTGAAAAAATCCTTCATTTGGAGCTCCAAAGGGAAATGCAAATGCAGTTGTTTGTGGTTTGAGCTGCAATCACAGCACAAAGGGGGAAACTCAACTGATCAATGCCTCCTCAAGTCCCTGAACTCTAAAATTTCCGAGTCTGTAGAGAAGAACAGAAAGGCTGATTGAGAGGGGAGTCCTGAAGGAAAAACCTGCCTTGGAATGGGGCTCAAAACCTCCAGCCAAGAGCTCTTCTCCAGCAAAGTAGCACTGGCTTGAAAGACAAATATTGTTACCAAACACAGAGCTGGAAGAACATTGAGTTTCAGTCATGGAACAGCTCTGAGAGCCTCTGCCTCTCCCAGAGCCAGGACTCAGCAGTGAAAATCTATTGAAACTCTTAACAAGTCTAGTGAGTATTTTGATAAACATTATCTCTAGGAGTCAAGAATTGGTGAAATAACTTACTCAGTACACCACAGGGTTATAAAGTAATAAATATTCCCATAACCACCACACATTCCACACAGTTCAACATCTCCTTAAAAGATCTGCCACCTCTTTGCTAACGAACAAAGAGAGTAGAGGAACAAAGGAATTTTTTTGTTTTGTTTGTTTAAATATTGCTTCCAATAGGTAACAAACAGGAGGTTTGGGCATCATTGTGTCACCAGAGATACCCCCCACACAAACAGCCATACTTCACCAAAATTTACTTTACAGGATAACTGAGTGGATAATAATTCTTCAGTCAGTTGGAAAACAATACAGCTGGATCCATACTGCAGCTACTGTTTGTACATTCATTTTTAATGCTCAGGAAAAAATATATTTTATTTTATTAAGTTTTGCTGCAAAACAAAGAAACAAAAATTAAATCCCTTTTTTTCCCCGCCCCCCTCATATCTTAGTTATTACTATTTATTTTCTTTACACTTTGATTGGAGTATTTAACACCTGCCTTTGGCATTATGGATAGAAAGCTCAGGAGTCTCTGAACACACGGTTGTGCCAAAAAAAAAAAAAAAAAAGGAAGAAGAGTGTCACTTAGAGG
>VZRN01002233.1:1402381-1425805 GCA_013397935.1 Dasyornis broadbenti
GTCACTTAGAGGTTAGAAATATTTGTTGTAACATTTTCTCCAATCAGTGTTCACTACTTTTTCTCTAAGGCACACGCTCTGTCTTTAGGACCTCCTGACATCCAGGTTTGCCTCTCGCTGTTGAGCCCCCAGGGTTCAGAGGGGGCTGTTTTGGGACATCTGAGAGATTCCTGGGATCTCCTTGGGAATCTGCCAAGGGATAAAGGGGGAGGTCCCTGCCGGGCTCGGAGCAGTCCTGGAGCTGGAAGCCTCTGGAGCATCTCCTCAGGGAGTCTGTTCAGCTCTGTCTCACGTGTGGTTTGGGGTGTTGGTTCAGGGGTGGATGAACAGCACAGGTGAGGGGCTGACCCCTCCCTGGAATCCCACGGTGGTGGGAACTCCTCCTCCTCCTCCACCCTGGCGCATCCCTGAAGTGCTTCCCTCCTTTTTCCAGGAGCCAAAACCCCGCAGAGCCCGACCAGCACTTCTCATCTATAACCAAATGGGAAGGGAGCGAGGGAGGGGGCTGGGGCTGGGGCTGGGGCGGGAACGGGAGCAAAGCATATCCTTAGACAAAGATCTGGATCCTTTCCCGGATGGCCTGGCGGCAGATGGGGCACACGGTGAGGGCGCTGCTGCAGTCGGGGCACGAGCCATGGCCGCACTGGAACACCAGCTTGATTTGGTCGTCGATGCAGATGGGGCAGGTGATCCTCTCCTCCATCTGCCGGTAGCGGCTCTGCAGCTCCTCCATCAGCTTCCTCTGGTCCGTGGACTCCGAGCTGGGGCTGCACTCCACCTCTGTGCTGTCTGTGGGCAGAGCACAGGGTCAGAGCAGGGTTAACCATGGGGTTCTGCCCCTCATTTCACTCACATTGCACCATTTCACCCACACTGAACTCCCTGCACTGAGGCTCACCCAATAATCAAATAAAAAGCCTTGGGGTGATGCTTTTTACAGACTTGCCCTCCTCTGCTGAGTTGCTCAGTGGTTTCTGTGTGTTTGAGGTGGTTTAGTTTTGTTTGGAAATTTTTTTAACTCCTGTCTGAGTAGCCCTGCCTTGGTGCTCTGGAATATGCTGCTCCCTTTAAGTGAAAATATTCAGAGTTGGTTGTGATGTTCTGCCCCTCTAATCCAGGAAAACTTACGGAGCACTGTGTTCTCTCAAACTGCTCACACTTGGGATTCAAATTTCTGGCTAAGAAATGTCTAAGAAATGTGTCTTTCAGGACACACACGGTCAAACGAGAAAACATCTGAATCACTTGTATGGCTTTTTACATATAGGAAGCTACACAAATTAAGAGTCATCTGGTCAACTCTGTGAGATGAAAGAATCCCAAATCCTGGATAACTGGAGTTTAGGTAAATATTCTCCTGGTTTCAGCTCAACACAGCTCCCACTGCTCATCTTCTGCTCCTGAATCTTTGATCAGGCAGCTTTACACTACACTATAGATGTCCCTTTGCCCAGCACTCTGGAATTAGCTGCACCTCTGTGGTGCAAGAAATGATTCCAAATCCTGTCCTTGGGGACAGGGAGTTTGTCAAAGGCAAGCACTGAAGACATCACTGCCAGGGAAATCCTGCTGCTAATTTTTCAGAGACCTTGATGTTCCTCCTCCACTGGAAATTTGCCTGCAAGCATCTTATTTGGAATTCCCATCATTATTTTGCCGCTAGTCTGCAACGAAGACAAATGCTCCTGTCTGCTGTCAGGCCGAAGTGGTATTTTTGGCATGACGGAATTCCAAAGAGGAGTTCTGGCTCTGCCAGCTGTGCATGTCCAATGCCATGGGACTGACTCCTGCTTTTTTCCAGGCATGAGACTTGAGCCTGACTCCAGAAGGAGCCCACAATGCTCAGCCACGAGCAGCAGAACATGCAATTAATCCTCACATGCCCTGAGAGTGATCTCAGCCCTCACAACCACTCCAGAAAAGCCTTCAGTGGCAACTTCCATCAATCCCATGGCAAAAGCAAATCCTGCTGACATCCTGCTGACACTGGGAATGTGGACAGGAGACAAATCTGTTTGAAACTGGGCTGAAGAATTTTATTGAAACGCTCCAGCCCAGAGATTTCTGGATCCCTGGCACATGCCAGCCCTGCACAGGCACTGGGATTTCTCAGCCAAGGGAGAAGCAAGGCTTGCTCAAGATGTAATTTTCCCCCCTCACAAACTTTCACTCTTAAACCATCCCATGTTGGAACAGACCATGGGAGCCGGTGCTTGCTTTCAGTGCATAAAATAAGGCAGGCCCAGGCAAAGCTCCCTTAAATATCCTGTCCTGTCTGAGCAGCTTGAGCTTTGCCTGAGACACCTGAGGGAACGGACGTTTTTCCCTCTGAAGGTAGACAATGCAACAGGCACACACACAAAACCAGCCAAAATAAATGAACTCTCGTATTTCACTGAAAATCATTGACGCCCCTCAAGCTGGCTCTGTGCAGGACCCTCCCCACAGCCCTGAGCAGCGGGAACAGCCGGAACATACCTTGTTTCAGTTTTTTGGTTATTGTCACTTGACATTTGATGCACTTCTTCATCCTCCTGGAGCATTCTACCACAGGTGACACAAGGAGAGATGACAATTAAGGCCACAACAGACTCAAGAACATCAGTTTTGAACAACCTGAGGCCTCCCTGGGTGATTAAGGGATTGTGTCTGCATGGAATGAGGTCAGTACCTGCTTTCTGAGCTGTGCCCTACTCCCCTGTTTAATCTTCCCCACGTCAGCAACAAACACAACGCCTTTAAATCCTCCCTGTTAACTCCTGCTCTGTGCCACTGGAACTGCTGCGCTGATCCCAGCAGCTCTGGGGGAAGAAGATGAAGTTTTGGCACAGAGTCCTGACCAAATTCCCTGTGGTCACACTGTGCCTTGTGAGATAAACTTGCTGACAAGACTGAGCAGGCTGCCCTTAAATCAGCTGAAATGCAGAGTTACAAAAGACAGAGGAGAGGGAAATCCTTCTCAGGAGGTTTCTGAGGGATGAAGCATCTGGCTTTCCCTCTGAATTACTCAGGCATCTCTGAACCCAAGCAAAGCTGCCTGGAGTCCCATGCAGCAGGTGGGCAGAACATTCTGTGTTTTTCAGAGATAACTTTGGCTGTCTGAGATGCTGAAATCACACTGAGGTTGCTTCAGGACACAAACAGCACAATAGCTCTGTGTCTAAGCAGAGCTGGATTGCTGACAGGGCGGCGACGGAGGCTGGCTGGGGGAACAGGAAGGAAAAACATTAAAAAAAGGGGGAAAAACCAGGGTGGGCTCACCTTCACACACAATACTGTGCTGGCATGGGAAGAAATGGATGAGCAAGGCCAGCTCTGAGCAGACCAGGCACTCTGTGGGCACTGCCACGCTGGAGACGCTGAGGTTGGTCATGGTGTTGGGCGTGGTGTGCACACGGCGAAGGCTGCAGGTGATGGTTGAGCTCTCTGAAGAAACCTGCTGTTCCCTGCAAGCAGAAACCACCAGGAAATGTGAGCCACGAGCTGCAGATCCTCCTTCAGCAGTGGAGAACATCGGATTGATCCCTGGCAAACAGCCCACAGGGACACAGAGCAGCATGTGCTCAGGTGGGATAAACCTGGGAACCTTCCCTGCCCTACTGGGACCAGCTCAGCTGGGATTCTGATTAGTTCTGTCCAAAAACAAATGAAAAGAGCAGGGAGGAATCATATTTACTTGAAACTGCTCTTTGGAGGTGACAGCAAGGTACTGACAGCACAATCAGCTCCTGGAACCAGCAATGAGAAATGTCAGGCTGAAAGAAATTATATCCTTTAAGCAAAAAACCTCAGTCCAACACATCTTCCACTGACAAAAGTCCTGTGGAAGATGTTTAGAGGGACACGTTTTACCTGCTCTTGGCAGTGGACCAGAAGCACGGCCAATGGCAGCACTGCTGTGTGGTTCCTCCTCCAGCAGTAACAGCGCTGAGCCTGTGCTCTCAGATCAAACAAAACTCTGCTTTCATGTTTGCAAAGGCAAACTCCAAACAAATCCTTCTCAGAAGCCAAGATAAAGCCATCTTTGACTTGCTATACTCTCCCTTTGGCAGTTTCTCTGCTATTTCTCTTATCAGCTTCAAAGCAAGTGTTTATCTAGCCCTGGAATAAATTCTGCAGGTTCTGGTGCCCACGCTTTTGCTGCACTCTCTTTAAGTATCTGTCAGTGAAGAATGAAATCAAAGTAAAGCAGAACCCAGGGTTACTCTGCACAGCTGCTCTTGGCCTCAGTGGCCAGACTCCTCCGATGGCCTCGGGGCTCTCCGCAAGCCAAGAGGCCAAGTTTGCACAAAGCAACATTAACCTGCTTTTCCCAAACCTTCCAAACTCAGCCCACACCCTCACATAACCCCTCCAGAAACTCAGGGCAGCTCCAGAAGGAACAGGAGGTGCTCAGGGTGACATCCAGAGGGGCTCAGGGATGCTCCACCCCTCCTGGAGCAGCTGAAGTAACGCCAGGGCTAGGCACAACTCTGTTTTGCAGGGGAGTTTCTTGATGGCAGGATTTACCTGAATTTCTGTGAGAAGTCTTTGACAATCTGGACAATCCTTCCATCTGTAATGAGGTCCAAAGGAGACTTTCCTCGATGATTTGCATAATTAATATCTGCTCCTTCTTGTGCTAAGTAGCAGGCAATGGCAGTCCCAACATTCAGCTCCACATTTCCTAGGAAGCCAGAAGCCTGCAGCTAAAAGATGTGGAGAAACACACTCTGTCAACAGAAGAACCTTCTGATCCTCTGCTTTGATTTATATCAAAATCTAAATAAAATCTTCAACCTTGTCCTTACAGTTCAAAAGTGCAACTTAGCAGTATTTTGAAAGCACAAAGGAATTCTTTTTTCTTTATGCAAATAATGGATTAAAATTTTACATTCCAGGGACAGGAGGGCCTCAGACTGATCCTACCTGGTGATAATCACTAAAAATCAGAGTACTGGGCACTGACTTCTCCAGGGAGTGAAAAGGAAGAAGCTGAGGACACCACAGAACTGGTGAACACCTGCTGCACGGGGCTCTAGGTGACAGCTGTTTAAAGAGCCAAATTCGGATGTGCATGATCCCAAATAATTTGAAGTCAACTCACATATTCCACTGGCTAAAAGACCAGAGCGTGTCAGTCAGGGCAAGTAAAATCGGATGTGAAGGAACCTACAGCATTCAGATGTGATGTAAATAATGTTGGGAATGACATGCACAGATCCCTGTTTAGGACTTCCTGCATCCAGGACCTGGAGCCATCAGCTCCTGATGGTTTGGTAAGGGGCAGGATGGAAGTGCAGTGCACTGGGCTTTTCCAAGCACTAATGGCTAAAAAGGAGGAATGGGTGGTTTTTCAACTGCTGATAATTTCAAATTAAATTAAAAAAAAAAAAAAAAATCTATGCTGGATTTTCCAGTGCATTAAGTTATCCCTGCACCTTTGGCCTATCCTGCAGTGATTTCTAGATCTTTATATCCATGGATACAGAGCCACACAGAGAAATCCAGTTCAGGCTTTGTAACAGTTTCCCCCTTCTCCTTCAGGCTGTTCCATCTCCCCTCTCACCCTGCTGTCCATCTGCAAATACCTGGGGTGGCTGTGGTCAGATCTCCTCGTATTTTCCATGCCATCAGACAGAAATGAATTGCTGTGGTTCTGGGGCATGAATTAAACCCAAGGCTCTCTTGGCTCTGCAGCTGGATTCATGACCTTTCCCATGGTCAGGAAAGAAGCGCACAGCGCTCATAAAAATACCAGAGACAGTTCTGAGTTGCGGTCTGACTACGCAAAGTTTCACACTGTAAATTTAGGCATCCCCTCAAAGGATCTATCCCTGCTTTCCCACAAGCAAAGTTTATTTCCATGCTCCCCATCTGGGCTGGCTTTGGCGTTTCCCTGCCTTCCTTTACCCCCTCAGCCCCCACAACCTGCTGATATTGTACCATGGAGTGTTTTCCTGCCCCTTGCCACTGGAATTCTCACCTTGGAGAGGAGGGAGGACCCCTTATCCCCTTCCCGCTTCTCCATGGCGAGGGCCATGAGCTGCTGGCGCTCCAGGGCGATGTGCATGGCCGTGTCCCCGTCCTCATCCTCGGCGTTGACATCGCTGCCCTGGCTCACCAGCAGCTGCACCATCCCCACGTGGCCCTGGATCACAGCCAGGTGCAGCGGGCTCTGGTTCCGGTTGTTTTTCAGGTTGATGTCGCAGCGACCCTGGAAAAGCAGGAATTGGCAGCACAGGGAGTTGTGGCTGCTGAGCTGGGCTGGGGAACACGGGGAGTGTGGGGCCTGGGAGCTCCCAAATCCCACTTCATCTTCACTGAACATTCCAGTTTCAGCCCACTTTGTTCTTAGCCAGGAAAACCTTCTCCTTGTGCCACAGGAAAATCCCCCCAGGAACGCCAACCCCTGCTCTTCAGCCTGGCAAACAATGCCAGCTCTTCAGAGGGACAGAGACGTTCCTGTGAGTGCTAGCCTTGACTCAGGGGTGCTTGGGAAACGTGGGGCTTGGCAATGGGATAAATGGCAGTGGGATAAATGGCAGTGGGATAAATGGCAGTGGGATAAACGGGAGCTTCTTTTGATGGTGGCTTTGGTGTTTTCCTTACCTCTTTGATGAGAATTTCAGCCACTTCCATGTGGTTGTTGAGAGCAGCGAGATGCAGGGCTGTGAATCCATCTTCCTTTTTGGAGTCCACCAGCTGCCGAGCCCTGGCCAGAATCTTCTTTATGGCTCTGAAGAGTTGAAGAGGTGAACAGAGAATTAGTTGGAATAATTAATGGAAGAATTAACTGAACAGGAAGGAAGCCTCTCCTGCTCAGGAGTTAGGAATGTCCATGTTTTACCAGGCAGCACCACGAGCTGACACCAGCAGTGCAGAGCAGTCCCTGTAACTCACAAATTGAATTACAAGAACACAACAAAAGCCCTCGGTTATCATTTAATAAAGCAGGGAAAAGTCACACTGTTTTGGAAATGATGAGCAGATTTATACTTGGAAGGGTTCCAGAGGCTCTCAGTCTTCACTAAGACCTTCTCCTGTCCTTCCATGTGTGAACTCAAACATCTAAGGAGACTGACCAGAAACAGAGAGATTTCCTAGCCTAGGGAAGCATGAGAAAGATGGGATGGGGAAAGCAGATAGGAATTCCCTGCCTGAAGGAGGGCAACAGCCTTATCCAGCCATTTCCAAACCCAAGGAAAGTGTAACCAGCTACCCAGAACTACAGCTGCCACCTCCTTAGACAGCCAGCACAAATCAACTTCTACAAAAGCCGTAAAAATGGGGAACAAAAAAGGTCACTTACAGCTTGTTGCCTTTCAGAGCAGAATAGTGGAGCAGGTTGAAGCCTTGACAGTTCTGGACAGTGAAGTCTATGTTGGGAACCTCAGTGAGAATCTCAATCACGACTTTGTAGTCCAGAGTGATCGCATAATGCAGGGGGGTGTCTCCTTGGGCATCCTACACATGGAGACCCAAGCAAACGCAGGTTACCAACCTCAGAAACTCCAAGGAAACCCCCTGTGAGCTGCTGAAACTCCTGAGCAGCTCTGAGGGAGTGACCCAGCACGGAGCAGCCCCACCACCACACAGGCACAGCCTAAAAATGGGCTGGGCCCAAGTCACCACCACTGCCTGCCTGAAAAATCTCCCAATTCCTTGAGTGTTGGAACAACACACAGAAACAGCAGCTCAGCTCTCCCTGGAAGCCTGAATCCCGCAGAGAACGCTGACGTGATGAAGAAGGGGCAGACCCAAACCCTGCATTTCAGGGCACTGAAATTCAGGAGTATTTCCTGTGCAATGCATAGCACTGAATTTTAAAATAATGACTTTCAAATTCTACAAAGCAACAAATGGTGTGAGACATAAATCAGGATCTCTCCACCTCAAAAAAAAAACCCCAATAAAATCCCGCCAAAATCCCCCAAACACCTCCCTGCCCCAAATCCCTGAAATCCCAAACTTACTGGGAGGTTGACATCACAGTTGAGCTCACAGAGGGCCCTCACCACCTCTGTGAATCCCTGGCTGACGGCAATGTACAGGGCTGTGCACTTGGCATTGTTCAACAGGTCTGCACTGGCTCCTTTGGCCAGGAGCACACGGGCAACCTCAGCCTGGTTTCTGGTTTAAAAGCAAGCAGAAAGCCAGATTAGATCCGATCCTGTGCACACAGTAAATTCTTTCTCTTTGCAAAGCAACAGAACTTGGGTTTTGTATCCTCTCAGCTTCACCCCACTTCCTCTTAGTGTTAAAAAAACCTCACACGCAACAAAACCTTTCTAAATTGTGCTCTCTGCTCTAAATCAACAGGAACTCCCACTCTTAATGATGAATTCTTCCCTGGTAACTGATGATACAATTCAAAAATCTCATCTCACTCTGGAAAACACACAGACTCATAGAACCCAACCAAACAAATTGATCTCAGTCAACCAAACCATCTCCCCCAGCCCCTTGAAAGGAATTTCATCACTTAAACCTCCTTATCACTTTTTTTTTTCCGATTCCCTCCGAAAATTCCTAGCATGGAACTGACCCTTAACTGTGGAGGATAAGAAATCCTTATGCTAAGAAACCCCGTGCAAGAAATCCTTCTGGAAAGATGGATACTGTTGTAGTACAAGAAATGCTCCTGTGGGCTGAAGCTCGAAGGCCAATTCCCAACATAAAAATCGGAAAAAGCCTCCACCAGCCACACATCCTTCACACAGAGCATCCATTTCTATCTAGGAGAGAAGCTTTCCATCAGGGATAGCAAGAGGGGAGATGTCCATCCTACCCAAAGGCTGCGTAGTGCAGCGCCGTGTCCCCCTCGTCGTCCCGCAGGTCGACGTTGGCATGTGCCTGCAGCAGGGTCTTCACCACCTCCACGTGCCCCTGGTAAGAGGCAATTTGCAGGGCAGTCCTGCCCTGGTTCTTGGCATCCACCTTTGGGAAGGATGGAAACACAGAAAATTAGGGAGGACCTTGTCTTGGTGCTGGAGCAGGGCGGGAGTCACCGGCTGTGAAACAGCAGAGAAATCCCCCGGAGTCTGTTCCCAGAAATCCCGCAGAGCCCGTGCCCAGAAATCCCAGAGTCCACACCCAGAAATCCCACAGGGTCTGAGCCCTGCTGGCTCCTCTCCCTGTCCAGCAGCTCCCAGCTGACCTTGCCCCAGAACATATGGGAAGGGGAAGGGGGCAGCACGTTTAGTCAAGAGGGGAGAAGTGAGAGAACAGGGCTGTAATTGCAGAGCCCTGCTGCCAAATCACTCTGAGCCTATGAGCACAGCACTCCCTGATATCTCTGCCAAAAATTCCTTTCCCGAGAGGAAAATGTGTGAGGAAATCAAATTAGCTTTGCATAAGGCTCTGGAGGTGCCAAGCCCCCGCTGTGCTGTGCTGCTGCAGGTACTTCAGAGGGTGCAGTGGCTGCAGGGGAGATTTCAATGCTCAAGTGCTGCAATGAGGGGTTTGGAGAATTAAAGGCACCAAAGAACAAGAGGCAAGAGGGGAAAAAAAAGGTAAAGCAGCTTGTGAAACCAGTGGGAGGCTAAGGAGAGGAGAAGGAGGCACAAAACCTCAGCGGATTGGCAAGGAGAACGAGTTAATAAGGAAGTTTTTTTCCTGCAGCTGATTTTATGCAGCAGTCAGAAAACAGGACAGGCAGGACTTCCCTGGATTGGCTCAAAATGATGAGTGAGTCCTTTGGGCAAAGAGGAATCAGAGGTCACTGCTGTTCTGCCTTTTACACAAGGCAGACAGGGCTGAGCAGCTGGACAGGCCCTGCCAAGCAATGCTACTGAATGAGCCCCAAATCCAGCCTGCTCTCTGTAAGACTCTAACAGAAATAGCTGATTTAGTAATATAAATATTAGAGTAGAAATAGAACTCTAAGAAAAAGAACCAATCATATATAATGGAATCCTTACTCTTGGGACTTTCCTATCTGGGATCAGTTTGAGAATTGCAGGTATTTTTGCCTCCTTCCCATACCCTGAAGCCCCAACAACTTTATAAATAAAGCACTACAACAAACACCAGACAGCTAAGCAGCTAATCAGCTTCACAGGGGTTCCTTCAGAGCTGATCCTACTTTTCCTGGGTGACACCCCCAGCTGCTCCTGCCGGCCCTGCGAACACAGCCCCAGCAAAACCTCATTTTGTTCCCACTAGTTTCCAAGGACACACTTTGGTGGTGATTTTTTCCCCTCTGTTCCTAAACCCCGAGCCCCTCCCTGAAAGAGGTTTCAGGAGATGCGACCCTGACAGTTTGGCACTCTGAGAGCACAGAAATTGTCCAGCAACGAGTCCAGCCCAGCTCCCTGCTTCAGTCAGACATGAGATAAGACACTGCACAGATCTGGGCAGCTTTTCCCCTTCCTGATTCCACAAAAATGATTTTACAAGGTCCTCTAAGGACAGACAGAACCGTACACAACCCAAGGCTTTTTTGTCCAGCAGATACTCTGATATCTGCTCCTGTTTTCATCTAGATAAACCCCTCTCCCCCTCATTCTACAGCTGGAGAGGCCATACAGGAAATTTGGGAAAAGCCAGCTTTGGAAAGGTGCTATAAGGACTTCAGATATAATGCCACAAACCAGAGGCATAAAATATGCACATTTAACAGAGGAATTTAACCCTAAATTGCAGCAAAATAATACTGCAACTGTTAGGAGCTGGAATAACCACTAATTACCACTAAACATGAAAAATCTATTATTTTTCTTACATCCTTTTCCCCTTTTACGGCAATATTTTAAAGAGCAGAAACAAACAAACAAAAAAAATGGCCATTTTTGTCTTGCAAACTTGCCTTGTCTGGGTATTTCTGGAGGAGCTCCCGGACTTTGGCTGTGTTGTTGAGCGCTGCACAAATGACCAGGCACCCTGCGTGCTCCGACTCCGTCCTCTGGGACAGCAGCTTCTCCAGGACAGTCACCAAAGTACCTGAAAAGGAGCAAAAATGGACCTGTAACCACGTATTTCTGAGTGCTTGAGGTGACAGAGGTGTCACGGCTCACCAGGCAGAGCAAAGCGAAAAATTTTGCAAGTTCTCCCTCAAGTCTGACTTGAGCAAACAATTTGAGATCCATCTACACAGCAGAACAACAAAAATATCCTGGCAAGTCCGTCCTCTCTCCCACACGATTCTGACAGCCAGAGGAAATAAGGATGGTCAGGCCACTAAAAAATTTATGAGCAGATGTGCAAAACACACACACAAAAAATCCCCTCCATGCATCATGTGATCCCAAACTCAATTTCAGGGCAGATCAGGCAAAATTATTGTTGATTTCACTACAGTTCCATGCACAGACCTGGGAATGTTTCGCAAGCCTTCAAGAATGAGTGTCCTTGTACAGGAAACAGGATGGAACAGGGAACTGAGACAGAAGAAGGATGAGGCAAATGCTGAACCCAGGGCAGTGCTATGGTTAGCATTTCTGAGTCCTAAATGCTGCATTCTTCTGTTAAGCCTAGCATTTCTAAGTTCTAAATTCTACATTTTTCTGTCAAAACAAGCTTTGCTTGCCCAGTAAGGCACAGCTGGGCTTTATTCTTTATTTTCCTATTAAGGCCAGCATTTCTAAATTCTGCATTTTCCCGTTAAGCCCACCATTTCCAAGTCCTAAATTCTGTATTTTCCCATTAAAGCCCGCATTTCCAAGACCTGAATTCCGCATTTTCCCATTAATCTCAGCATTTCCAAGTCCTAAATCCTGCATTTTCCCATCAAGGCCAATTTTGCTTGCCCAGTAAGGCACAGGTGGGCTTAGGTTCTCCACCTACAGAAGAACATCCGGATTTTCCCACCCTCCAAAGAGCTGGATCCGAGAGCTCCCAGCCCCTGGGGTCCAGGCTTGTTCCTCACTTTTGGGCTCCTTGGCACTCTCTGTTGTCATCAGGTTGGCCTCCTCCTCCCTCTGGTAGGCTGTCAGGCAGGCAGGGTTGAAGGTCCAGGACTGGCCCCCCACCGACACACGCAGATCTCCGTCCCCGTAGACCTTGATCACCTTCCCAATGTGTCCCAGGGTCTGCAAGGAAAAGAGAGGATTTTTTTTTCCCCAAAGTTCCCAGACCCAGAGCCAGGGCTGTTTGCGGTTTTTTTTTTTTTTTTTTTTTTTTTCGCAAAGCTGCAGCTCCTGCTGTGTGAAAAGAAGCACTGGACAAGTGACACACTCGCAGACAGCTCCCACTTCGAGGACACCAGAGGGTTCTCATCAGTTTCTCTCTCACTGGTTTGGCATGGAAGGGTTTTCCCAGACACATTGGAAATGGCTGGGGAGGGAGGTGCTGATGAAGAACAGATCAAACTGGGACCAGGGAGAGTTTCCTCTGGGCTTTACTCTCTCCTGGAGGACACCCATATCCCACATTTTAGCCACACTGGGCCGACCAGACCATTTTTCCAGCTCCCTGCCTCATTCTAGAGAATCAGGGAAGGAGTAAGAGGACTTTGGTTATGGAAACCTTGAGTTGGGGGCAGCCAAATCCTTTTTGTGAGATTCCCCCTTTTCCCATTTGGGTACTGTGGACACGACGGTGTCACCGAGAGCCACCAGCACCAGGGGCCGGGCAGGGAGGAATTCCCAGCAGGAATCCCGGGGGATACAAGCCCATCTCTAAGTGCTAAGGGCTTGGGGAAGCTCAGGAGGTTACTGGACTGTCCTGGAACTGGAACTGGCGCGCACTCACAGGTGCCATCTCATCTGTCCACTCCCCATGACCAGGTTGGAACCGCTTCACTGTTTCCATATCATCTATCACCCGGACCACATCACCAACCCAAAAGGTGTTGAGCTACAAGAAAAAGAAAGTCATAAGCTTTTGGGGGATGAAGCCACGCACACACACACACACACACAAAAATAATAGTGATCAGCCCCTCCACCCCACTCCCTAAAATCCCAACGAACACCACTGAGTCAAAAAACAGCTTTACAACACATAAATACAACTACCAAGAAAGCTGTGACCACTGAGCTGCAAAATAAACACAGTCCAATTCTCTTTGAAGCCAAGTGCTTAAGTAGGGAAATAATTTGGAACAGGCAGTTTTTGAACTTCTTTTCCTCCAAATCGTTTATAATACCAGATAAAGGATGGAGATTTTCTTGGTCCATCTCCTTGCTACACCTGACTTGGCACTGGAGATTTTAATTCACTTTAATAAGGAAGTTAGATCTATTATTTAAAACAGAGAAGGGAAACCAGGGTTTATCTGTGCTGGTAATTTGCCAGATGCTCAGTGGGCTAGGAAGGGAGCAGTGTCAAACACACTTTTTAAAGCAGACTAATTTTGTGCAAAACAGTCTGACACTGCATTTTCCACTGGTATTGGGAGTTTTTAGCATTGTGACCTTGCTCAGGTCAGAATTTTGTCATCTTCCAGCAGCTTCTTTTATACCTAATTATCTCTATTTCTAATCATCCACATTTCAAAGTCCTCAAACCTCTGGGGAAGGCCAGAGCTGTGAGCTTTAGAAATGCAGCCCCAAAATCAGAAGGGCTGGATTAAAGCCTCGGAAGAATCCGGAACAATCAAAAGAGAAGCAAGACAAAGATGCAAAATAAAATTAAAANCTTTTTTTCTAATTGGTAGGACCAAGACTTTATTTTCTAGTAATCAAAAAAAAAAAAAAAAAAAAAGAACATGGAGGCACAAGAACAAGGAAGAACAGAAAAATCAAAGGGAATTTATGTGGGAAAAGGTTCATCGCAAGAGAAAGGCAGCTGCAGAAGGATGAAGTGCTGCAGGTCTGCTGTGAATACTCATCAAAAAAGCTGAAATTCAGAAATGGAGTTTACCTTAAGGACTTAAAAACGCCAAAGTTCATAGAACTGGACAATTGTGTTTATAGCAGCAGAGTTTTCCTTCAGCACTTGCTGGGGACACAATGTGCCATAACCCAGCAGGTGAAACGGTTTTTCTGCAGCATTTGCAGGCCGAGGCCAGCACCTACCTTGGTCAGGGCTCCAGGATGGAAAGTCCAGCGAGTCTCACTGTTGAACTGGACCCTTACGTCCCCTCTGTCTGTGATCCTGTGCACAGTCCCTGTCTGGCCAATGAACTTTTGGTAGGGGGAGGGAAAGAAAAAGAAAAGGAGGGGAAAGACCCTAAATAAATCATGTTGTTGAGTAGTGGGGAAAGAAGGCATGCAAGGCATGGATGGCTAAAGCACCCAGCATTTCCCATCCACAGACCAACAGGGCTCCCCAAATCTGCTCTACAAGAGATGCAGCCGTTGTTTTTCTACAAAAGGAGGGGAAAGGCTCCTTAAAAAGCTCCTTTGAAGGAGCAGCATATTGGGGGAGGAGGGGGATAGGAACACAAAGTGCAAAAATGCTGAAAACGCAGCACAAATTGTCCTCTTTCCAAATGATAAAGGTGGGCAGGGATTCCAACATTGTTCTGCATTATAAAATACCAGCAAGGCATACTCTGAAAGGGGAAAGGGCATGGTTCAGGAGAAAAAAAAAAATTGTGGTGCAGGGTTCTAGATCTGCTGTTCCGGCAGGTCCTGAGCAGCTCATGGTTTATAAAGGGGTAAAAAATATCAATTTCTGAGGTGAAAGGAAGTTGCTGTTTCTCTGTGTAACATCCCTCTCTACCCCTGCATTCCCCAACAACAGGAATTCAGGAGCACAGGGGTTTAACAACCAACAACAGACACAGTAACACCCAAAAACTACAGCTTTGAGGATGTATTCCTTAGCTGGAATAAAAAAAAAAATCATGGCTCCACTGGCAGCCTTGTTAAAATTCATCAGAAGATGCCAAGTCCCTGCCTGCCAGGCCGAAAAAGAAAAACAACAAAAAAGAGGCTGATGCTCACGTAAGAGATTTCCACATGGAAACTGAAATGACAGAATTTGTCTCGACATTTTAAAGCCTGATTTCAAAAGGTCTGTTCATCTACAGGGCAGGGTGGGCCGGGATACATATTTAACATACCTTTTACAGTTTTATAGCATTGATTCATGCCATTCCACAGTAATAGATGCAATTTCTATCTTTATTTCCTCTACTCTCTGGGTTTTCTTAGACAACAGGTGACAGCAAATTGATGGCTCTTCAATTTAAAGGCAAGACTAAGCTCCAAAAATACCGTATGGGCTGAGAAATTTTCGCCCTGGCCAGGGACAGAGCCCACTGTTGACAAAACACTGAACTTTCATTACCAGTAATGCACAGCACAAAAGAAGCCAAACAAGGAGTGGATCCAGAACTCCAAAAAAAGGATCAGTGGCTCATTAAAACAAGCAAACCAGGTTTTTTTATTTGTTGGGGTTTTTTGTTTTGTTTTGGGGTGGGGTTTTTTTGGTTGGGTTTTTTGTTGGTTTCTTCTTTTTCTTTTTGTTTGAGTTTTTGTTTCTTTGTTTGGTTGGGGTTTTTTGTTTGTTTTTTTTTTTATTTGTTGGTTATTTTGTTGGGTTTTTTTTGGTTGTTGTTTTTTTTTTTTTTGTTTGTTTGTTTGGTTTGGTTTTTTGTTTCTTTTTGCTTCCAAGACTTTTGAGCAAGTCTTGTGCGGGGATCCACAAGGCCACTCTCACCCAACCAAGCCTAAAAATAGCTCTAACTCCAGTGTCCTATCATTAAAAAAAAAAATCTGTATTTGTGATTCAGTCAACTTTAAGGTCACACAAAGATGTTCTGGTAACTTCCTGAGCAGTGCCTACTCCTGCAGAACGCAGAACGGCTGGAATTGCACCCAGGGGAATACCCAAAGACATACCTCGGCCATTTTGGGATTCCAGCCCCCGTGGCCCTCCTGCATCTCCCGCAGGATGTCGATGTCCAGCAGGCACTTCACCTTGTCCCCGTGCTGGAAGGGATGTCTGTCCGTGCTCTCCTTCCTCTGCAGCTCCGCTGGTTTCCCTGGGGATGACAAGGACAGCACCACAGCCGTGCAGGATGCACTCCCACACCTCGTGTGCATCATGAAATTCATTGCAAAGTAACCTTAATTGGGGCAGGATGGTGCAAAACCCCCTTTCAGTTGTGGGGCATGCCCCATGCACTCTATAGGGCAGCACCCTGCAAAGAGAGCAGCAGGATTTCACTCTAACTGGATGTTAATTTGAATTAAACACCAGGCAGCTCTAACAAGGCACGTTTTGTCCCTCTGCAGAGCAGGGAATGCCTCTCAGGCCATGGCAGACACCAGGAGCTGTTCTTAGCAATTCCCTCACCCACAACTGCAGTTCACAGACACACCCACACGGCACCCAAAATTAGTTCTCCCCTCCACAGAACTTACTCTGCGGAGCACCCAGCCCTCCTACCCTTCCCATGCAGCTATGCCTCTGGAATTAAGCTCCTCATCCCACCCTTGCCTCCCCTCATGCTCTTGCCAAGTTGCTCAGGGAGAGAAACTTCTGATAAAGACCTGATTCTGCTGCTGCAAACACCAGAACAGACCCCTCTGTTTTCCTTCAGGGGAGAAAAGATGGTCCCTGCACCTCATTAAAAAAAAAAAAAAAAAAAAAAAAAAAAAGCACAAAACCCACAACTAAACTACACCTGGGTAAAAAAAGCTGGAAGTCCAAAACCACAAGGAGTTTCCTTGCACTTAAGAGGGAAGGTGGATTGCCACAAGTTGCCAATCCAGACATCACCTTTTCCCATCACTTTTTCTAATCTTTGGCAGTTCCATTCTCCAAAGTCTCCCTTTGGTCACATTTTCCCCTTCAACACTTTTTCCCAACTCTTTTGGCTCCACCAGAAAAGTGTTTGCTCTCTAAAAGCACCGAGAGCAACGGCTTGCCTGAATAATGAAAAGCTTTGGATGGACAGAACTGACACTGGGTTGGATTCTCCGTAGAAGAGAGGGATTTTCCTGCACTTCCAGAAGAAGATCCCTCCTTGGGACACAACTAATGGTTGGTCGTCATCTAATGGTCTTACCACTTAAGGCCAAACTATTTAATGAACCACTCTGAGATCAAGCAGTATGTTCACAAATAAACCATATTTTTCAAATGACGCTCATTATGTGGAACTTTAGAAAATCAGGAGGTCGTTTTATGTCTTCCAAGCAAAACGGCTTCAGTGTGAATCGCAACTTCTCAATACACTTGTCTCAACGAAGATTTGTCTCCACCCACCTAGTTTCGGGAGATGCTCCTTGTAGTAGAAGCCCCCAGAAGCCTCCACAGTACATTTGAGGTCTACTTTTCCCTTGTGGCCCACCCTGTAGACGTTGGTCGTTCCATCTGCCCAGGTGACGCTGGCCACGCTGCGGCCGGTCTCCACGTCCCAGCCCCGGATATCCACCACGCGGCCAGTCTTACCCTCACCCCCTGAAGGGAAAAGAAGTGAAAATTAGGAAAATTGGATCAGGAGACAACTCATTTTGACCAGTTAGGAAGACATCTCTGTGTTAAATTTGCTGTAACCCAGTGAGCCACTCATTTTGGAATACAACTACAGAAAAGCAGGATTCTGTGCAGAATTCATGGCCTAGTTAGGGAACACACACATGGTGTCATGGCACCACACTGTGGCAAGACAAAAAAACTCAGCAGTGCTGCAAAACCCACCCAGGATCTTTAAAACTCTCCCCAACACTGGCCAGGTGGAGAAACATCAAACCAAGTTGGTCTTCTTCAAGCAAGGAGCAGGACATTGGAAGAATGCAGAGTAGGAGGATGGGTCTGTGGAGGTGAATCTGGCTGGGCACTGGGACATGTTCTCATCCAAAAGACAACCCTGAACCTTGTGAAGGCACTCAGGGTTTGCAGATTCCCATGCCCACCCTGCTGCCAGGTCACTCTGTGGTGCACTTGGGCAAGTCACAGCACTTCCCCAGGACCTCCCCAAATGGGAACAGCAACATCTGTCTCCCTGAGGAACTTCTAATTGTCTGCAAAGTCCTGAAATTTAGCAGCTTAAAGGAGCTGAATTCCTCATCTATCAGTACATCCAAAAAGCACAATACAAATACTGGATTTTGGTGTCAGTTCTACCCATGACAAGATCATGGCTGTGGATGGGGGGGACAGCTTGAGCAAACCCAATGCCCGTGGGAGACCAGCTGAGGGCTGCATTTAGGGTTCCTCTCACTGCTTCTGCTCTGGGAGCTGCTTTCAGGTCACAGCGCTGTAAGCAACACAAGTCTCAGACATGCAAATGCTGCTCTGATCTCAGCAGGATGGACAAGCTGTATCGAGCATAAGCTGCTTTTGCTCTCAGACGCTGCAAGTATCCACATCCTGCACTGAACTCAGAGCTGCAATAAATGGCAGAGTCAACTTTGGAAACCTTTGAACTTCTGACTTAATTCTTGAGGGGCAAAAGGAGCTGTAAACACCACAGCGGGTGTCCAGGGCTCTGGGACAAACAGGCAGGAAAGCTCCCTTGACCCTGGAGCGCCACACAGAAATTGCTATCAGTGCATTAGGGACAGGCATTGCACCCCAAAAGCAGCTCCAGAAAAGGCATTTTTGTCCCACTGCATTTTCAGCCTGAAGTTACAATTCCTACAGAAAGCAGAAACCACTCTGCAGTAATCACAAAGTCTTTCATTAGTGCTCCCTACAAAACCCTCCTTACAGAGCATTTCTTCTGGCTGCTCTTAAAAGTATCCAAATAAGGACATTCCTCAGAACTCCAAAAGAAAACCAATACTGTACACGAAGTCAGACAAACCTTCCACTACCAGTGAAAGCTTTTTCAGGAAGAGAGGGGTCTTTATTTTCTTGTAACATGGAGTACATTTGCAATTTTACACAAGAACTTCCAGGATGTTTCCCAGAGGTTTCCACATCTATGAAACAGGAGCAGCAAAACTAACTTCCCACATTCTGCTCATGGTTTATGCCACAGATATGTGACAAATAACAAGAAAACAAGGAATATTTAATGCTCTAAAGGACAGGAAACTGCATCATCTGTACAGCTCCCCTAGAAGCTGCTGCTCAGCGCGTGGATTTTCAACCAGCAATTTGCAAAATCAAAAGAATATATAAAAACAAAAAAAAAATCAAATGGTCTTCTACAGGACATCCCAAAAGCAGCTTACCATCCTGGTTACCCCACTCCCAGTCAGGCCCACGGACCACTTTAGCCCCCTGGAAAGTCCCTTTTAACGTGATGCGAGTCAGATTCTGTCGAGGGCTCACTAGGACCCTGGAAAAAAACAAAATCAGAGAAAACAAATGGATTTATTTTTGTTATAGACACTGATAAAGCTCTGTTCCAGCTGAAGGCTGTCACATGAGGACCATCCTTCACTTTAGGGCAATGGACTTTACTGGGGTGGCCCTGCATGGAGGCATTGCCTGTGCTCAGCACATTCTAGACCCTGAAAATCAGAGCAGATCAGACCAGTGCTGTGGCTGGACCATTCCCAGCACATCCCAGACCTTCCCAGCTGTCCTGTGCCCCACATCAGTAGCACACCCCACCTCCAGCTGAAGGGAAAAGGAAAAGGTACCTACGTGATGGTGAACAGGGGGTCTGATGTCCTGTTAAAGCAGCTCCCAATCCCCATAACGGCACAGCAGCCTCTGCTGGCTCTGTGTCTGCGGCTCCCAGGCTGCCACAAAACCTTCTCATCAGTTACCCAGCCACCAAAATCCACGGGCACCTACTTGGGCTGCTCACCCAGGGCACAATCCCCTTCTCTGGGTGACTGCAAAGGTGCCCCAGTCCATGCCCAGGGAGCCTGACAGGCTCTTGGCAACTCTCAGCCCAGACAGAGCAAGCCAAGTTCAGCAGCTGTTCCACACGGCAAGGGGAGGGGAAACTTCCTGGGGGTAGGGCTGACCTCAGAACACTGTGTTTATTTTCCGTCTAATACCTACAGAGGGAAGGTGGAGACTCAGGAGGATAAAAAGCTTACGCCTGAACTTACTGTTTACTTATCCACCAAATGCTTAAGTCTTTTACCTTTCTTAACCTGCTAACAGATCTCCCACCTGTAGTTTACAACCTCCTCGTGTGTTTAAAAAGAGGGAGAGATTGTTTATGCCTTTTCCTCGTAATCACTGAATGTGCATCACCCAGGCTGGAACTCAACAGGAGGAAGATGAAGGCCTTTTATTTGGATGACTGAGATTTTGTCTGGTTTAAGCACCATCAAGGCTGGATGTTGTTATGAAAGAAGATAAATGACAGTGGAGGGAAAAGCTCAGCTAAAAAGAGCCACTGGTCAGCATTCATTTTATTGCACTGTGTCAGGCACTATAGACTGGCCTCAAAAACCAGCATGGATGTGGGTACAGCCTCTGGAACAGCTGAGCTGTTTTCACTGCATTTTGTTCAATGAGACATCAAAGATGTCTCAGCCAAGCCCTGAGACAAAGTGATAAAAATACACTTCTCTCCTCCAAACCCTTCTTTCACAAGGGATGCGATTCAATGCAAGGATTCTTAGTGATAGGAAAATAAAGCACCACGCTAAGCTTAAGATGTTTAAATAGGAAAATAACTACCACTCATTGTATGCTGAGGATAAGTTCCCTTTTTGGATAAACATGAAACAGCCGTCATTTCCCAGCTCAACAGCTTTCACATTAACCTGCCACTTCCACTGAAATTTGTGGCTGGGGACCAAAAAAGCAAAGCTGACCAGTTCAGAATGCTGAGCTTCCTCAAAGAAGGAAAATGTAAGAAACACCATCTCCTATTCTGCTGAAATGCTGGGGGCCACCCACCAGAACTGCTGTGCTTCCCCAGCCTCACCAAAATTCTGAGCCTGCTTTAAAGCGCTGCTGACCAGCACCCCCAAAGAGTGATGCAAGCGCCAGATGTCCTGAGCCAATGGTTCTTATTAGGTTTTAGTCTAATTCAACATGTCTTGCTCCAAATACTGGAAAACAACCAAAGCTACCCAGAGTGATGCAAAAATACCCCCAGGATAAATTTAATTACTGTGAGACTGCCTTTAATAACAATGTTAATTATGACGGCCCAAGTCTGCAGCCATTTCTGTCCTACAAATTCCAAGGGTATTAAATTACTGTAGCGCCCAGAAAGCACTTGGGAGCATGTGCTGGACAGAATGGAGTTCTGCCTCTCTCCAGCACACTGAAGGGGTCTCTCTGGGGTGCTCGAGTTTCTCTGAGGTGCTTACTTGGCTTTTGACGTCCCTGAGAACTCTGCTGCAGACAGCTGGAATAGCAGCATCGCCCCTGCTTTAGAGAGAGGGACAGCAGATCCAGATCAACTGATCTGGAGAAGTTTGAACAGAAACTACTTTTCATTTGCAGCAGCAAGTCAGAGCCCCTTCACACCAGGCACAGTTGATGTGTTTTGTGAGGCTTTTCTGCTGCAGGAAGTTCTTACCTAAGGAAATAAATACAATGCACAGCACTGGGAAGCACAAGGGATGGTCACCCTGTAAGGTCTCTGAGTATCTCCATAAATATCACATCAACCCCTTCAGAAAGGCACAGCTCTAAACCAGATTTTCAGCTCGTGGGAGTCACAAACCCACATCCCTCCCAGGACGCACAAAGATGCACCTCCAGAAAAGCCAACACGAAGACCCTGCAGGAGCTACAGGGAAAACTGACCTCAGTGCAAGAAATTCCGGGTTCTCTAATCCCCCCCAGCAAAGCTTTTCCTGAAGCACTTCCAGCAGAGGATAAAGGAAGACGGTTCTGCCAGATGGCTGCTGGTTGCTCAAGCAGGAACCAGACTAAGATAAGGACGCTGGCGGGATCAGCATCACAGAAACCTATTTCAGGAACTGTCTTTACCCAGATTTCTTCCTTCTCAATCCTCTCCTATCCCCTGACAAGACACAGCTCCTCACAAATCCAGCTGTATCTTTATAACACATCTTTATAAGTAAAAACTGTGTTTTTTTGGTAACCGCCAAAATTAATGCAGATCAAATCCTGTTTTGCAAAGGCACAGCAGGGAAGGTTTCAGACCAAGGCTGCTAAATGGGAACTAAAAAGGTTCCTGCAGACAGGAGGTTTTCACAACTGTGTTCTCAGAGATGTTCACACAGAGCCCTTAAAGGCTGAATTTTGCACTGAGAAGATGCAGAGACACTACAGTGCACACGGAGCGAAAATGTCTTGTTATCATCCTTCAAACATCATTATTAGTTCAAAGCACGGGCTAAGGCTGCTTTAGTGAAGGTTTCTCTTGCTTGCAGTTTTGATCATGTAAATCCATAAAAGATAAAGTATGTCGTGGAAACAGAATCCCTGTTCTATAAATCAAAGAGAATAATCCAAATTACACAAGGGAAGCCTTAAAGTGGTAATACACTCTGCTGTTCATGTTTGGGTGTTTTTAAGGAGGCACAGGCAGTTTATCTGCCAAACCATGGTGAATTTTGTTTTTAAAGTAAAATTATACAAATTTATTAATAGAAAAACAAATAAATTCATATTAATAAATTAATTCCTACTTCATGAGCACTTTTTACAAGTCAGGGAATAAAAAAATCAGCACAGAAGAGTCACATTCAGTTCCAAATATCCCTCACCCAAATTTCTTAGCAGTGGCTTCAACTGTCACCGCATAAATACCACATGGTGAGGAGGTTACCATGTAAATAAACCTGCATCCCTTTATTGCCCAGTAATCAAACACCCAGCAGTTGTCACTCAGCTGCTGGATCAGTTCAGCCTCTCAGTATGAGCAGCCACAGATGGCAGGTTGGATTATTAAAGCTGCCTTGAATGGATCTGCACTGCACAACCCTAAATCAGAGCACGCACTTGTTCCTGGCTCTGACTGCCAAATCCAGCTGGTAACTGCACCAGACAGAGCTGGTTTAAGAATTACAGATGAAAATAACTGCAATCTCTGTTTTGACTACAGGATAAAACACAATGGAAGAAAATATTTGTATTTCTTATGCCTGATTACACAAAACATTTCCCTGTGCAGCCTGCTGGCTCCTCCAGCTCCAATGTACGCCAGGAAAAAAAAAACCAACCAGGGCTTGTGAAAAACTATTGAGGTTGTGATTTATTGGTGAGTGAAGCCTAGGAAACAGGCTGGGTAGAGTGCACCACATCTGAAATTCAACTCAGCGCCGTCCCCAAGCAAGTGATCCAAGCAAAATGCCAGTGCTGCTTCTGCACGGGAATATAGCAACACCAACATTTTGTAGGAGATTATCTCAGGCTTGATTATTTGCAGAACTCACCAGAGTGTGCCTGACTTTTCCAGCCCTAATATAAACTCGATGAGCTTTGCTTTGCTGCCCTGCCCACAGACACTGATTTATCTCCCAATTACTAAGCACATATTCAGCAAATGGATACAACAACTCTGAAAAAAAGCTCTTCAGTAAAGCTGAGCTGTTCCATCTTTTTAAGACAAGGATGAGATCCTCTCCCACAACAGCCATAAAACTGAAACCAAACAAGACCAGTAAAAAATAACAACCAGGAGGTCAGGAAGAGATTACCTCAAATTGCAAAAAAAAAAACCCCAAACAAACAAGCAAACAAAAAAACCAAAAAACAAACAAA
>VZRN01002233.1:1435209-1477177 GCA_013397935.1 Dasyornis broadbenti
ATGGAAAAACCAAAAAAAAAAAAAAAAAAAAAAAAAAAAAAAAAAAAAGCCTGTGTGAGGTGAAATCATTTCCAGGGCCCAAACCTCACCTGCTCCCAGAGTATATTTAACTGTATTACATAAACAGAATAAAGCAGGTGATTAAGAGGCCTTTGCTCAGGGATTAATATCTTGTCATTTCAGCGTCACCGTACGAGAGCAGGCACAGGCACATCCTGAAATACAGGGAGGAAATGCTAAAAATAACCAGGCTCAGAGTCCCCATGGAGCATTTTATCTCCGCAATCAACACTTGGCCTTTTACAAATGCCAGCCCATTGATCTGTTTTGCCCAAACTGAATTTTACATTCCATTTTACACTGGTTGTGTCCTGGCACTGAGTTGTTCCCTTTCCCTTTCAGCAATATTTCAGTGGTTCTCGCTCTGCTTTTCCATCTATTCCTTCACCTTGTTAAAAGATATAAGTCTAAAGGAAGCTCCAGCAGACATCAATATTCAGGAGCAGTAGTTTTGTGCAAATTCTTGATTCTAGCATTCTGGTTTCCTAAAAAATGGCCAACAACCTCAGAATAAATCCTAAAGGTGGAAGAAGTTACAGAGAAGTTACACATCTTAAACTCTGGGTTCACTGTGTGTGAGTGTGGCAGGACCCAACAGCTTCAGTGGACACAAAAGCCAAATAAACTGAGTTGGCCTTGAATCTCTAATTCTTACCCAAATTTCAACCCCCCTGCAACAAAAAAAGACACAGAAAAGTGAACCTGCTCCAAAAACTAAGCACTGATCTGCACAAAATCCAGACTGGGTTTGTCACTGAGATCAACGGACCAAAAAGGGCTTTTTGCCAGCAATGAGTAACAAAATTAATTGAAAAGAAAGCGACAGTGATCACCCAGGAGCAAAGACTCAGCAGAGTGTTGTTCATGAATCAGCTCCGTGCTGACTGAAGGGCTAAACCATGCAATAAACTGGATTGCACAACGGTCAATATTTGCTTTGAAACACAGAAATGCAAACACTACCTTTGGGAAACACCACCATAAACCAAAAATAAAGAGCTGGCACAGCTGCTACCACCAGAAGCTGTGGTACACCAGTGTCCTGGGCTTGGCTGAGATTTTTCTTCACTGCAGCTTGTCTGGTGCTCTGTTCTGGATTTTTGACCAAAGCAATGCTGACAACCCAGGGGGGTTTGAGCTGGTGCTGAACAATCCAAGCCTTTTCTGATTTTCCCGCTGAGGGTGCACAGGAATTTGGGAGGGAGCAGCCAGGGCAGCTGACCCCGAGTGACCACAGGTGCTCAGCAATAAAAACTGGGGGAGGAAATAGGAAAAGGGAATGTTTGGAGTCTCTTTGCCTTCCCAAGCAATCCTTACAGCTGAGGAAGTCCTGCTTTCTTAATTTTACCCTTCCAGTCCTGTTCCCTGTCCCACTGGGAGCTGCCCACCAGGGTTAACCCACCCCACACAGAAAGGTGAAATATCTTTTGTCAGGTCAGGGTTGCTCTAAATCCACATTTCTAAGCCAACGTCTATCAAAGCCTACAAGAGCACAAGTTCCCTCTAACAGCTTCTACTCCACAGGAAAACTTGAGGCTTCAAATTGCGTAGATCAGTGTTCATCTGCCCAGCGGAGAATTAAAAGTGATTACAAGCGAAAGTTCACACTGGGCATCTCGTGGATCTCTCTTATTACATCCCATGAGATAATTGCTCATGAGCCCGATGAAATTTCCTTCTGGCTTTTGATGAACTGTGTTCTTTCCAGGAGGGAGAAAAAACAGCTCCAGCCATTTGCTTTAATTGGAGCCGACAGTTTGCAGATTTGAGCCTGGAGCCTTGAAAAAGCTCAGTAGCTGATGAGAACCCACTTTTTCCTCAATAGCAGATCTCAGAGTTAAATTTACATTGCTTTACAGTAAAAACAAATACTCCCTGCCCACACACACAAGCACTAGGTAATGTTGTTTAAGGGAAGAAAAGCAATTATTTGCTAAGTTTGAATGAAGGTCTTTTTCACTTTGCACAGAAAAAAATGGGAGAATGGTATTTCAACTTTCCAATGCCCTCCATGGAAGACCCCTGTGGAAAAAAAAACTCTGTAGTATTGCATCGAGTGATTCCTCTCCCATCTCCTGCCAGGAATCACCATCACTTTTCTGGCCCTTGGCATTAAGAGGTCAATAACCAACCACCTGCAACCCTTGCTTCTGTGCCCAGAACAGTGACAAAGGCCACAATATTAAAAAAAAAGAGTTTAATGAAGCCAAATACAACCCACCCAGGGCAGCTGGAAAATCTCCTTTGCTTAAAGAACGAGCTTAACAGATCCATCAAGAAGAGTTTCAGTGCGCTTTATCATGCCTTGTGGAAAAGGATGGACTAGGTGGCCTCAGCAAAATCCCTTCCAGAACTATTTTCAATCATCTAGAAATAGAGGATCAGACAGAAACATATTCCAACAGTGAGAAATCTGTCTTGGCAGCGGATTTCAACTGTGCTCTTCCTTGACATTGCTCTAATATATTTCTCAGAGGCAAGACCATCTGGCCCGGAGCTGATGGTGTGGAGCCCTGGTAAAGCCCAGCTCTGCATCTCTCTCACACCAGCCATCAACTCCTATTTACCATTAAAACCTGAGTTCGAGCACTTTAAACTTCATAAACCTCCAATCTAGTGACACGACTGCCTTGCCTGTGCAGAAAAGCAGTAAGTGTCCCCAAAAGTAATTCAAAATCAAAATCCTGACTTACTGCAGAAGTGAAAAAAATCAAGAGGAGTTAACTCTGAAGTTCTGAGAGGCGGTTGAATCACGTGGCTGAGGAAACAATTAGCTGTGGCTCTGAGACAGGGCTGCTCACAGGTATTTACACTCTGGTACCCTCAGCAGCGGTGGTACAATGGGATGAACAAATCATCTCAGTTAGGAACACAACCTCCTCCAATTTTTCCAACTGAAAAGCAGCTCCTTCAGCCTGGCACGGAGGGAGTTGGAGCATAAAACCTGCTGGATCCCTGATGAGCCTTGATAGCTCATCCTACCAACCTGAGATTCCCCTTCAGGCTTCCAGAAGGGTCAGCGCTGCACTCCTGCCTGCTTTCAGCCCAGAACTTGCCCCTTCTGTCCTCTGAAAGCAGATCAAGAGGTTTAAGTCTAATCTCTCCTGACATGCCTTGGGCCAGGCAGACGTGTAGGAACAGAGCAAAGTGAATGGGAACTGCTGCCCTCCATACTCAGCCAAGGTTTGAGGGTCAGCACATCCATCATTTCACCTCCAAGTCTGTTCATTTTACAAGTCCAGATGCTATCTCTGTGTCCTGGGGACTCTGGAGAACACAAGAGCACTCCGCAGATGGGAAATGGAGCCATAGGTACACGTGGGACTGGTGGCAGAGCCAGGAACAAAGTTCACACATCCCAACTCCACGTTCTGTTCTCCACGGCCTGGTCACAGGAAAAGAAGGACGTTTCAACCCCTGATCCATCATGCATCCCTAATTTCCTTGGGGTCCCACCAGGGAATGCGGGTCAAGGTCTGAGACCAAGTCACTGATGTCCTGCCAGCACACACATAACTTCACCGATTCCATTTTTCAGTCTAAGTGCTGCAAGACTTTTTCCGTATTCTTGGAAATTTCAAACACTAGTACCGAGGGAAAAGAAATATTTAAATTCTGCAAGTCTCCCAAGAAACAACAGACTCCACTTTCTCTTTGTTTAAGGAAACTCCAACGATCTCTCTACCATCAGAGCTTCCAGTTAGAGTGTAGGGAAAGGTATTTTGGTCTCCCTCTGAGGACACTGTATTCTGGCCCCTCCAAAAATGCCCTTCACAAGCCATGAATCAGAATCCTTGAAAAACAAATAGGCCTCCAACAGGACTTTCCAATCCATCCCTGGAAAACAGCAGCTGAAACGGAAGGGCAGGATCAGTGCTGCTGTGAGTGGCACGGTCACATTCAGCACGGCCCCGAATCCTGCCAGAGCCCAGGAGCACTTCTGGAGCAGAGACGATGAGCAAGACAAACAGATTTGATGGGAACAGGCAGGAACAACATCACCTCAGAGAGCTGAACTGGGTTGGAGAGACCCTTCAACTCCAGAGAAACCACCAGGACCAGCCTTTGTGAGCAACAAAACCAAACATACTCAAACACAAGACATGAGAGAAGCTCGTTTGGGAGGCAGCAGCCACAGCTCTGAGCATCCTGTGCTCCTGAGCCACCCACTTCTTGATCACGGCAGCTTAAAAAGCCACGGACATACTCCTGCCACAAAAAAAAAAGGGAAGGAGACAACTGCAACCACCATACCCACAGTGCTTCCACAGTTTTTGCAGTTTCCCAGATATTTGACAAAGTTCTAGTGGAAAAGGATTGTGCATGGCATCCCAGTTCTCCCAAACAACCCCAGCAGTGGCCATTGCAGACCAAAGCAGGAGGAAAACAGATCTTTATCCACGAATGTGGCACAGGATTTTTGCAGCCACAGAGCTCCAAACATGCACTCAAATGTCAAAACATATGATGCTATACAGCAATGTAAGAATAAGCAGAGAATTGAGGCAAGCCAAATATCACACAAATATGAGGCTCCCTCTCATGTCGGTGACTCACAGAGCTGTGAGGGATGGGGAACACATTTACCTTTGTGAAGCCTAGAAAGGCAATAACTCTTCAATAAAACAGAGCCAGTGGTGATGCTGTTAAATGACAACAGGGAAGCTGTTTGTTAATAATGCTGCAGGCACCCTAAAGGAACTCCTGTCCTTCCACCACAGAAATAAATCAGTCTGGAAAACAGGCACAGGGTACTGAAGGTACACCAGTGGTAGAGCTGGGACTACAGTGAGTTATCTGATATCCAAACTACTGCCCTGTAAGTTAAAAAAGAACTTTTTAAAGGAACCATCACATGTCCAAAAGACATCACCTGCTCCAAAAACAAACCTAGACACCTACAACTCAGAGTAGAAAGCAAAGATCAAGAACTTCTCCAGCTCTGCCAAGCCTATGGAAGCTTCCCTTCCTGGTTTCCATCATCTACTTGTCACCCAGCATCATTCCCATCATAACAATGTGGGATGTGGGTTATTTACAAGAGCTGCATCCCTTGAAAATTCACCCCTCCATATCCTGAAACCATGAATGAAAAATTCAACAGGTAATCAAGCATGGAGGAAGGTCCTAGAAGGATGAACAACTGCATCATTCTTCATAGCAGGCAGTTTCAGGAAACCATGGAGTTGCTAAACGGAGGAGAAATAAAAACAGTATCTCATTTGAGCCAAATAAACTCCTCCTATAGCAACAGAGGATGTCATAAGGCTCTTAGCCAAAAAGAGAGAAGGTTGAGCAGCAAAGCCAAGCTCAAGTGACCTCCATGAAGGTGAGCCAGGGCTCATTTGCTTCTCAGCGAGGTAGAAATCAGAATTTGTGACATTCAGAAAGTAATCCTGCAGCGGAGCAGGGGCAGAGAAATGACAGCAAACACCTTTAATGTCTCCAGTGCAGCTGCACCAACTTCTCCGGGTTTAGTCCGACCCTTGCTTTTCACGTCTTTCTCTCCATTCAGGAAGATTGGAAATACAGAAACACAGGGGAGAAAAAGCCACATGTGCCTTAGCCCCCAGCTGCCCTCCCCACACGCTCGAGGGACACGGAATTCCCGGCAGGAATCGCCGTTCTCCCCTCAGGCCGCACGGCCAGGCAGTACCTGCTCGGGAACAGGACGGGTGCTCACACCCTCCACAAAAGGAGCAGCAGCAGCGCCGGGCGCGGCCTCACCCCCGGCTGGAGCTGCCACAACCACCTCGGCCGCTTCCAGCTGCCCCATCCCGCGGGGAAAAACCGGGGGAAAGCCAGGCACGTACCTCAGCGCGAAGGGAAAGCCGAGGATCCCGAGAGTCCCGATGCCAGTGCTGCACTCGCCGCCGTCCCTCCTCCATCCCCATAACCGCGCCCGGACGGGCGGAGAACGCGGCGAAGGCGCTCAGGTGGGCGCCGGGGCTGGGATCCGCCCTTCTCCCGGTAATCCCGGCCCCTCCCGGCGTGGCTGTTCCGAGTCTNCGCTCGGCCCGGGGGCCGCCCCTCCCGCGGGCAGCCGGGAGCCGTAGTTCCGCTCCGGGCGCTCCGACTACAACTCCCGGGAGCCCGCGGGGAGCCCCGGGCCCGCCCCGGCTCCGGGGTGGTGGAAGATATTCGGGAGTGGTGGAAAAGGTGAGGAAGCGTGTGGCGGTGGCCCGGGCGGAGCGGCCGCGCAGCCGCAGGGATGTGCAGGGATGCAGGAGGGATGCTTGTGGTTCAGTGGTTGGAGTTTGGGTTTCTTGGGATGAGTCCAGCAAGTCCTTGGTTTAGCAGGATTAAATTTTTAAAAGTGGGTTTAGATTGGATATTAGGGGAAAAAATCTGCCCTGTGAGCGGGGTGAGCCACTGGGCTAGGTACAGGGAAGGTGTGCATCACCTATCCCTGGAAGCGTTCAATGCCAGGACTTGGAGCAACCTGGGATAGTGGAAGGTGACCCTGCCCATGGCAGGGGGTGGAATGAAGTGTCTTCAAGGTCCCCTTCCAACCCAAACCATTCTATGATTTTATGAATTCTAGGGGAGATTTGTGTCTTCGTTCAGCAGCTGGCCAGGAGGGCTTTGAAATCCTCCTTCCACTGCCCACCCCAGCCTTCTGCCTGGAATGAGATCATGGGTGGCTTGTGTGCCACCAGAGATGAATCTAAATGCCTGAATCATGGGCTGGGTTGGGTTGGAGGGGACCTTAAAGAGCATCCAGCCCCAAACCCCTGCTGTGGACAGGGATGCCTTGCACTCCACCAGGTTGCTCAGAGCTCCACCCAGCCTGGCCTTGAACCTTAAAGCATAAGACTCCTACTTTTATAATTACTTTCAGAGGCAATTTAGGAGTTTATATCCTCTCTGTGATGATGATAGTGACGACAGTGCTCATGTGGATCTCTCCTGTTGGGTGTAGGACACACCCTCCGCTGACTTTGCCCCTGCTGAGCTCAGAGACACCTCGCAAACACTGAGGTTTAGTGAGGTAAGATCTTGCCAGCCTAACAGCCTGCACTCACAGCAGAAATGCAGCAGCAAGGTCACCAAAACCATCACACGTGCCATCCCTGTCCCTCCAGCCCATTGGGAACACCACCAGGGCCCTGAAACTCAAAGAGAGGAAAGAACAACATCAGGCAGCAGCGTTGCCTGGGGCTCATGGAGACTGAAGAGAGCAAATTTCTGAGACAGTGTCACAGCACAGCAGCTGTTACCCTAAGTTTTATGGCTACAGGGTACAAAGGACCTGTCCAAAAAACAAGCTTGTCACTGCCACTTGATAAAGCCAAACAGGAGGACTCGGTGTCCCTTTTCCTCTGGGTTGCGTAAAAGTGATGTTGGCCAGGCCAGCTAAACACACGAATTGGGGAAATGTGGACATGTGAGCATGGAATGAGGGAATTGATCTGCTTTGGTCACGTTCACAACTGCGTTTGATGTCAGCCTTTGGCCAGAAGGTGAAAAGTGAGTGCTGGGAAATACTTGGGAATGTGGTGAGTGGGTGTGAACATGCTGTGGTTTTCCCTCCCTCATCTTGCTTTTTGCCGAGCAGATTTATGTTAATGTAAATATAAAAATAAATTAGAGACAGGTGAGCGTGGCCAACACCAATTGTCCTACAAGATCCATTCATGGAGTAGCTGGTTTTGGGCTCAGTCAATAACTACCAAGATAATTTAGGCCTTACTTTTACCAGTGCTTGTTGTAAACAGGAGCTTGCACATCCAGGCTCCCAGTTATGTCAGGTTGGGTTTTTTTTTTCAAGTTAACTTCTCCTTAAAAAATAAAAACTAAAAATGGAATATTTTTTAATTAAAAAACATTTAAAATTCAAGCTAATCTCTCATTAAAAATAAAAATTAAAAATTAAATTAATTTTTTTAAAATTTAAAAAAAAAATTCAAGCTACTCTCTCTTTAAAAAATAAAATAAAAAAAATAAAATAAAAATGAGATGTACTATTTGTGAAGTTACTATCTCAGGCATCAGCAGCCCAAAAAGCAATGGGTAAAAATGCAGCAATGAAAACTCAGCTTGGGTGTCAGGGAAAATTTGGACACCGCAATGTTTACTGCGACAGGCTGGAGTTGCGCAACGCCGAATATTGGGGAGAAATCTCTGCTTTTCCGGGGCCCTGTCCTGGTTTTTCAGGGATGTTACAGGAATCGTGTTTTGCCCACTGGATGCCGCTGTTCCACAGAAATATTCATGGACTATTTCTTCAGCACCCTGTGTCAGCCATGGAAGCCACTCCAGGCTCAGCCAGGCTATATGGATTTATCCCTGTTAACCTGCCTTTTCCTCCCCAGAAGAAGTCTCCTTAATATTTTGTAGCATCCAGACACGGCACATGGAAAACTTGGGCCACTTGATCCCTCTGTGATGGCAACAGGAATGGAGTGATGTTCTTGGAACGTGAACAGTTAGTGGGATAAGAATATATTGGTGACTGAGGGGGAAAACATTGTCCAAAATGTATTTTCAGGACCTGCATAGAAAAATAATTCCCCTAAGTGCCTGTCCTGCAGTGCTGTTTCTCGTGCTTAATGCAGGAAAAAGTTGGTTTGGAGAATTCTCTCCTTAATACAGGAAAAATTCGTTTGGAGAATTCTCTCCTTAAAAGCAAAGCCTGGAAGTGGCAGCTCTCCCCGGCTGCAGGAGCCGCTGATGTTACCTTGTGGCACTGCCTTCAGAGGCAATGACCTGGATAGAACAGCAAGGATGTGTGTGCTCCCACTTTTCAGAGAAAAACGAGTGGTATTTATAGCTCAGTCTCAGAACAAAGCAAAGTGACCTACATCCATCCAGTGCCTAGCCTGGGGAATTAACTTTGAGGAAATTCAGTTCCACATTCAGACCACATAGGTCTCTCTCCTCTGAAGCAAATGGAACCACGGCTTAATAGAATCCAAGCCCAAGGGGGATTCCTCTTTATTCCTTTCCAGCAATTTTTAGCACTGAAAAATAACTGGAAAATATAGCAAAAAGAATAATTAAGGGTAGCAGTAACAGGCAGGAGACAAACCCTGTGTGAGATAATCACCTGTGCCAGCAGTTCTGCTCTTTGAGGTGTATTTGGAGACCCTTCTTCCTACTGTGGCTGCTCCAAACAATAGCTAAGGCAGGATCCCTCCAATGCTCAGCATCACTGAAAAATTAGGAAAATTAGATCAACTTCTGGCCTTTGCTGAGTCTCCCAGCAGTGCCAGGTGAAAGACTGACTGAATTTTGGGATGGCTGTCCCTGAAGCCCAGGGTTGTGTGGAGGAGTCTTATAGAGAAACTCTTAATAAATTGCTAAATATGAAGTTCTGCCCCTGCAGTCTGCCCACTTCCCCAGAAGCACATCTAGAGCTGAGAAAAAACGACACATATATATATTTATTTATATATATATATATATATAGGCACATTTTCGTTCAATTATTTTATGTGTTTCTGACTTTGGGGTTAGAGGATTTCAAAATCAGCAATGTCTTCTCAGCCTTCCCTCTCTAATATGGTTTCTTTGTTGTGCTGGAGGAATACAGCATATAGAATTCTGCAAGGGAAGCCTGTCCATGCTGCTATAATTAGTTGGCAGTGGTGACAGCAGGTGTCTTGGCTTCTTTATTGTTTGAAAATTCTCGGCACTGTGTGATGGGATGGATTTCTGTCAGCCCAGAATGCTAATATGTGGGAAAGCCAGGGAGCAGAGCAGCATCCTGCTGCATCAACACAGCCTTCAAAACCCCAGAGTGATCCTGAGTGGGACTGCAGTGAAATCAGTGGGATTACACCAGTGCTGAGCCTGGGCCCAGCCACAGGGTAGACAAGGAAACCAATCCCCCCCCCCCTTTTTTTTTTTTTCCTTGCTGCTGCAGGAATTGCTGAGTTATTAAAGCAACTCGCTCAGGTGCCTGAGTCAAGATCTGTGTGGCTGTAAATGAATGTTTGGCTTTGTTCCTTAGGTCCTTGTGCCTCCCTGGCTGTGCTGTGCACACAAGAATTTTATGAGTAGTGCTTGTGCTGTAATTCTTGTCAGATCCTGCCTTAAAACAGAGTTAATTTTTAAAACTGAACCCGCACACAACCCCACCCTTCAGTCCTTGATGAACCCTTTGCAAGCCCAGGTTTGGAGATCTTTACAATCACTGGTTCCTGCTGAAAACCCAGTCCATGAAATCCTGGTGCTGTTGCAGGCCCTGGGAGAGGAGAGTTTTCAGGAGGGACATCCCAACTTTGCTGCAGGAATGCTGAGGAAGGAGACATTTCCAGGCTGATCATTCCCTAGCAGAGTCCGCTCTCCACTCCTGCCTGTCACTGCAGTGCCCAGGGAAGGGGATTCACTGCCATTCCCTGACAGGGATCCCTCTTTTCTATCCAGGGAATCTGCTGGGAGGAGTGTGAGACACTGCAGTGTCTCTCCGTGCTGAGCTGGAGGCAGGGAGGACACGCCAATGGTGAATAAACAAGGCAAATAAACAAGGAACAGGGGAAGAGGGGGAATAACTGCCAAAGTTTCAGAGAGAAAAAGCTGGAATTTCAGCACAATTGTCCTTTGCTTTGCTCTTCAAGGTGTTTAAATGCACTGGAGGACTAAGCCTACACTACCTATCCGTGCATCGTCTGCAGAATAGGGGCTTGAATTACTTTGCCCTAAAGGGGCTTTTTTCTTGTCTAAATGATATAAGGAGGGCTGAGAGAGGCAGGCCTGGTATTGAGTGTTACGTAAGAAAGAGTTGGAGCTCCTTGAGGTTGACTTTGCAGGCAGTGCTGGCTGGAAGGAGCAGATTTGTGCAGCCAAATTGGCTGCTGAGCCTCCAGCCACAGGATCTGGGAGAATCACAGGCACTCCTGCAGACTTTATGGCCCCACACAGCCCCTGGGATGTGTGCAGGGAGGCAAATCAGCAACTGAGACTTCTGGGCTGCTCAGACAGGAAAATACAGGCAGGTAGCAACTTCTCAGTCAATCTGATACTTCTTGTGCTAGAGGTCTTTCTGTAATTAGCTTATTGTCAGCTCGATTGTTGACCACAGAGGGAATTTTGGACAGGTTAGTACAGAACAGGAGCTGATTTCCATTTGTGTTGTTCTCCTTGTCGAAGTCTTGCTACTGAACACATCCACTCCTGCCAGCTAGAGATGGATCCCTGGAAGGAGACTGTTGAGTCCACCTTCGGAGGATTCCCAGATAGTCCCAGATCCTCTCATCACTTCCGAACACAGGTGTGAACCTCAGACTGCCCATCTCCCTGGCAAAACCACCGAGACCATGTACCCATTACTCATGTGCATGAAAAATGCTGAATGCGACTTTCAGGACCAAATGCATGGCTCAGGGAAGTCTGTTCTATTTAAAACCAACAATGATTAAGCAATGTCTAAAATCTCAGCCTAATCTGTCGATGGCTACAGTTAACACACAGTGACAAAGCAGAGATGACTTACACTCTTGGCTTATGGTATTAAAAACCAGACTGGTATCTCCATGGCTTGACACCTCGTGTGTAGAAATGGCAGCTTGAGTTGCTCAGAAATGATCTTTCCAGCTTGATGTGTCATGGACATCCGCAGAGCACGAAGTCAAACAAAGCAGCCCTGTGTCCAACTGCCTGATTCCAGCAGAACGCTTGTGCAGGCATGGAGCTTCCCCTGGAAAAACACTGGAGTGAGATCATGAGGAATTCTCATCTCTGTGTCATCCTGAGGTGCCAGAGGGTGCAGTAGAACATCCTGGAAGAGGGAGCAGAACGTGCAGATCTGCTGCTGAGTGTTCTGTGACAGCTCCACGCTGCTGCTGCCTTCTCCTCCCACCATCTCATGCACTGCCTGCTTAGGCTCCAGCCTTGGCTGAGCCAACCAGATGGGAATGCAATTTAAAAATTCTCTATTTTCCCCAGAAATTCCCACCACAGGAATACAGTGACAAATGGCACATCATCCACAGCAAGGAAATGTCTGTACCTCCAGAGTCCTGCCTCATGGTGCTGTGAGGAACTCCTGGATGATCCAGGATGCTGGGACTGATGCAGACTTTCTGAAATAAATGCTGCAAGATAAATCCAGGGACTCTGTAGAATATGCCTTGCTGGGTTACAGGACTTCATAAAGCTCAGTGGTCATGCAGGAAGAAAAATTTTTGTGCTGGTGCCAGCGTTGTTTTCTCTGTCTATGGCACAATTTCTCTCCTGCCAGAAGAGAACACAGAATTGGAATCTCCAGGTCCTTCAGTTCATGAGCAGAGGCTAATTATCCCAGGGGAAAGATTAATTAAACCCTTCAGAGCCCCAAAGGCATGGAGCCATGGAGGAATTTAGGAATAGAAGGTTCTGTCCCGTAAGGAGGGTGATGCTGGAACCCTGAGAGAGGCGTAACAGCAAATTTAGCAGCACCTCACAAAGCAAAAAGCCCTTTGCTATTGTTTGCTTTTGTTTTCTGGCACACTGCACTTTTATTACCTTTGGAAGCTGGAATGTTCTTTGGCTCTAATAAAAATGTCTGGACCTTGGAAAGGCAGCAAAGGCAAACAGGCAATGGAGTCCCAGGCTCTGAGTGTACTGTGATGCATTTTCTATGCAGAATATGCTCTTTGCCCCTTCTTGTTCGCTTTTATCCCTCTGAAACCAATTTTTATTGCTTTTGATTAAAAACGAACCCAAATTACAGACTGGTCCAGAACACAAAGCAAAGTGTCCCCTGTGCAGGAAGATTCCCAGTCCAAACTGTAGAAGATGAAGTGGAACTAAAAGGCAAAGATGGGGTTTTTTTCCAGAGGATCTAAGATGGAATAGTTCACATAGTGGAATTTTTTTGCACTGTAAGTTCTTGGAGTAAAGATTGTTTTTTGAAAGAATAATGTATTTCTCTCAGAATATTTTGACTCTGGAAGCTGATATTTTAAGGAAAGTACCGGAAAGTACTGCCAGAATATCCAGACATCTTCCAGTGATTGTGGATGTGAGCACAGATCTCCTTGCACTCCAGTTTCTCTGGAATGTCCTTCTAGATGATGAGTTTTACCTTGTAACTCAAAAATCCCAAGGCTTATGCCTCATTTTGCTCCCCCATTCCCCCTCTCTTGTATCATGGCCATGTCCACAGCTTGCTCAGGGTTCTGGGATCTCATAGCCTCAGTTTTAGGCACTGCACAGACAACTCGAAGGACATCTGCAGGCTTGGGGAAGAGAACTCGGAGCGCTGAGCCAACGTGGCATCATGAGATGAAAAATAATTTCAACAACACATCCTGAAAAATGGTCCCATCAACTCCCCAGGGCAGCCTCTAATGAATTCTAATTAGAAGCTGTCACTTCTTGTTACGGGAAGACAGGAATGCTTCAGCTTTGCCACCCCTTAACCTTGGAGACACCGAGATGAGATCTGTCCCCAGGAATGGTTAAATTTAGGGTGTTTTCACTCCTGTAGGAAATTAATTGGGGATTTCTTTGTGGGGAAGGGCAGGCACCTCCAGGAGTGCTGGCAGGTTCCCTAATGCTCTAAATTCATGTAAATGCAGATGCCCACTTGAGAACACTTTCTTTTACAAACATTTGTGCCTGTCATTTCTCATCCTCCGGACTCCTGCCTCAAACCCCACCCCTGCTCGGCCTATTCGCTCCCACATTTATGCTCTGGATTTCCAGAGTGGGTCTCCCTGGAAGGCACATCCAAACCCCATAAAGCCTTTAGGGTGGGTGTCAGAGGGCTGTGGATGTTGCCTGTTTGATCTGTAGGTTTATAAAACTGCCACCCCTAAACAATCCAGCCGCCCCTCTAACTCCTCCCAGCACATTCCTTCCATCCATCTTTTTCAGACTCTTGCTTTCTTGACAGCATTTACATAACCTGGCTGAAAACACTCCCACAGCCGATTAAATGCCTGCTATGAAACCCAAAGCTCTGATTAAAAGGCTGGAGCTTCCTAGGACTGCACTACTTGCACAGATGGTTAATGCTCCTGGTTTGTTCTACAGGGGAGAAAATGGCATTTTCTTTACAAGTACATACAACTGGAGCTTTCCCATGGGAATTGCTTGTTTTGTTCAGATTATTATTTTAAAGCTGTCATCAGATGTGATCACCCACTGGATTAGAGGGAGCAAAAGGAGATGATCAGATAATCCCTGAGGCACAAAGCATTTTGAGTTGGATTTGACAGGAGCTGTCACCTACGGTCGATTTGTTTAGCTCAAGGGTCTCTCCTGCTCTGGATCTTCCTAAAAATACTCGTGCCCAGTGGCTGCAGACCTTTAGAGATGTGGGATGTTGTGGTGATTTGCACGAGGAGGAATCCTCTGAATCACAGAAGTACTGGTAAAGCAGAAGCAAGAAGCAAAGCCTTTGGCTCCCTCTGGGGCTATACTGGCCCTAGATCTGGTGCAGAAATATGGGGTTAAATCTAAACCTGAGTTTATTGCAGGAGTAAAGTTATTTTTTACAAAAGTAAAGCGCTTTATCACAGATATTCTGTCAATCAAATCTTTCTCAGATAAACATTCCCTAATACAGACTTTAACCTTTTCCAGACTCCTCTATGTCACAACCTCAAAAACTCCCAGCATTTCTCAGGCAGGAGCCAGCACATGAGGAAGTAATTAATGAGTGCGGGGGGGAATGTGCTGAATAGAGGCAAAACTGAGACTCAAACCCTCATCCCACGGGCTGCCTGCTCAGTCCCCAGGATGCAGACAAAAGACATTCCAGCTCCTGACAAACAGCCTGAAGAGATGCTGGAGCATTCGGCAATCCCCAGGGCATTTGTGTAAAGACACAGGTGGACAGTGAATCCGTCTGGTACGGAGTCGGTGGAGTGGCTTGAACTGAATATCTGGGAATCAGGAACGAGGTTATCCCTGGTCCTACATGCACACGACCCATGGCAGGCAAAAGCTGCATGAAACATCCCATCAGTGCTGTTCTGGTTTTCAGAAAGAGCTGGAATAACCAGTTATTAATTGAGGAAAGCCTGTAATATTTAGTGGAAGCTGTACCCAGAGCTAGGACTGTCAGCCAAATCATTCCATGTCCAGTGGGCTGAGTCTCGCCCAAGGTCTAGCAGACACCTCAGACCAAATCCACCAAATCCATTAAAATGCTTGAGGGGAAAAGAAATCGTACCATGAAAAAGTTATTTTGGATAAATCATAACCTTACAGGAACCTCAGTTTTCCCATTGACAGATTAGGGTGACAGAAGTGCCATTCAGCTAATTCCCAGCAGCACTGTAAAGCTGCTTTGATTAACATTGATGAAACCACCACACATGATTCTTAGAGGGGAACTGCTGCTGAAGAACTGTTGTGATTGTTGCTTATTCCCCAGGTGCCTGTAAGATGGAACTTGGCAGAATTCCAGAAGAAGTATCCCTATGAGCTCAGATAAGAGATGAGCCAACCTAGCAGTCAAGCTGTCAGCACAGGGAAGATTCGTTATAAACCCGGGGGTCTTACACAGATCTGAGCTCAGACGCCAGGCAAGGCTCCAGGAGCTTTGTCTGTCCCATGAGGTATGGAATCATGGAATAATTTGGGAAGGGACTTTTAAGGTCGCCTTGTGCGTCACACACCTGGGTGAAACAAGTTGGGCTCTGCCAGAAAAGAGCAGACTCCATGGAGGGCAGGGGCTTGGCAGAGGCTCAGCTGTCCGGTACACCTTGGAATGCCGCATCCCTGGAAGTGTCCAAGGCCAGACTGGACGCGGCTTGGAGCAACCTGGGATGGTGGGAGGTATCCCTGCCCACGGCAGGGGCTGAGCTTTAAGGTCCCTTCCAACCCAAACCATTCTGATGGCATAAAAACCCCAAACTCTCACCCTTCTCCTCGTGCCGCCCTCCTGCCTTTACCACCTCCTATCTTCCCGAGGAGCAACCACAGCTTTTAGAAAGCTTTAAAGAGCTCATGTGAAGATGCTCTCCCGGTTAATCCATCTCCCGTTAGCAACAGGTGCCGGCAGCTCATTTGGAGCAGGGAAAGGAATACATGGACGCGGGAGGCAAAGCGCGGGGGCTCCAGGCGATGCCGGGTCCCGGCGGTGGCAGAGGGAGGAAGGTGGGACCCGGGTCCCCGGGGACGGGCGGGACTCGGGGCGCTGTTATCCCCCCGGTTCCCCCACCGGTGCCCGCAGCCCCTCCCGCCGCCGAAGGCGGACTCGCCGCCGCAGCTGCAGCCCGGATGCCGCCGCCGCCGCCGCTTTCACGGCCGGTCTTCTGGCCTCGCTGCCGCCGCTTCCTCCCGGAGCTGCCGGCAGGGGAAGCCGCGGGGAGGGGGCCCGAGGGCTTCTCCTCCTCCCGCCGGGTTATTTTTTCCGGTCGGTGCTCCAGCGGGGGAGGTGGGAAGAGCCAAAGGCGGCGGTACCCCCTTCCCGCCCCCCCTCTCCGCCGCAGCACATGGGAAGCAAAAGTTTTCCTCCTCCTCCTGCCGCTTCTGCTCGGTGCCCTCCGCCGGCTGCCCTCGGCCCGCAGCCCCCCCGGGCCGCCGCCTGGCCACCGGAGGATGCGGCGGCTCCTCTCGGACAGCGGCCCGGGGCTGCGCCGCGTCCCGACGGACAGCGAGGAATAGAGCCCGGCAAGAGCCTCTCCCCCCGCTCCCAGGGCTGGGAGGCAGCGAAGGCGAACCTGGGATCGCATCTTCCGGAGGGATCTGCGAGTTTGAGGAGCAAAGGAGCTGCTGGGCAAAAATAATTAGATGCTTTAGCAGCGCCGGCGAGGCAGCGCTGCATCGCCGCGCTCCGGCCGCGCCATGGGCACCGGGATGTGCTCCAGGAGGCAGAAGGGGCTCCTGCAGACCGCCTTCTGCCTGCTCACCGTGGCCTGCCTGGGCTCCGGAGTTTTCCTCTACAACCACTTGCAGCAGAAGGTGCGGAACGCCGAAGCCCTGGCGCAGAAATACAAACAGCAGCAGGAAGCGCTGTCAGCGCAGCTCCAAGGTGAGTGCCCCGCTCTGGATGTGTGTCCCTGGGTGTGCTCACCCTGCCTGAACTTCAGCCCAGCGCCAAGGTGAGTGCCCCGCTCTGGATGTGTCCGTGTGTGTGCACATCCTGCCTGAACTTCTCTCCCTCCCAGCATTGCCTGCGGGTGGCTTTGCTGCCCAGCCACGAGCAGGGTGCCCTGGGGACGTTCAGCTCGTGCCTTTAAAGATGCTGTGCCTGTTTCCTTCCCCCACCTTTGGCCGTCTGGAATTAGAACAGCCTCGAGTGTGAATTTGCTGCTCGCAGCAAAGGGGACCGGAGCGTGTTGGATCGGCGAGCTCAGCTGCGTCACGTCTATTCTATTTCTTCTCCCTTTGGCTGCAAATCTAAACCTCTGTCACGCTAAACGCGAAGCAGTAAAAACGCAAAAAGGGCTGCTTGGGCAGGCTCTGAGATGTGGCTCCGCTCTCTCTGGCCCATGTGGAAGTGAGCAGAGACGGAATGGATCCTTTACGAAAAGTTTGTTGTCACAGTCTGCTGCCCATTGCCTTTGCAAGGCAGTAAAACGCACCTCGTTCTCAAGAGCTTGATCCGGGACTAAAAAAGTCTTGCCAGCATTTTTGGGGCTGGTAGATGCTGCAGCACACAGATCCCTAAAAACGGGGAAGGAGGAGGAGGAAGAATTGACTTTTCTGATCCCGCTGACCAGCACTTGGTTCCTCTGGCATGAGCTGCCAGAGACCGGAAGGCAAACATAGTATGTGGATTCCTCCTCCCCCTTTCTCCCCTCATTTGTCCTCCTTACATAAATGCCTCACTGTGGGAAAATGGGATTTTAGCCCACGGGGAGATGTCGGCAGGGAAGGCTGAGGACACACGGCTGCTCGACCGCTGAGCTCTTATCTCCTTTGTCTAGCCTATCATTCCAGCCTGACTGTGTCTGTCTTCCAGCAGCTGTCACTGGATTTGGAGTCTCTGGAGGGATTTGCTGAGCTCCCTGTGGAGCGGTTTGGTGGGAATCCACAAGGGGTAGCCAGCGCTTGGGTGTGTAATGCTGGAGGACCTGGAGTGCCCACGGAATGGATTGTATGTGGCTGAAATATTGTTCTACTTACTTAAGGGCAAGAGATTAATTTAACCCCTTTCCCCCACGCCCCAACAAGCCAGTTTAGATCTCAGTGTTTATATGGGAGCTAAAATCAAATACAGGGCATCTGTCATGACCTCCCTGGACACATCCAGGGAGATTCTTTCGACAGCCTGTATTGCGGGGGAATTGTACAGATCTGTGACTCAACATTTATGTCTTTTAGGGTTAAATCTTCTCCCGGTGGTGTTGTGTGCGGTGTTGTGATGCAAATAGAACATCCTACTGGGGCTGCTGGTGCCCAGGGCTGTGTGTTTCTGTTTGCTGTCTGGGGTGTGTGTATTCCTTCCTTGGGAATTGAACTAATGTCTGTTCAGGTTCAGCGCTATTATCTTATGGCTTAGTTCCATTTTTCCTCACTCCGCGAGGCAATCAAACCTACAGCTCAGCCCCAGCCACAATTTCCACCTGCGTCCTGAGTTTGGGGTGTGCAAAGATCAGCAGGGCAGAAGTTAACCCACATTCCCATCTGGTGTGTCAGCATCTCTTGCTTCTCTTGGAGAGAGGGGCTGCTTCTTCAGAGAATGAGATGACAGTGGCAGCCTCAGGGAACCCCAGTTTTGGGAACAACAGGCCGACAACTGAGCCAAGCTCTCATATTTTTTCCACCCAAATATGTGAGAATGGCAGAGCTGCAGCCTGTTGCTGGGGTTTCGAACCCCCTGTCAGTCCTCCCGTTCCTAAATACAGTTGTTGCCATGGCTACCCTTTTTTATTTTGAGAAGACACTCACTTGTCCAACAATTCAAACAAAGGCAAGGCTTCTTTTTGGATTTGGCTGCTGGGAGAAGCCTGGCAAGTGGCAGATGGGAGCGATGCTCATGGAAGCCTTGCAGTGCAGTGATGTCTGGCACATCTGGCCGTGGCTCTGGTGCTGTGTCTGCTCCCTGCAGTGCTTTGGGGACAAACCTGGGGGTCTGGGCTCTGTCCCTGCACTTGTTGCTTGACTTTAATTCCTTTAATTCTTCTTCTGCATCTGATTCTGCCTTTTCAGGAAGGGATTTCATTGTTTCAACAGTTCCTTTGGCAGGAGGTGATGGTGCCTTAGAGCCGAGTCCTGGCTGGATTCCAGCCTGGTTTTAGACACTGACCACCCTCCATTCTCTCTTGTAAAAGCAAATTGTTAAAGACTTCCTGGCCCCGAAGCTGTGCGGTGCCAGTTTGGTTGGATGAGTTGTTTCTGTATTCCATCACAAAGATGAGTAAAGAATCAGAGAATTATAGATTATCCTGAGCTGGAAGGGACCCACTGGGATCATCAAAGTCCGGTTCTGGCCCTGAATAGCCCCAAGAGCGGAGACACTGCTGTGTGCAGTGCTGACTCCCTGCTCTGTGTAAAGTTGAGCCCACTTGCTCTAGGCTCTGGGGACCTGGAGAAATGGCAGGAGAGATTTAAATTTTCTTTTCTAGTCATTAGAGGTTGCTTCAGTTTATCTGACTTTTAAAAACAGGGTCAGGGAGAGCCAGATTTTGTGTCGTGAAATTCTGAATAAAGAGCCCATGATCTGGAGCTGTCCCTGAAGCCTCCCCTGCTCCAGGATGGTTGCGTTAGGATCTGTGGCTGTGGGTGTTAGCAAAGCCCATTGCTGCAGATGCTGGTGCGAAGTTCCCATCACATCAAAGCCTTGCCCTCAGGAGCTCTGCTCAATAAGGCTGCAAGAAAGGCATATGTGAGAAAGTCAGAAAACGAGTGCCCAGGGCTCCCAAATCTTTTGGGAAGTGGCTGGTGTTCTCAAACGGACAATTCCATTGGACGAGTCTTTCCAGCATGGAGTGAAGAAGCACCCAGGGCCCTTTGTGTGCTCAGCTGGGGGAGCGCTCAGGGTGACATCTGAGCAGTCTGTTGGGAAAAGTGTTCCTAAAAATAAAGCTGTCATGGAGGAGACACTTGGGCAGCTGCAGAGATGGGTTTGCTGCTCAGCGGGGGGAACATCCTTCCAGGTTGAAACCACTGCTGGAGCGGTTTGGACAATACGGTCCAGAGGAAAATCTGAGTGGAGTGGCCCAGGGGAAGCATCTTCATCATTGGGATGTCTTTGTGTTAACAAAGATAAGGAAGAGAGAGCCTGGCTCACCCCAGGCCCTGCCCCTTCCTGCTCTTTGAGGGAGGTTAGAAGTGACAGAGGAATTTGTTGCTCCAGCATGACCTGAGTGGCGCTGGCAGCTTCTGGGATCCACTTGGAGTGAGAGCATGAGTCACTTGGGGCTCTTGGCTTGGCAGGATTCCAGCAAGGAATGGATTAGCCTTGTTTCACGCACGCAGACATCACCCCCCTTGGTTCCTTTTCCTGGAAACTGTATTATGGCACGGCTTGCCCCCAAAGGCCTTGGCCCTGGAGGGATCTTGGCTCTGGCAGCAGGTTTTTTTCATCACCTCTCCCTCTGAGCTGCTGCCCAGTGCCATCCTGGCCCAACCGAGGGCATGAGGAGCCTGTTGGAGCTGAGGGTGGTGGCTCAGCGAGAGCTCTTGGTTGGCATTCAGACATGTTATCATGTGTGTTATCACACATCAGAGCAGATTAAAGTCACCATCCATCAGGAGGCTTCTCTGGCACTTCCACTGGTCATGTGGCTGCTCAGCCCCCTCTGTTCTTGAGCTGTTTTTTGGGCTGCTTGGGTCAGTTTTTCTCAGTGGCCTGGGTTGTGGAAGGAGAAAAAAATCTCTCTCCTGCCCTGAAGGCCAGTCAGTGGCTGGGTTATGGAAGAGGAAAAACGTCTCTCCTGCACGGTGCTGATGCCTTTACAGAACTCTGGCTGCCTTGAGCCTGGCAGGCACTTGGCCCTCAAAAACACATGCAAAACCTTGAGTGCAAATACTCACAGGATGAGACTGGTGTGTTATATTGGGTATACCTATGGTCTGCAGCCCAGCTGTCCACTCCCTGCTCCAGGCAGGAGAAAAAAAATGTGGAAAAAAATACGCAGGGGTAAATTTCAGGCTTGTCTCATGCTCTGCTCTCTCTGTGCTCCCACAGTGGTGTACGAGCACAGGTCCCGGCTGGAGCGGTCCCTGCAGAAGGAGCGAGGGGAGCACAAGAAGACAAAGGAAGGTAAGTCCCTTGTGTGGGTGGCACAGGCAAACCTCCAGCTGTCCCCAAGGCCTCTCCTCCCTCAGGGCCATGTGTGGCTGTCACTGAGAGGGCTTTGGGAATGGTGAAGTGACGTGTCCAGTGCTGTGGGCAGGAGGTGCTGGCAGGTGGGTTCTGTTCTCTCCTACTCCTACATGTGTCCCCAGTCCAATCTGTGAGTAACAGTCCCCCTGTCGCTTTGAATGCTTCAAGTGGTGACTAAACCTGGCACTGGACCATGCTTTTTTCTTGGAAGGGTGTCAACTTTCTTCCAAAAGTGAGCTGAGGATGCTGAGCTCTACAAGTGCTCAGTGGTATCAGCATCACTGCCCTCCCCACCACATGGACAGTGCAGGCTGTCACATCCGTAGAGCTGATGCCCACAGGGAAACACAAACGTGCAGGAGATTCTGAGACCATGAAATGCAGCAGGAAGCAGAAGGGCAAGAGATCAACTCCTGATCTCTTTCAGCAGAGTGATGTGCTTGGATGCCAGGGCCCTCTGCACCTGGTTGCTCTTGGCAAATTAATAACTTGGGTTTTATCTTTAAAAGTGGTGTGTGGAGTAAGATCCCCGCTCCTCACTCTGACATGCTCTGGGTGCTGGATACAGCACCCAGGTTTGGCTGCCTGGGTGATGCAGAAGCTGCATTTCTGTGCTGCCTCTTCAATTTATTTGGTGAGAAAATGGAGCATCCTAATACATGTTACTTTGTCATGGGACCTTCCTGTTTTAAGATGAGATCAGCAGATGAGTTTGGGTCTCCCGGAAGCTTTGGTTCCTCTTTCGCAGAGTAATCTCTCATTTCAGGGCACCCCAAAAAGTTATCCAGCTTCCTTGACATCAAGCTGTTTGTGTGCTGGAGTAGGAAATCACCAATGCACTTGCCTGCGGAATGGGAAAGGAAGGACGTTTGGGTGGACAGCCCTCATGGAAAATACTCCTGTCTTCCCAAGGGCACGGAATGGTCTCCCAGCAGCATCTGCATTCCAGCTTATTGACTTGCAGCCTTTTGCTCAGCAAGGGGCTGAGTTCTTTCTTCCCTCGCCGCCACCTCCAAAATACAAAGCAGATCCTTGTGAAATTCCAGCTCATTAAGTTGTCTCCTTTTCTCCCATTTCTAGACTTTTTAGTGTACAAGTTAGAAGCTCAGGAAGCTCTCAACAAGGAGAAGGTAGGTGTGGTTTATCCCGGGGTAACAACGGGGAATATTTTTCTGGTGCCACCAGGGTCATGAGGCCACGGGAAGGCACAGAAGGCTCCGTGTGTGCATGGTACAGGCTGAACTTTGGCTGGCTCCTCTGCTCAAGGAGTGTGTGAGCATTTACTCCATCTCAGGGGAAGGCTGTGCAGGGCTCGAGCAGCTCTGCCTCTTCTCCCATGTGTGACAGCTGAGGAGATGATTCCCAGCTCCTGGTGGGGCAGGGGAATTGCTGTTCCGTGGGACAGAGGAGTCCTGGGGAGGCTGCATGCCAGGCACACCACGGGGAACACGGAGGAGAAAGGCCGTGGTGGTGCTGAGGAAAGTTTATCCATTGTTTTCTATCTCCAGGGATTATCAGATGATTTTCACTGGCCTGTGGACTTCCCACTCGGCGGGGAAAAGGACTCTTTAGTGAGGGTTGGGAAGAAATGCATCCCTGGGATACAGTCTGTCACATTCACTTAAGTTATAAGGCTAGATTTATTCCTTTCCCAGAGCATTTGGGGATGAGATGCTGGAGAAGGGGGAATCACTTTTAGCCTGCTCCTCTGTGGGTGAATGTCAGCCTGTGACAGAAGAATATCGGAATTTTTTAATGGTGGGCAGCTCCCTTGCAATTTGGGCTCATTCGCTGGGATATTTCATACTGTATTGAGTATTTATCATATGAAGTTGGGGGTTGTGGTGGCAGTCTCCGCATGGTGCTTCATTTGCACTTCCATTGTGCTGCTTTGTGGCTCAGCCACTTTGCTTTGAGGTGCCCAAACCCAGATGGCCAGCAGGTGTTTGTGAACCTGTCCTGGCACTGTCCCCTCTCAGGTGCCACTGCTGCCCTGGGGGCAAAGCCTTTGGGCGCAGTGGGTGGTGACTCCACAGCTGCTGGCAGGAGATGATGGTGCTGGGTTGGAAAATGGTACCTTGGGGACCAAAGCGAGGATCTGACCCTTGGTGAGGCATGAGCTGAGCTGCTGGACTGGTGCAGACCCCTCTGGAGAGGTGAATCCCTCCCCACTGCTGCTTTGTGCCAGCTGAGCGCAGTTTGGCTTCTGTGTCTGCCTTCAGAGTTTTCCTGAGGCTCCCTCGATTGCCTAGTGATCCATTTTTTGTGGAAATGCTGCAATTTCTGTGTGTAGGCGACAGCCTAAGCTCTGCTGCTTTCTCTGCCTCCCCCTCAGCTGCTGCCAGGAGAGCTCAGCCTTCAGGGAAGGCCTTCGCTCTGCAAAGCTCCTTCAGCACCAGGCCTGGCCTAGATAAGGGGCTGAAGGCTGGGGGAAACTGCTCAAAATACAAATTAGGAGTGGTTTTAATTAATTTATGCAATTAATGAGCTGGTGGATGGGTTGTTTTGAAAAGGTTCTTTGGAAAGGTTCTTTTCCAGTATTGCACGTTCTGCTGGTCCCCTGGTGGGCTTGTCCCTGTCCCTGCGCGTGAAGGGGCAGCAGTGAATTGAGCACGTGCGTCGATGTGGTTTTTTCTAACTCCCTTGGATTTTTCTGGACTCTAACGGTGCTGTTGGATCTCTTTTTCCCCAGCAAGACTCCATGAACAGATATGGGGCCCTCAGTTCACAGCACAAGATCTTGAAGGTAAGGGAGGTTTGTCTGCTGTGTTCTAAGGGAGGGAGAATCCCAGGAAGGGCCGAGGGATTCCTGCACTTAGGGAGGAGCCCACTCCGTGTTGATTTATATTCCTGCCTGACTGCTCGGGTCCAGGGGAGCTCCCTGTTTCTTCTGGATCAGGTTACAGCTTTCACCTACACCTCAATGTTTCAATGGCAGCCTTTGTGCACGTTTATCACACAGGGTTTTGCTGCTCTTTTCTGAGTCTCTCTGTGTGAAAATGGATCTATTCATGGGAGCTTGCCCTTTGGGCTCTTACAAAATATTGCAGTGCCTGGAAGAGGCTCACAGCAGGGCATCTTAGAGCATTTTATAGCATTTTTTAGCATTTTATAGCTTATCACGTGTTCTACCTGAAGCATATCTTGCCATTCAGTTTTGCCTTTTTTAGGGCAGTGCCTCTGGGGGCTGGCAGTGGTGGTTTTTTAAACGTTTTTAGTCCGAGCCTTGGCAGCGAAATGCTAATTTAATTCTGGGCTGGAGAAAGAGGGCCGGGTTCCAGCAGCCCTGAGCACTGCTGGGCTGTATTTCCTGAGCTGAGTGAGACGTCCAGCTGCCTGGCCTTTGGATTCAAACTTGGGGAAAAGGGAAGTACAGTTCTGTCTCTTGGGCATTCTCCAGCACTGTGGATGCTGGGAATGCTCTGCAATAGCAACATTCCTCTTCATAGCAACTGCAGGCTGAGCAGAATGCTCTGCCTTGCTTCTCTGAAGGGGACAGGCAGAGCTTTTTCGTCCTGGCTCCCTTTCTGTTGCTTCCTTTTATTGGAAGGGTGGGAAGAAGAAAAAAACCCCCAACCATCTATTTATTTAAATCTACATTTACAGCTGCTGAGAGAGAAAACCAGCCCTTGGCATTGTGGGAAATTTCAAGCCCTCCCAGCCTGAAAAAGCAGTTTTTTAGCCCAATTTCTGCTTGTTATGAGGCTATGGGTAACAGTTCTGCTACTGGAGCCCAGGCAAAAATGTTTCCCACTGGAACTAGCCTCCTCAGGAGGAAGACCGGTGCCAGGAATGTAGTCAGCTCGGAAGGGGACATGTCATGCTGAACAGAAACAACAAAGCTGGAGGTCCCAAATGTGACCAAAGGGTTCCATCAGCACTTCTGGCTTTGGTGTTCCTGGCCACTGCTGTCAGCCTGGTCTGTGCTGAAGTCCTCCCTCTATGGCTGATCCACATCTAGAGCTGCACAGCAGCTCACGGGGGCAAGGGGCTTGACTTTGTCCAAAAATAGCAGCTGGAGTCGTTGGCTGTGTCTGGGTTCCTGCTGGGGCCGGGCTTTGTCTTACAAGTTCTTTCTTCCTCTTGAGTGGAGATGAAAATGTTCTGCTCCCATCACTCTGCAGGAGGCATCCAGGCGTTCCCTGCAGCAGGCTGAGGAATCCTGGCATGGACTTCCTGAAACTGCTGGAACATGAAAAATGAGGTGTGGCCTTCCTTTGCTTGTGGGTTAAACACCCAAGTTACTGATTCCACAATGCTGTCCACGAAGTTGCCATTAAATCAAGGCACAAACGGCTGGGTTGGAGGTGCTGTTATTGTCGTCTCCTTCCCCTGATCATTTCTCCCTCAGGGAGAGAGGTCTGAAACATCCTGGGCACTCCCTGTGGTTTGAGCAGCAGGGGGAAGGTGGGATGACGGAATTTGCTGCTCTGAATTCTTCCAGCTGAGTGGAAGAACTCCTGAGCTTTGGAAATTAGCTGACTTGGGAATGGTACGATTTCTCCATTTTGCAGTGTGAGGAACCCAATGAAATGCCATGACAATGTGTCAAAGGGAACATTCTCACTCACATAGACACAGGAGCTCCCTGGGTTTCTCAGGGTACCTTGGTGGAACTGACTGGCTCGGGAATGTTCTGCTCACAGATAATTAAACTAGTTCTCTGAAAAATAACCCCATGTGGGGTGTTCCAGACCTTCTGCCTGCAACTCCTACAGCAGCATGCTTGGATTCCTGCTGGAGTTTGCACACCCTGGTCCCAGCCAGCCTCAGGAACCAGCTGGGACTGGGAATGCTCCATGTGCCTGATGAGCAGACAGCCCCGGCTGCTGCGTGTGACCTTGGCCAGGGCACTGCTCTCCCTCCCCAGCCTCTTGCTGCTGTCAGAGAGTGAATATTTCCTCCCTTCCCCCTGCCTGGGAGCAGTCTGGGGACACACATTACGCACATCACCTTGCAGGAAGAATATTGCTTAGAAAGTAATTGGCCTGAGCTGATGAGGACTTAAAATTCCTTGAATTTCTTAAGAGTTTCTTGTTAAAATCAATCCTCGCCAATGTCATGGCTTCCAAGGTGTTTGGCATCAAAATGATTTTAGGGAAGTGGTTTCTCTGTAGTTCTTTCTGCCAGGGGCTTTGATGAGAGCAGTAAGTACCTCATTCCTTTGAAAGCCAAAGCAGGAATCTTCAGTTCTCTTTATTTTCCCTCCGGACCTCGTGAGCTGATCAACCTGACATCTCTGCTTTGTTCTGTCTCTGGGACCCCTCCATCTTTTCCTGTATTTTTGGAGCACAGCTCCATCTCTTTTAGTGGAGGATAATTGCTTCACGGGGAATGCCTGGGCCACAGACACTTTATTTTCCTGGGGATAAATTCAATCATCGATAGCATTTAGAGGCTTGGGGTATTTAAAAAAATATTATCTTTTTTATTCCGCCTAAGGAAGCCTGATTGAAATGGCTGAGGAGAGATTGTGTGGCAGGGCCAGGGTTCACCTGAAAGTCAGTCAATCTGCATACTTAATTGGTGTTGACAAACTGAATGTGGAAGGAATCTCTCTTTGGGTTACCATGGGAACAAAAGAAAAGGGAGGTGAATTCTGGTTCAGTGGGTCTGAGCAAAAGGATGTTTCTGCATGTTTTGTTCCTGGGCTCTGCAAGAGGGGAGAAGAAAGCAGCTTTTCAGCCCATTTTTATCTGCTGAATTCTTGGCCTGCTTGAAATAGTCTGTGGTCTTGTCAGTCTTGTTACCCTGGAATCTGATGCCTGCGAGCCCTGTGGTGCTGTGGGGAATGTGGGCTCTCCCTGAGCTCTGCCAGAGGATCCCTGGAGCTCTCCCTCCTTTGCAACAGCTCTGAGGGGTGGCTGGGAGAACTGCCAGGCTGCTGGGAAGCAAACCAAGCAGAGGGAGAACACCTGGGTGTTCAGGTGTGTGTTCAACAACTGGGGAAGGGTTTGGGAATGGGACCCTGGTCCTATTCAAGGTGGTTATTCCCATCCTGCAGTGTGCAGGCTGATGCTCCATGGAAAAGGAGCAGGTGATGTCCTTTAGATGTCTGGGAACTCTGGAAAAGCTCTTGGATTTGTGTTCCACTGGCATTTGGTTTGATACCAGCAAATGTCATGGCCTGGATTTCTGCAGGGAGGAGCAGGAGCAGCTCCTGACACTGCCCCAGTGTCTCTGTCCCTTTCAGGAAGGGACTTGCCACCACATTCTGTCTCCACTTTGGTGGCTTCCAAGGAGACCTCTTCCCAAAATGAAGTTTAATTGGCATTTCAATCAAATTGGCATTTAATTGGCACTTCACATCGCCCCCAAACCACTGAGCACAGAGAATATTTGATGGTGCCTGGTGTTCCTGGGTTCTTCACTTTAGGAACAAACATCTCCCCTTCAGGCAACTCATTAAACAAACACACGCAGCAATAGCTGAATGACTCCTCTTGTATTGACCCTGTCCCTTCTTCTCCTCTCCAGAACCAGCACGACGATGTCAAGAAGCAGCTGCTGGACCTGCAACTGCAGCACAACAGCCTGAAGCTGGAGCACCGCAAAAGCCTGGAGAGTCACAGCCAGAAACTGGCCCAGCTGCAGCAGGAGAAGGACAGCGAGGTCACCAACCTGCAGGGTGAGGGGCATAAAAAACTGAGAAAACACCGGGCAGAGGGAGGACGGGGATCAGGAGAGGGCAGGGATTCCTCTGCAGGCCCCCAAAAACACCCCCAGGAACAATTTTGTGTGATGATGTGCAGTGTCTTGGCCTCGGCGTTGTCCTGCCGCAGGTGGTGGTGCAGGAACAAATCCTGCAAACCCTGACATTCGAGCTTGGGAGCAAAACCAAACACACTTTTGGTAATGAACGGTGTAGGTCTGTAAAATGCAATTTAATAGTGCAAGTGTTGTAGAAAAGGCTGATCCCTTTAATTCCCAAAGAGTGGGTTTTATATACTGTTTAATTACATTGTGGGGCTTTTATGGTTTGCATCTGTTCTTACTTGATGAGGTTTGGAACATCAAAATCTGCTAGCGTGTGTTTGGTTTTTTTCCTTTGCTCAACAAAGCCCAGTATAATACCTGATGAGCATTTGGGTTACAAGGGGGGAAATTGAGGACAAGTAAGCGAAACCTAAATATTTGATTGTCTCTCTTCCTGAACTACACATTTTTAGACTGGAATGGAGGGATTTTTGCTGGATTGTCTCTCACTGAGGATTCCATTCTCAGTGTGATGTCAACCTCCACTGCAAGGCAAGAGCTCAGCACCCAACCTTAGTGGTAAAATGTCCTGTCCCAGGGCTGAAAATAAAGAAAATAAACACCCTGTAATCAGAAACATCTGCAATTTTGAGCCTTGTGTGCCATTCAACCCATTGCAGTGGCCATCCCATCATGGCAAAATTCCCACCTGACCTCACAGTGCAACTGTGCCTGCAGAGAAGCCCCAGTGGATCCTGTTCTGGGGATATTCTGAGAGATCCAGGATCCAAAATAAGGCTGGCATCTTGTGCCACACACTTTCCTTTCCATTGGAGGGTACACGATGCCATCCAAACCTCAGCACATCGTGGGTCTGAACTCCTCAGGAGTGTGCAAAGGGATTGAAAAAGCCCAACCTGGAGGTTGCAAGGCACAACTGTTCCTTAAAAGCCCAGGAATAAATGTGCCTGAGGACTGAGTTGTCCCATGATTATTTTCTCTAAGTGGGTCACAGTTTTTTTTGGTTCGTACCATGAAGAGGCAGCTTCTCTGTGCAGGAGGAGGGAATCTGTGGGCTCAGGAGACCTGGTAGATCCATCTTGGAGTTCTTCCTTAACCTTCCAGCTCCCCCAGGAAAGGGCAGTGACTCCCTTCTCCCCCTGCTCTTCAGAGGGGAAGGGAAAGACTAAAGCAAATTCTCTGAACTCAGCAATTTGAGTTAATATTATTAACCTAATGAAAGCCTTGTAGACACAGAGAGAGCCTGAGCTGAGTTAGCAAAGAGTCCAGAGAGAAGGAATTCCTGGCAGTGCTGGAAGGAAGGATGAGCAGGTTTGTAATTCCTGGGCTTGGAGAGATGTGTGAGGTCAGGAGGAATTTGTGGTGAGAAAGGGAGGTGCCCCTTGTGTAAAAACAGCTCTTTGAAGTCAGTTCCTTCTTCTCCTGCAGACACAGTGTTTAAACTCAGAGAAGAGAGCAAGCTCCTCAGGAAGGCTCACCAGGAGGTTCACTCACAGCTCCTCAATGCCCAGGTAACCACCTGGGGTCTGCATTCACAGCAAATATTCTCTAAATAATGAATCCTGCTGTCAGCTCTATTCCAGTGTGGTGAGTCACCTCAAACAGTGCTGGCAGGTGTTGGTAGAGTAGATCCATTCTGTAAAATTCTCCAGCCTGGAATCTGTCCCAGCAGCTGAAAATACAGGTTTGCTGCACGAAGTCCCTGAATTCCCAACCCTGGAATGCCTCCTGTCACCTCCCCACATCCCAAATACTTCCCAGTGATGGTGAATTGATGGGAACAAGTTTTGCATCCATCTTGTTCTGACTGGAAGTTTCCTACGAGTTCATATCCCAGGAACTCTTCTTGGCTGTCTTTTCCTCGTTCCTTTTATGTTTGCTTTGCTGAGGGGTTTCGTTGGGGTTTGTTTTGTTTTTAATGTTCATTTTAAGGTCACATTTCAGGGCGAAGAACTGAAATCAACAGAGCCTGCTCAGGAATTAATTTCCTGCTAAACTTTGCTTGCTGCTTGGAAGCTTTCCTGCTCTGCCCAGTCCCTAATTTGGTCCATTTCCAGGTACCCTGGCAAGCACATGAAAAGGTCTCCCCCCCTCAATTTCCTATAAATAACCAGGGTGGAAATGAGGAGCTTTTCCTGAGTGGCTTTTTCAAGCCCTACTTTTCAGGGTTGGAGGTGAAAGAAAGAAGCTGCAGGAGAGAGAGAAATGTTGCATTTTCTTACCCAGTCCAGGAGAATCGATTTTCCTTTGTCTTGCAAAGTAAATTGGATTGTCAAGTAGCATTATGCCAATTATTGTCAGCCCTGCTGGGTTGAGCACATCCAGGCAGAAGTGCCTCCATTTGAAGGAAATAAGTTGACCTGGAGGTACAGGAGGAGAGGGAGGCACAGCTAAGAGCCAGGATACAATTCCTGTGCCAAGGAAGGAGTTAATCAATGGCTCATGCACTGAACAGCATCAGGAAAAGGATCAGTGCAACAGCTCAGCATAAAAGGTTGCAATAAAATCAGAGGCAAGACTGGCAAAGGGGGAATACAGAAATCTGGAGGGAAATTTGGGTTTATCATTGATGGTTGTGGATTTTCTCCAACCTTTCATATGTATAAAATACGTATTTTCTTCAGAGCATACCTGTGCCAAGGAAATCAGGAGCAGCAGTTCCCAGCAGGGAGATGTTGAACCCTGTGTGAGGTTTCTCTGTGTCTTTCCCATCCCCTCAGGCCCAGATGGAAGAGTTCAGGCAGCTCAAGGAAGCTCTCCAGAAGATGCCAGGCTTGAGAGGAGGAGGAGGAGGTGGAGGAGGAGGAGCTGGGAAGGGGCAGCAGTCCCTGGTGCCAGCCAGCATCCAGCTGCAGCCGGTGAGGCAGAAGGTGTGGTATTCCCAGGAAAACCCAGGGAGCAGCATTCTGCAGTGCTCCAGGGGCTTTGAGGGAACAAGCCCAGCTCCCTCCAAGCTGAGTTTGTTCTCGTCCTTCCTTCCTTGCAGGTTTCCCAGGTCAGCCAGGAGACCCGCCCCGCTGGGAACGCACTGCCATCCCCGGGGCCCGGAGCCCAGCAGCCAGCAGGACAGGGATCCCACAGCCACGATGGCCCCAGGCCACAGCCGAACGTGCCCTTCACCCAGCCAGCCCCAGCCCAGGATGCCAACTCGCTGCCAGAGGCCGTGCCAGCCTGGCCAGCACGCCACAGGGACGGCCGTGTGGTCAGGTTCACCCGCACCATGAACAGCCTGTCCAACGGAAACCCAGTACGTGCTGCACGTTTGGACTGGGTTTGTGCAGCCTGGGCTCGTGGAAGCTCAGAATTCTGGTGTTCGGGACGCTGCGCACGTGGGCTGTGCTGGCCTCAGGTTTCAGGCTCTGGGCACTCTGAGGAGTTGGTGGTTTCATGGCCAGGCTCAGGGGTTCTTCTGCCAAGTCTGCCGGGAGTAAATCATAAAAGCAGCACCCCCAGCCTCCTGGGGTGATGGAGAGGGAGTTATGGACAGCAAATCTCTAAAAAAAGACAATAATTGCAGTGTGGCTGGACTGTAATTACAGTAATGTCAGCGTGTGGGGGCTTTTGAGCAGTAGCTTTGTTGTTCCTCTTTTCTTGGAGATTCACCTACCCAAGACAAGCTTGGGTCACGTAGGATCTAAATGATTCCTTTTTGGCTGTATTAAAGGAGGAGTCTTCTACTGCAGGGTGGGCAGGACTGTAGATTTATTCTGGAGCGCTCCTGAATCTTTATTCTTTGAGAGAGGATTTTCTGGCCCATAAACGTGTCTAGATTTGGGGATATTTGACATCCCAGGTGTCCCCGTGTGTGTTCTCTGCAGGACATGAAGATGGTGATGCGCATCCAGGTGCGAAGCCACGAGGAAAGCCAGGCTCCTGGGCTGTCCCTGGCTGATCCAAGACAACCCTCTCCAGCAGAAAAACCCCCAGTGCTGGACAACACCCACTCAGCAGGGAACAGGCAGGTGCAAATGCAAAGGTTGGTGGCACAAAGGTCCTTCTCTCAGCATTTGGGGTGAAGGTGTGGGACAGGCGCGTCCCTGGTCTCTCTCTCTTGTTTTTGTTGTGGCTCTGTTTGAAAGATGGTCGGAAGAACAGCCTTTTTTTGGTGCGTTACTGGTATTGCTGGAATTCCTGGGAGTCTGGTCAGGGCCCAGGATCCAGTGGATGCTGTACAGGCAGAGGGGAAGGTGTTTATTTTCTCAGCAGCACCTGCAGGAGACTGCTCTGTTTTGCAATAGGAAGAAAATGTCTCTCTGTGGCTGCAATTCATCAAAGTCTGGCCGTCATCCAAAAAAAGGACTCTGAAAATAGTGCTTCCTCCTTTAAGTTATTTATCCCCTGTGTGTGCAGGTCATGACTGTGCGGTTTATTGATGCAAACAGGATTTCATTTCTGTTTTATCTGTAGAGGAAACTTCTGGATTTCATTCTAGACTCAGCCTGATCCTGCCCTTTCTTCTCTTCTATTTTTGTCTCTTCACTTAACCTGTGGCCTCTCCAGAGCAGAGACTGTGCTTTGCTTATTTCTTTAAATGGCCATGTCCTCCCCAAACTGCTGTGATAAATCACATCTGCAGGGACACAGCAGCAACAGCTCAGGGGATGTTCTGGTTTTTTGATGTCCTCACCCTGACTGAGGGTGAAGTTGTGTTGGCAGAATGGCCTTTCCTCAGCCAGGCAGAGCCCAGCCAGGTTCCTGTCACTGTGTGAGACAGAAAATGCAAATATTGATTTGTTTGGCAAGGGATTTCAGTGAGGACAGGGATCCTGGGGTGTTTGGTGTGCTTTGCTTTTCCTGGAGCTCTCACCAAGGAATTACAGAGCAGCTGGAGGCTGTTGTTTACACGGCCTGAGATTTGTGATAAGGAGCACAAAACCCAACCCTGTCAGAGCCAAGAGCAACACGGGGCTGCAGCAGAGCACAAACGGGTCCCACATCCAGGAGCTGCTGCCTCGGGAGGCTCTGACCAGTGACTTCTAGACGAGCTCTTGGTGGCCAACCTGAGTTTTGATGATTTTACAATGGAGAAATCTGAGCTGAGGGCTGGGTTGTGATTTTCCTCACTGAAGAGTTTGTGTGCTGGCTTAAAGAGCTGCCAAATCTAAGGCCACTTGTCCTTTCCAGCAGTTAAAAACTGAAATGTCTTAAATAGATTTTCAGATCTCATGTAGAGGACAGGCTGGAGCAAGCAGTCATCCTGCTGGAACTGCTGGAACTTACTGTGGTTAAAAGGTTTTGCTTCACTTATTTTTGAGTCCCCATCACTGGGATTCCATCCCTACTTTGCTTCTGAAGCAGTTCCTGGCTAAGGCTATTTAGGTATTTGGGAAGCATTCATTTTACTTTAGTAGCATCTTCATTTTCCATGAAGTTGGAACAATAAAGAGGACTTGTGGTTTTGATATTTTTAAGCCCTCAGATGCGTGTGTTTGGGTATGTATGAGGCATGAGTAAGAATCTCTTTAGAACTGGAATTTATTGTTGTGTGGATGTCATTGTCATATGAATAATATTAAGGCAATTCTACAATAAACTGTATTTATAAAGCAGAACTTATTTTGTACTGTGTGGCATATTAAATGTTCTCTTTCAGGCAGATATCACAGTAATTAATACAACCTGCTCATTTTGACCAAAAAAACCCTTAAATTAGGCCAAACTTCTGCATGTGTTAGAGTATTGTTTTTTTCCTCTACTTGCCGTTATGGAATGGCTTTATGGAATACGAACTGAGGCAGGGGGTTCTGTTTGGTTGCAGCTGGAAGGACATCGTGAGCAAGGTGAATGCCCAGATGGATGAGGAACAAGCCCATGGCAACCCCAAGAACCTTCACTTTGCCCCCAAGCCTGGGCAGGAGGTGCAGAGAAGCAGCCCCCAACCGCCCAGCTCGAGGAGAGGGGCAGAGCAGGGAGCAGAGAAGGAGAGGGCGGATGAGGAGGAGCTGGAAATGGGTACGGAAATGTTTCACTCATGGAATTGAATTCCTCTGCACACAGACACAGAGCGTTGGCTGCCTCAGGCAGCTCAAGACAAACCACGAAACCGGTGGCAGGGGCTTGAAGGAGGCCCCACTGACTGTCCCTGTCCCTGTCCCTGTCCCCGTCCCTGTCCCTTGCAGATGCTGGAGTGATCGAGAGGGAGGAGAACCTGCACTTGCAGAAAAAGGCTGTTGTCCAGGAGCCCATGGTGAGTAACCACAGCATCATAAAACCACGGAATGGGTTGGAAGGGACCTTAAAGATCATCCAATCCCACCCCCTGCCATGGGCAGGGACACCTTCCACCAGACCAGGTTGCTCCAAGCCCCTGGCCTTGAAAAGTACTGATGCCTGATAATTTTTGCCTCTCTTTTTTATATACTCTTTTATATATTTTATTTACCCTTTTATATATTTCTGTGCCCTTTATATATTTTCTATTTCCTTAACCTACATACTTGTAATTTTTGTAGTCTGATATTCTAACTTAGTTCTAGAATTCTGCAAAGCAGAAAGACCAAACATTCACAGTAAAAAGCCAGAGAGTCCTATACTATCAAAAACTTGAGGTTTCAACCTTGGTTGAAACCTTCTCTCTAAAACATAGTTTGTAAACTAAGCTCTAGCCTCATTTGGAGAGAAATTCTTAAAATAAGAGAGACATTACTTCATTCATGAAGTTTCTTCTTAAGAAATTCCATACTAATTTGCAAAGTCCATGAAAATTGTATGCACATTATACAGTTTGTACATCTCAGTGTATTCCACCTTTGCAGAGCTGTGCACCTAAAATCCTATTAAAATACCAAAATAAAACCCTTTTACCCCTTTAACTGTGTCCAAGACATAATTCTAAAACCAGCCACAAGGCAACAGTACTGCTGCCATGTTTCATCTGGGTGCAACTCTGGCTTGGAATAAGAATCCAAACAGTCAACAATTACCCAGAAGTTTGTATAATATGCAACTCCAAACTCCTTGGATCTGGGGGGACTCAGAGGGATAACAAATACTGGTTTGAGGGGTTTTTTTTAGCAAACACTATCAGGCTTGGAGAGGTGCAACCAAGTGCTCCGGGCCAGCACTCCTACTTGCTAGGGATGGCACCTTTCTGCCTCCTGAGGGAATATCCTGCCAGGGATTCACAAGAGGCTTTTCTTGTCCAGATGCCAGATGATGCTGCAGATCCTGCCCAGGACCCCAATAACCAAGGGGAGGATGAGTTTGAGGAGGCTGAGCTGGAGAGACCTGACTTTGAGGAGAAGGTGGGAGGCTCGGAGAAGTTCAAGGAGCTCAGTGTTAAAGAAGAGTCAAAGGAGAAGCCACCAAAGGTGACTGACATGGGGACAACCAGCAGGGTCAGGGAGGGATCCCCAGCTGAGGATGGGATAGGCTGAGAACTTAGGGACTCAAAAGGGAAGCATCATATTCCTGCAGGGATCCATAACCCCACTGTGAGGATGTGGCAGGAGGAAGTTCTTTGGCAGTTTCTGGCCTCATCCTCTCCGCTTGTTGAAATCCCCGCGGCATTTGCAGTTACCTTCATGGCTGGAGAGAAACATGGGATAGGGGATGGCTCACTCCCAGCTGTTCCTGCAGAGGGGCTGAGACTTCTCATGCACTTGGGACCAAACCCAGGGACAATAATCTGAGTGTGTGCACAGGTTCTGCTCAGTGCAGCCCTGTCTGAGGCTCCTGGCAGCCGTGACACCACATGAGAGCTCTGCCTCCTTGCTTGCCTCCTTGCAGATGGAATCCATTTATTTCACAAAGTGTTTCTTGCTGCCTGAAGCCAGACTCTGCATTAGGGAAATGTTCATTTGTTTTGACAAGCAGCTGAATGCTGCTTTTTTAAAAAAGGGAGTGTTTTATCTGTCACACTCTAGAATCATGATTAATAGTGGGATTAAGAAAGAAAAAAGAAATCCAGGCCAATAAAATCAAACGAGAGAGAGATGCTGGCACCAACAGAGCAACACCTCTTTGAGATTATTGAGTGAAAATGTGGAAAGAATTAGTGACATAAATACCTGGCTTTCAGACTTGGCTGTGCTGTTCTCCCTAAAGCTCAACCCTACATAACTCCAAATTTCCCTGAGTCCTGGGGCTTGAGGCAACAGCCCTGGGGCCCTCCTGCTGCAGGAGAGACCTCTCTTCAAGTGGAAGGAGCTGCCAGCAGGTGGGAAAAGAGACTGGTGGAGAAAGTAAATGGAGTTGGGGTTGCTCGATTGTCCCTCTGTTCCTGCTGCTCCCCAGTGCAGCCCACATTTCCAGATCCAGGATGCTGTGGCCCTGACAGGGAATGGGAGCAGGCTGGGGCACTCTCAGCAGTGTCTGGCTGTGTTTTTCAGGATGCTGGCAGAGGTGCCAAGCCCAGGGAAGACCCACTGGATGACTATCAAGACGATCAGGAGCAAGAAATTGTACGACACCAAGGTTCTTCCTCTTTCCCTCTCTGGTGCGGTGTCCCCTGGGTGCGTTGGAAGCCAGGAGCTGGGGAGGACTCAGCTTTTAGGGAGCCGGATGTGAGCACGGGTCTGCCCCTGCCTGCTCAGTGAGGTCTCCAGAACAAACCTGGCTCCCTTTTCCAGGTGTTCAGAGTCCCCTTTATGCTCTGTCTCCCCTCCTGCTTTCTGTCTGCAGCCACCTGCAGCAGTTGAGCTGTGGGAGCTTCCCAAGCAGCAGCTGGGAAAATCCCAGGCTGTGCTAGTGCAGCAAGGCCAGTTCAATCGGAGTTTCTTCACGCACGAGCTAGAGAGGATCACCCTGGTGCCTTCTGGCTCACAGAGATAGAAATGAATCCTCTTCCAGTCTTGTTCATTCTCTCCCTGCCCTTTGTGAGTGAGGAGATTTTTCTGCAGTTTCACCAGGATTGTGAAATGTGGTGGACGTAGGATTTAAATGTGGTGGATGTAGGATATCTGCTCCTCAGATCTGCTCCTCAGATGTGCAGCGGAGGCAGCAGACTGAGATGTTAAAGTTGCATTGTACTGGCAGGATATTAAATGTGCTTAAAACACACCGGCTGGTCATGGCAGCACCTCTGTGTCCTGCCAATGACACCTAAAGGTCTCTGGCACAGCTGGATTCTTCCCTGTTTTCCCAGGTTTCCAGAGCTGGGCTGGCACGGCAGCACAGCTGTCCTTGGCAGCAGCATGGTGTGCTGTTAGGGTCTCCTTTCCCAGGCCTTGCTGATTTTTCCTTCCTGGCTGTTCCCTCTGCCCTCAGGAGGATCATGGAGGTGAGGTGGGTGACAATGATGACCTGGAGCTTGTCCAAGAGCGGAAGGACCATGTGGGAATGCAGGGAGCTGGTGACAAGAAGGATGACTACTTCTGAAAGCTGCTGAAGGAAAACGGGATACTCCAGGAATGAGGGGATGGGAACTCCTCCTAGGAACTGACTCCTGTATCATACACTGCCCAGAACGAAGGCAGGAGGAGGTAACTCTCTGCAGGCCCTTGCAGGGGGTTTGCAGATGAGAATTCCATCTTGGTGTGGGGCCACTGCTTCCTCTCTGGGAACTGGGAGTGCTCTCAGACTGGGGATGATCTTATCCTGCTGCTTTTCTTAGAAGCAGCTTTTGATTTACTGTGTTCTTCACCCTCTTGTTTTTCACATCTCCTTTCGAAGCTGGAGAGGGTTTTTTTGTTGGTTTTGGGAGGTGTTTTTTACCCCCCTGGGCAGCGGAGAGGTGCCTGAGCTGGTCCCTGGACTCGCTCGACGGATCGCGAATACAAAGGAACCTGTCTTCATAAATTCTTTTGCTCAGTACTGTTTCTTTAACACGCCCTGTGCTCCCCTCTGAGTAGGGTGGGGAGGGAATCAGAGGCAGTTTCCTGTTCTTTGTCTGGAGCAGTGCAAGAGTGACAGCCAGCCATGGCCAGCAGTGTGTGTGTGTGTGTGGATGTAAACACCTGGAGCCCTTCTTGGTTCTGAGACCCTCCAGAGACTTGAAGTAGAACCTTGTGGGGCTCCCCTTTCCTTGGCTTGGAGCTCTGCCAGTTCCTGCTGGGCTCAGAAGCCTCCTCATGGAATGCTGGGCATCTTCCCTGGCATTGCTGCAGCACCCTGGGCTCCTGGAGGTGAGGGCTGGTCTGTGCTCTTCCTGATGGGGACAGGGACAGCCACACAGAGAAATAGGAAAGAAGGAACATTTGCAGCCCAACTAACGTAATTCCAGCCCGCTTGGCTTATTTCCAGTCTCCCAGCATTTGACAGGGAGCTAAGGTAAATTTTGCTCCTTTTTAATTGGCAAGTTGGGTATTTCTTGTGTTGATGCATTAGATTGAAACCTGTGGTGCTTCACTTGGCCTCCAAAAGACATCTTACCTGACCTCAGGGAGAAAGAAGGAATAGTCAACAGGAATCCCTGGAATTTAAAATGAAAGAATGGGCTTAATCATGATACCTCAAAGCCCAGGACACGTTTTAAGTGATAAGAACAGGGCAGAGCTGTCACCCTCCCTGCCTTGTGGCAGACCCCTGTGTCTGAGTTATCTCTGCTTCCTCATCACCACGCTGGAAATTCTAGACTCTGGGACCTCACTCATCAAACACAGCTTTGCGGCTGAATGTCATCACCTGGTAAAACATCAGAGGATCTTTGTTCTCCATTTGAATGAGTTGAGCTTTTTTAATCCCTTGTTTGTGGCATATTTTGCAAGCACTTTTAGACACTTGGGAAAACAGTATTTATTTCCCAATAAGCTCAGCCTTTTTCATTCTGACAGCATTGATTATTTTTCCTTCTGCTGGCTGTAATGGAGCTTGAAATTTACATTTCACAGAACTTTCTGGTGTTTTGTTTTTATTCTGCTTGTGTTTCTTACCAGCACAATCAGCTGTGCAAGTCCAACTCTGGGGTAGAGTGGAGCAGAATAAGCAAAGGTGCCAGAGTTTAGGAAATTATCTTTTAGCCAAGTGCCGGAGCTGCTCATGGAGCCCAGTGAGGAGCTCATTACAAAACTCTAGTGAGGTTTAAGACATCCAAAATGCCCCGAGATGGTTAATGCTGCGTTAGTGCTGTCTCCTGCCAGCCCTGCTGTGTGATGCAAGGCTGCACCTCTATAAATAGCACATTCCCAGCAGATCAGCTGGGGTTGCAGTTACGGGTTCAGAGCATCCTGATCAAAATTCTCGTCCATTCCCAGCTGGGCTGGTGAGATGCCGTTGTTTCCCAGGTCAGAGCAGGATCCCTGAGCACACAGACCATGGCCCCAGTGCCAAAGCTCTGTGCCCACGCTGCCCCAGCTGGTTTTGGCACAGCTCTCCCTGCCTGCTGCACTCATTCACTGCTCTCCCTTCGCCTGGTACTGTCAGAGCGGGGAAGTTCAGACCTCACTGGAAGTGAATCAAGCACTGGAAATAGAAGCCCAGTGGGGGTGAGGCTGCTCACTGATTCAGGCTGCAGGATAATCTAAATTGGGAGGCAGATTCTCTGCATTTGCATGTCTAGGATGAGTAATTCTCAAAGTTATGACTAGGAGGGAACTGTAGCAACTCAGGCCTAAATGCAAAGCTCCCTGCTTGGAGGATGCTTTAGGAACCGTATGTCATATGCTGCCCTTAAGTGAGAGCAAGCATCTCTGCCCTGGGGATCGTCTGCCCTGGCCATATCTGAGACTAAAATTAGCAGAGTGCTGCATAAATTGTGCGCTGTGGGTTGTCAGTGCTTCACTGCCTGGCCCTTAGCGAGTTGCCCTTGTTTTAATTTGAGTTCACTTTCCTCTGCCAGGAGACAATAAACCCAGCAGAGGAGCCCCAGAAAAGCCAAAACCCCGTGGTGCTGGGTCTGTCTGGAGGCCTGTAAAGCAATCGGGGATGCTGCTGTGTTTGAGATGCTGCTGGGGGTTCACAGCTTAAAGCAGATCTCGGGGTTTGGCCTGAGCAGGAGAGTGTTGAAGTGATGAAATGAAAAGTCCAGGCTGAGCTTTATTGCAGACTGGGGCACAGAACAAGGTCTCAGGAAACAGATGGACTGCTAAGAGAGAAAACAATGAGATTAAAGATTCACATGAAGCCAGCACAGGCAGGCTGTCCAAGCCGAAGCATGTAGGCTTGCTTGGCTCTTAAATAAATAATTGGTTTTTTGCTCAGGGACACCGTGCAAGGCCCAAGGACATGGGGCAGGAGAAGGTGGAGTTAATCTGTAGTGTTACAATTTTTTTTGATGGGTTCAGGACCTTTACTGCTGTGCCAAGCATTTTCCTTCCCTGCACCACACTCCAGACCCTTGGATCTCCCAGCAGAACTCAGACTGAGTTGTTAATCACAAGCAATCCCAGAGGCTGGTGCCAGATCTCCTCCCTGGACATGGAAACAGTGACAGCTCTGGAGTACAACCTGCTCTTCACCCCTGTTAGGAGGACACAAAGTTTAAAGGAGGAAAAACTTGCATGGTTTGACTTCAGCCACTTCCTGAACACGCTCACATTTCTCAAGAAGGGCTGTCAGATCCCCAGTTTTGCATCCTGGCTGGAATTCCACACGTAAATTTGCCAAGAAGTGCCTTCAGCAGCACAGCAGCTCTTCCTGCTCCAATAACTGAGTGTTTCCCAAGCCATAAGTACACCTTCACCATCCTTTTCTATGCTGATCCTATTTTTTTCATTGATTCCCATTGATACCTCCTGCTATCAAAAGAGATTTCTGGCAACTTTCCATAGGCTAGCAGACACCCCCATTAAATCTGGTTAAAACTAGATGTGGAAATAGCTTATAATACTTGATATTGTTGCATTAAAGATTTCATTAAGAACTATATACTTGAAAGAGCCAATCTTTCCAAAAGGAAAAGAGGTCCTGATGTCAGACCATTCATGTTCAATGCATCAGAAAGTAAAACCATTTAAACAAATTCCACATTGCTGCAAATTACACTTTGTGGATATGCAAGCACCACCTTCCAGGTACTATTTGAGTTTGGTTTTGTTTAGGCTATGAAATAAAAATTGCCTTTGGGATCTTATTTTTGTTGTATTTTCAACTTGTATAAGACAAGCAAAATTTTGTTTTTAAAGAAAACATACATAGAAATCTGCAGATCTTGTGTTTCCAAAGAGGTGACACAGTGGAGAACTACAACAATCTGTTTAGGAACATTTCTGAGGGTTTTAACGAAATAATATGTTAATTATTCTGTTTTACAAGTTAAATATAGACAAATATTTGTTTCGCTATAAAATCTAGAACACAACTCTATGTGAAACCTGATAAAAACATAAACAAAAAGAAATGTCACTTTTTTTTTCCTGCTACTCAGAAAAGGACTTAAAGCAGCTTTTACCAATTCAACTGGTCAAGGGCTCTTAAAACACTCCTTAAGTCTGTATTTTTATTACTGTTTCATTAGAGCTCTTTTGTTTCCATGTGTAGACAAGTCAGTACTCCCGTGTACATCTCTCAAGGTCGTTCAGTGAACATTAATTATGGCACAATGCTGGGATGGAGCACTGCTGTCTCCTCCCGTGTTGCAAAATCAACTGCTGGCTCCAGATCCCAGGGATGGGTAGAGGGCTGGTCCTGCTGCAGAGGGAGGAAATGGCATTTGGGGAAAGCAGCAGGAAGAGGAATATCCTTTTTCCTTCTGTCTCAGGGTGTGCACTAAGACCCAGAGTTATCCCTGCTCTCAGCTGACCTCCGGGGGCGGGTCTCATGTCTTTCCCCCCCTGGATTACATCCCTGCCGGATTTATCAGAATTCCCAAAGCCAAGAGGTTAAAGCAGCCTGGGCCTGCGGTTATCACCATTTAAAAAATAAAATAAAATGAAATCCGAGTAAGCTCCATTTCTTTGAACGAGGTTTGCATCAGCTGAAGGGGAGCTCTATCACTTTCCGCAGGACTGCCATGGCCCGCATCCCTGCTGGCGTCAGCCCCCGGGGACAGAGGCGCCTCCCGGCTATCCACAGGCACATTTCTGGGGGTTTCGACCATGGAACGTGAGAATTACTGTATTTTACAGGTTAAATATAGACAAATGCTTATGTTCTGCTATGAAAATTAAAACATGATCCTATGTAAAACCTGATCAAACCCACAAATTAAAAAAAAAAAAA
>VZRN01002233.1:1489572-1507795 GCA_013397935.1 Dasyornis broadbenti
TAATGATAACTGCTAAACAAGTAGTTGTTCATTAGAATGGAATGAAGTAATCCCTAGTTTAGCCAAGAATTTTAGAGAGCAGCCAGCAGAACATCTGCTCTTCTTGGGTAAAGGTAATTGCACTGTATGGATTTCAGTGGCGGGCACACAAATGTTTGTCCTGGGCTAATTAAATTACAGCAGAGGCAATTTGGACAACAAAGCGAGAAGAATAATGCAGTTGGACCAACAACCTTCGCATGACACTTAAGTATTGATCAGTCAGAACTGTTATTTATTTGTATTAAGAGTAAAACATCTCTGCTTCCACTGTGTTGTCCATGAGCGAATACGCAACACATGGTTTTGCAAATCCAGGATGTCTGAAAGCACGAAAGGAAAGCACAAAAGACATTTCCAAATAGCTGTGTACCATAATTGGAAGAAAATTCCTGTCAAATAGAGGTGCTTCTTTAGGAATGGTGTGAGTTTGTATTACAACTGCAAGGAGAATACATATTGGGTACTCCTGGCATTTGTTTGCCCAGTGTGATTTGGCTGCTGGCTAAAGAGGTGTTTTTAAAATTCACTCTGTGTTCTTCAGCACTCTTAATTTTTAAAGTCAATTCAGTCTCATTGTCTTCTCCCCCCCTTCCTTTGTGTCTTTCAGCAAACGAGGATTCAGCGTCCGCTCCTTTGGCACAGGGACTCATGTGAAACTGCCAGGACCAGCCCCGGACAAGCCAAATGTTTATGACTTCAAAACAACATATGATCAGATGTACAATGATCTGCTTAGGAAAGACAAAGAACTGTATCCCTGTGGCATGGCCTCTTTAAAAAATCCACTGTGGTTCATCCTTGAAAGGTGTAATTCATTATTTGGCATTAAGAATCTAGAGTTGCTTGGCTGGCGAACTTTAAATGATTTAAGTTTATAGGAGTTTTTTTAACAATGGGCCTCTAATGCTCCCTTGTAAATTGTTACCCAGTTCCAATGCACACATCCCAAATGCTCTTTTGTGGTATGTTACCGTGTGTAGCTCTTGAGTGAAAGCACATCAGTACCCTCACAGATTGTCCATTGCCTCCCCTGCACTGTGGATCCTTCTCAGTGCAAAGACTGTCCTGGTTATGGATTTGGGAAGAGCGACCACCTCGACATTAATGTTGTATTTAGCTCAGACAAACCGCCAGGTAAGGCTTATAGAATACTTTCTCTGGGAGAGAGGATACCTTTCATTAAAGAGCTCACCCTTCTCACTGAGGATTTTGTGATACGTGATTTGCTGTGTGCACCGAGAAAAAATAACCCCGTAGTTTTTTATAAAGACTGGACAGAGGAGAGCCCAATAACATTTAATCCTGGAGAGTAAAGGTGATCAGGGTTAGGCACACTACTAAAAACCATGACTAATGTAAAAACTGCATTATTTAAAAATACCTATATTTTAAATTAATTTTATTTTTTTAAAAAAACCCCACAAACAAAAATTGGGGTGCTCATTATAGATACTTTTCCAACAAAGATCCTTTTTTAAAAAATTGAAAATGTAGGATATAGTCTTAATGGATCACATGTGATGTGCTTGTGTGATTATTTGATTTTTTTTTAATCCTTCTGCCTAAAGAGAAAAGGAAAATCTTGCAAACCCATCTTAATGAGGTATGCCATATCCATATCCTGATTAAAAGAACTGCTTAAAAGAAAATTCCTTGAACTGAGAATTAATTTTAATAAGCATGAACAACTTGAGATTTCCTTTTTGAATTCTTCATTGCTGCTGTACTGAATATGGCAGTAGTTAAAAAACCAGAAAATGAACCTGTTCCCCCCACTCAGCATGGAGTCACCATTGTGGTTCTGCTCCATGCTTTGCTGTGTTCCCCAAATGTATTTGCGGTGTTTCAGTTAAACCTTTTCTCAAGATAAAGGAGATTTAAACAACAGCCCCTGCAAGGGAAATAGGGCAACAGCAAATGCCTCTGTGACTTTGCTTTTTTGATTCTCAGATAATTCAAGGTTTTCAGACTGAAGACTCAGCACAGAAAGCAACTCCATTTCCAGAAGTGGGTTTTGAGGGTAAAGACTTTAACTAAAACCAGAGCTGCTCTCATCAGCGAGTTGTGGAATAGTTTTTTTTTGTGAACCAGGGTCCTGGGGGCTCTCAGTTCTGTTGGGTGAGCGTTACTGCAGAGAGGGGATGGGAATTACCTGTGGGGTGGGAGGGCCTGCTCTCCTCATGGCTTGGGGTGGGGTTGGAATGGGGGAACAGAAGGAGGTGTGGTTCCATATGATTGAGCTGCTTGTTCTGTTTCCCAGCCTTGCTTCCATCATCTGTAGCCTTTCCATGTGCTCCAAAATTTTGAGTCTTGCTGCTTGTTCCCATACTCCAGTGAGGAGACACCTGAAGTTTGAGTGCTCTCCTTCCAGGCCCTCTGGACACCAGCTACTCAGTGAAATTGTGGCTGTAAGGGAACATGCTCTGCCCAGATAAATGGCCCCAGATTCAGAAAGCAGTGGTCTCAAACTGAAATGAGCTGCTGCACTGTTGGACCTCAGAGCAAAACTGTGGTTAAAGCTGTGTTAGGGAGAACAAATGCACTGAATCTTTCCTGTTCACTTGTGAAAAGGGAGGGACAGCTATTAAAAACCCACTCTGCAGAGATTAAAATCACCTTCATTGGAGTTAATTAGTGAAATACAGAGCACAGGCTCTCGTATCTTGAAGGCATTTGTTAAATTTCAGAAGCCCAGGAATAGGGGAGTAATGGAGCCAGGAATACAGTCAGCTGAGTAGGTGGTTACAGTAGATCTAAAATGGAAGTACTTCAAAGCTTTTTAAGATGTGGCAGTTAAAACTTAGAGTTTAAAATAAGTATCAGCATTTCCGATTGTATTTTTAGAATGTAGCATTTAAATTCCCTGAGCCCCAGTCAAGGACTGCCCCAAAACCATTTAACGCTGCTCCGAAGGTTGCTCATTAAAATATTCCTCTATGATTTCTAGGACAACAGTAGACAATTCTGCTACTCATTCGAGGAGGACACAGCCGTGGTCTGTAGTACAAATACACCACCTTGTATTTGCATGTGCAACCCACCTTTCCAACATTAGGATTACTTGTCCTTATGATTACTTGCCCCTTACAAAAAAAATTGAGCAAAACTGCTGGTGACCCTTGACTTCAGGTGAAGGCAAAAACTAGTCAAGGGTGAAACTTGCTAAACAATTTAAATTTAAAGCAGTTTAGATGTTCAGCAGCAGTTGCTGTTATGCCCAGGGATAGGAGCTGTTCAAATGGAAATAGGGCCAGAATTCTGCAGGAATTGCTTCTGGGTTCTATATCAATGTGAGTAGCTCCATGGCTGATTGTTTCTTTCATTTCCTCAACACTGATGTGTCTGAGGCCCTCACATTAAAGATGATTTTCTCAGATGGGGGGTATTTCTAATTAGGATTTCTAGGCAGCCGGCGCCTACCCTGCAAGTTTGGCCTCCTGCTCTCTTCCTGATTTTTTTACCACCTCTTTTAATTTGACCGCCCTAACTTTAGATAGGATTCTAATTGTAGCTCCTTAGTTACATGAGGTCATAAAATTGAGGGGAGGGTGGAAAACATGTTCTCCAGAAGTTCCTAAAGCTGCTTCAGTTAGAAGGAAAATTCCATAAATGAAGAGGAAAAACTGACTTGGTGCGTTTCCCTTGAAGACACTGATTCTTTTCTGTCAAAAAAAAAAAAAAAAAAGGAGCGATAATCTTGGTGATGGGATCTAGTTTTAACTCTGAACTCCATACTGAAGTTGAGTGCCCATAGGACATTTCCATGTAGCTCAGTCTTGAGGAGTAACTGACTTAAATTCTACTTCAGGTAAGCTTTTCATGCATGTATTTATCTTACATTTTCATCTGGTTTGCTTCATGGATTTTGAACTGATTAGCAGTTGTCAGCTTCTCTCCTGAGCTGTCATTCCAGTGTTCAGCAGGAGAGCTGTGTCTCTGCAAGCCACTTTAGAATGTTTAACTTAGATATGTTTAGAGGGGTTTTATATTTTTCAGTTGGGTTTGGGTATTTTCTTTTCCATTTTTTTGAAGCCTAACCTTGCAAGAGCTAAAAACAGTTGAAATCATGGCCTGTGTGTAAGTGGCAAAACTTCTTCCAAAAGCAGTGCAGTACAAGTCTCATTTTCTTTCTTACCATGTCTTTCAAAGCACTTCAATGCTCCTGGGAATAGAGGGAAGGGATGGCGATGGAAGGAAGTGTTAAAGTGCATTTGAAGACTTCCAAGAGGCACGTTTCTGCAAATCAACACACTTCTAGCCATAGGCTGAATTCTAATCCCTTTTTCTCTGTGAAGGGTCCTAAGACCAAAATGCTTCACAAAAATCTTAGGCCTTTCAAGGCAGCAGTTTTTCAGTGCTTCTTAGTCTGCCTTCAGATCACACTGCCTTTAATCTTGCCTTCATTCACATTAAAAAGGAAATACATCAAATTATTAAAAATACATAAGCTGGATATATATTTTTAAAATATTATTTCCCCTGTGTTTGAGCTTTGGGACACGGTAGAAATTACAGACTCCAATCTAACAGCGGATGCTTTTCAGCAACAAAAACCATCCTCTGCCATCCTGTCTCTTTTGACTAGCCTGAAAGATTTATTTCCTTTCCCAAAGTGAGTCCCAAACCGATGCTCTGAGGAATTCTTCACTGAAGGATTGTGTCTGAGGCTGATGACTGTTGTAAAAGTCCATTCAAAGTCAGAGTAATTTCATTTATTGCTCTTTGTTTGGCAGTTCCATCCCAGTTTAAAGGAGGGGAGTGAAGTGACAGTCAATGCTTTTTGCCTGGAAGTTACCTGCCATTAGCACAAAACTTTCTTGCCAACATTAAGGGTGCTTATACTTCATTCCAAACCAATTCCCATTTTCATGGTAGCAACTGTAATTCCTTAAACGGGCATTGATTGCAAGCCAGGAATGTTTCCTGCAGACCTCCTCCAGCGTGGTGCTTTCTCTGCAGGCTCATGGTGCAAAGTGGCCCTGCTGTCTGTGATTGTATTCTCAGGTTTCCCGAGTGTGCTAAACGAAATGGCTTAATTGATTTAGGATTTGCAGCGCCTGTTTGCTTTGTCTGAGGTACCTTCTCCAGCTATAATTGGGAATTCTGAGTTTCCCAGCACAAAGCGGTGACAGCAGTGGAGCCAGTTTGGAAATGGCTGTTGCAGCCCCTGTTTCCCTGAGCTGGGAAAGGGACTCGTGACTCATCCTTTCCCACAGACCTCTCCTCAGAGCTTCCTCCAAGCACTTCCCCCCACCCAGTCCTAGATTTGCTGCTCATCTTTGGGATCTGACCTTGCTTCCCAAACCTGAGGAGAGCATCCCAAGGCCATGTGGGACCCTTCCAGCCCTCTTGCTGCTGGTCTTTAGAATGCCTGCAGAAGTGACATCTCCGTGTCACTTACTGCCCAGAGATCAAACCCTGGAGATTCCAGCAATCCAAACCAAGCGCTTCTTGACGTTCACGCCTGGATGAAGTGCAGAGTCAGCTGTGCGATGGCATCATCGGATATGACACATCTTCAAGTCGTCTTATGTCTGGTCCCCGTGTCTTTCTGGTAGTCCATTCAGTGTGTCTGTGACATCCCTTCTCCGCCTCTGTGACGCTGGACTTTGCCATTCATCCCTCTCTTTTCCTCTTTGACAGCTCGGATTTGTCCAGTTTCACTCCAAATACAGTTATAGCTGCTCAGCACTAGTGAATTCTTGTCTGGAACTTGAGCTCAGGGCTAAACTCAAGGTGTTTCCTGCCTTCAGTGATGTGTGGATACAGACCCCCTCAGCTTTGGGGCTCAGCCAGGCTTCAGGCAGTGGGCAGGGCTGGCATGTGGTTATTTATATTTGGACCAGCTCCTATGAATGGGCTCAGTTGGATTTATCCATGCAGCTCGTGGCTTGCAAATGCTGGATACTTGTCCTTCACTGGGAAAAACCAGTTTTTTGCAGGTCATTAACGCAGGCACAAATGTGGCAGAAATGTCATGGAGCTCAGCATAGCATCTTCATGATAATTTTGGATGGCATATTTTAGAATCCCAGTCTGGTTTGGGCTGGAAGGGCCCTGTGCCTCTCTGCCATGGGCAGGGACACCTTCCACTATCCCAGGGTGCTCCAAGCCCTGTCTAGACTGGCCTTGGACACCTCCAGGGATCCACAGCTTCTCTGGGTATCCTGTGCAGGGCCTCACCACCCTCCCAGGGAGGAATGTTTTCCTAATATCCCATCTAACCCTGCTCTGTTTCCACTTGAATCCAACGGAACCATAGAATGATTCAGCGTTCTTCATTAAGTTAACAACAAAAGGCGTGTGAACAATCCCTAGTTTGCACTAAACTGCGCAGTTTCAGTTCGGAAGGAAGGCATTGTGTTCTCTGGGTATGGAGTGATGGCAGTGACTGCAGCCATAACCACTGTGCTTGAAAAGTAGAATTTGTGGTGCCTGTGCCCATTTCCAGTCTTTCATTCCCTGTAAAAGGAACTGATTCTGAAGGTTGTAAAAGGTTGGGCAGCCTCATCCCCCCTCACACACTTCAGTTAAGGAAATGTCCAGTTCCTAGACAAACTGCCAGGCAGGCGGCTTTAACACGGTGTGCTCTGTTTTTAATGCAGATACTAATAAATAAATTAAGATGATACGGAAAAGAGACCTGCAACTGCCATTCATGCTCATGTGAGAAGCATTCCAGTCTGCTCCTGGTTTTCCCAAAGAAGAAATACTGTGTTTGAGGATGGTGTCAGCTGCACCAGAGGGAATAATCAGCAGATTTATTTGAAGATGTAGAAGCCTTGGGTGTGCCAGCTATTACTTTAAGATTTTTTTTTTTTGTCCTAAAAAGGATGTATACGTTTTAGCAAATGTTTGCCCAGTTAGGTTTACTAAATTGGCCTCTTGTGTATTTTTCACAGAATGGCCTGGGCTGGAAGGGGCCTTAACTCTCATCTCATTCCACTGCTCTCCATGGGCAGGAACACCTTGTACTGGACCAGGTTGCTCAGAGCTCCATCCAGCCTGGCCTTGGACACTTCCAGGGATGGGGCAGGGGCGTAGGGATGGGAATTTTAGATACATAATGAATTTCTGTACCCCAGCACTTCATGAGCTTCAGCTTCACATGGGAGTTAAAAAGAAACACTGAATACTTGAATGAGTAAGATAATTTTTCTTTTATCATACAGGATAGAGACTTGACTGTCTTGGCCATCTCTAGGTTGGTGCTCATGGCTAAAAGTGTTTTTTGGGTCCTGTCAGTGATACAAATTACTGATAGAGTGGTTGGAGGAATGGTTACACAGGTGTCTGGAGCAGAGACCTGTCCCTTGGATGGTAAAAGGCATTGCTGGTGTTTATGACAGGAATTTTAAATTTGGGTAGCAAAAGTTGTGAAAGCTTTAGGGGTTTGGCTAAACGTATAACTCCTTAAAAAAATCAATCTTCATCACTAGTATGGGATATCCTTACCTAAAAGGACAGAATGCACAGTCTGTAATAGAAATTCTCCATGAGAATGAGCAACAATGCTGTGCCTGTTGGAAAAATTCAACTTTTGCGTTACAACATATCCTTTTTATATCAGGCCTTTCCATTGCTGAGTCGCCATGCCTAAATTTCATCACATTGTGGATCTTTTTAGCATAGTTACTCCAATAAAGGTGAAATTTGGATTGGACTCAGGGTAAAAATGTGATGGATTTACTCTGCCAAGAGTTTGCCGTAGGGGAAGAGAAATGCAGGCATGTCGTGGTGTCTTGCTGAGCATGGTAGGACTACGACGGGGCGACAGCACAGAAAACCAGGGAGAAGTTTGTCCTGAAAAAAGAGCAGGGACGCACAGGACACGGAGCATGGAGTTGCAATGGTGTTGGAAGGAAAGCAGAACCTGATTTAAGTGATTCAACATCTGCCAGGGTGGTGGAAACCATGAGTAAGTTGTAGTATCTGCATTCACCTGAGCTCCCAAAGGGCAAGAAGCTGAGGTATTATGCCTTGGAAGCAATTTCGCAGAGCTCATCCCCCTGCCTGCTCAAAGGAGGGTGTGCTGGCTTTTTCCAGGTGAAAAAGGTTTCAGGCAACCAAATAGGAAAGCATCATGAATCTTAACTGCTTCTCTCAGTCTCCTTTTATAGGCAGATGGACCCTTGGAAAAAAAAATATAGCTGTAAGTTGGCAGCAGAGAGCTGGGCTGCGAAGCAGAAAGCTTGTGTGGGTTTGGAGATCTGCGTAATTCTGTCTCCAGGCTCAGTCAGGAAAGCGAGGGGACAGATGCCAGCAACATTTTATCCTAGAAAGGGAAAAAAGAGAACCCAAAAAAGTGTGTGGGATGTGGAATTTTTTTTTTCCCCTCTTGAACTGCATGCTGTACAAGTGCAGAGTGTAGAGCCCAGGAAGGGCTCCCCTTCCAATTGAGCAAAGCAACACAGGCAGATGTTGGCATATTTTGGAAATGGCAGATATTTTGGAAATGATGTTTTGAAAATGCAGTCATTTTACTGCTCTGCAAATAGCCGGAGGTCTGAGATGGCTACATCCAAGTGGGATTTTTTCCAAGCATGACAAACCCACGGAGAGTTCACAGCGGTGCTGGTGTGCAAGAGCTGCTGGTGAGAGCTCTGGATTTTAAAGGGCAATTCTTTAATAATATGAGGAGAAACCTATAGGGAAAGAAGAGTGAAAAAAAAAGCTTGGGAGTGTCGTGGAGAAAAGAAATGCAGAAGTCAGTTGGCTAATTGACAACATTCAATTGTGATAAACAACCTGTCACTCAGTTTGTGGTGCAAAATTGAAATTGCAAGTAGTTGAAGTGCAGTGATGCAGACATGCAGAAGAACCGGATGTATTTTCAACATGAAGTAGACTCTACTAGGTAGAAAGCTGGGTTTAATTTTTAATATAGCTTAACCACTTGAAAGACTTTAGAGGCTTTTTGCTTGAACAGGAGCACCTTGAGCACACAGGTGCATATCTGGGAAGTAGAACTTGAGCTCCTGCAAAAAGGCAGGCAGGAAGTTGTTGGTCTTTTGTTACAAAAATACTAGGACTGTTTTCTGAAAATAAATATATGTATGTCACCTTTTCAGCAAGGAAATAAGCCCAGATAACCTCTTACATACTGCTGCAAATGACAGGAATTTCTTTTTCTCAGAATTCTGTTATCTCAAGAAATTATAGGCTCTTATCCTTACTGTTCTGTTGTAAAAATAGCCTAGATGGCTAAAAACACAACTGTGTTTAAGGAAGAGATGCATCCACTTCCAGACTTTCCCAATTCAAACCTTTCCAGGTATTCCAATTTATCGCTAAAACTTTGCCTTCAGAGGGAGTTTGGTTTTACTCAAGCCAGCAGATTGATGTGACAGTCAAGCCTGGAGTGCTCCTAATGAAACTGCACGTCCCAGAAGGCTGGGAAAACAGTGGAATTAGAGAATCCTGCCTGGAAAGGGGCTCCAGGATGTAAAATCAGAGCCTCAAGGTTACAGCACCAGCATAAATATAGCTCCCAAGCAGCATCACAGTTTCCTTTCACACAGTGATGAAGCTCTGACAGGCATAAAGTCAGTGTTTTTCTTCATTGCCATTTATGCGTCTCTGGATATTTTTATGGGATGTGCTTCTGTGGTTTCTGTGACTTCCTTTGGAGGTTCAGTTGCATAAACCCACGTTCCAGGCAGGACTTTGTGCGAGTGGCACCTGAAACACCACAGAATTGCCTTTGAAGAGTGAGGCCCTGGAGTGAGGGGCAGTGGCTGAAGGGAATGTAGGACATCCTGCTCACAGAAACAGTGCAGGCTGGGGGTTCTGAGGATTTATGGATACAAAAATAGTTGCCCAAGAAAAGTTGCTCCTCTGAGGGTCTTTTAAAGCTGTGGTGACAGTGACAGGTCTCTGAAAAGTGGCTGTATGATGGGACTCACACTGTCACCTTAAGAACCTCTTTAGTGGTCACTGATCTGTAAATTTGCCAACAGAATTTTGTTTTAAGTTTTAAAGATGCAGTTATTTTTTAACTTGTGCTGGTCATTTGCTCAGAACCATGACTTCTCTTCAAGTAAAGATACTTAACTCAAGCGACTTCAGATACACACAGAATGGAATTTTACACATGTTGGACAGAAATAAGAGAATCAAGCCACGGCCAGAAAGATTCCAGAACTGCAAAGATGTTTTTGATTTGATCCTAACATGTGAAGAAAGAGTCTATGATCAAGTAGTAGAAGGTAAGGAGCTTGAACTGATAAACCAAGTTAACTTTAAGTGCTTTTTTTCCCTTCTCCCTGAAGTCCTTCACAAATCTGGAACCATCTCTGTCTCCTCCAAGTATTGGAACAACATCCGTGAGGACAAGAGCTTGCAGTCATTGATGCAGGTTTATGCACCAAGAAGTGATGGCTGAGCACTTGTCCCTGAAAGGTGCTGGAAGTTCCACAGTGTGTGTGTATAGCAAGGGCTGACGTAAGGAAATTCGTAGAAACTCCGTGTTTGGTTTGGAAATGCTCATGGATCTCAAAAGCTTAACTTGGGATGAGTGGATGGAAAAACAAGTCTAAGCTGTCTTCCTTATGCAGCCCCCCTCCCTCCCATCCCTGCAGAAGGCTTCCTGTGGCCTCCCAAGCAGTTTATCCCATTAAATACCTCCTGTACAGGTGGAGAAACTTCTTGAGTGTGGTTAACAGCTCTGCCCTTCAGTGAGTCAGGGATGTGCCAGAAGGATCTCAGCTGGGGATCCAGTTCCATATGAACCCAGCACAGACGATTGGTGTGAACTCCCTCGAAACCATGGGGTTTTAGCAGGATCTCGGTTCCTTCCAGGGCTGAGAACTTTGTGTCTCTGGAATTGCTGGGTGCAGGTTTATGTGAGGTTTGAGGAGTTTCCTCCACGCTCAAAGACCAGCCAAGTGAATTGGTATCACCCAAAGAACTCCAAGGTTGTTACTTGGCCTCTGCGGTGGTCATGTCACAATAGCAGGATACATTTGGGCTTTGCCGCAGTTCTCAGTGCTCAAGTGAAGGGTTTGAAGTGTGTTGGTGAGTTCTGAGGGCAACTGGCCTCATCCTTGAGGGCATCTCCAGCAAGTTCAGCAAGTCTCGGGTGGAAAGCAGCTCTCACTCTGCCTTTTAGATCTTAGGGAGGAAGGTGAAGAGCAACCACTTGCTAATTTCCAGCTCTCTACCTTTACATGCCCTTCACAGTTGGCCCAAATGGCTCTGGATGTGAAAGCTGATGGTTTTAAGCAGGTTTGCCAAAATGAAGGTGCAGAGTAGAGGTAGGAGACAACAACTTGTGGCTTAAAAACTGTGTGTAGAAGGAAGGATTTGTTAGGGAGGCACAACACTAATACATGACTGCATTTGTAGGAAAAAGTTGTATTTTTTTCCTCCTTCACCCTTGTTAATGTGTGGAACATATGAAAATAGAATTTTCTAATGTAACTATCAGTGCCTAGTTTGTAGGAGTTCGTCTCGCAGTTCAGAGCGGTGGATGTACAGTGCTTTTTTAAAAAATCAGCAGCTAAAACCTCTAGGTGAGGAAGCCCAAAATCCTTCTCGACTTATGAGACTCTTGATCTTTTAAAGATTGTCAGAGTAAGAGGAGCAGTAACTCCTCTTGAGCAGGGCAAATAAACTGCCATGACCCTTTCACAGGTCTGAGTTATTTTGTTTCCAAAATCCACCTCTTGTTTTTGAAATAAAAGGGATTATTGTTTAAGACAAACAAACAAACAAAAAAAAATCTAAAAACCAGTTTGGAAAAGATGAATGTGACAACATCTGTGTATTTTTAAAGTCTTGTTACTACTTTGTGTAAAATATAATACCATCCCACCCAAAGTTTTGATGCTGTGTTTTGTTTTAAATAGATTTAAATTCCAGAGAGCAGGAGACGTGTCAGCCAGTCCATGTGATCAATGTGGACATTCAGGATAACCATGAGGAGGCAACGCTGGGTGCTTTCCTTATCTGTGAGCTCTGCCAGTGTGTAAGTACAGAGGAATCAGGAATCACGTCCTGGGGGTGCCTTGGACCCAGCTGACTGCTCAGGGGCTGGGCTTTGCTTAGTGCTCCATAAAGATCCTGCATATTGCAGTTGTTCCAGTAAAATCCACGTCAAGATGAACATTTCTACATTCTGGTTATTTTTGGAGCTGTTGGGCAAATGAATTAATTTAATTGAGCTCATGGTTTTCAAAGTGAACTCCTTTCAAACCAGTTGTAATGAGGTGGGGTTTAAACATGAGGGTGGCATTCTGAATCCTGATATCTCTAAAAACCATCCTGTACAGGTGTATTTTATTGTACCACACTAAACCAAAAACTAAAATTCAGATAAGGTGTGCTCAATATGATGAGAGCAGAGGAAGGAGCTGTGTCCTTTTCCACTGCCCAGGTTGAGGAGTTCACCATCCCAGGCTGGTTTTGACTCCAGCCTGTGGGATCTATTCTGGTCTTAAGTCCTTTCCAGATCGAAGAAGCCTAAAGGGGGTTCAAGGACTTGAAATTCCAGCCATCTGTTCGGTGTGCCTGGAGCTATTCTGGATCCTCTGTTTGTTATCTGGGGAGGAGGAATGTTGCCTACTCAACAAAGTCCTCCTGAAGTGCCACTTGGGTGGGCTGGGACCTGCAGATAAACAGAAAGCAAAATATCTGTGCTTTTGGGAATGCTGGGAATCTCAATAAAGTGCAGTAAAGGGCCATGGGGTATGGCCTGCTGAGTTAGATTTCCCAGTAAACCAAAATCTGGGGATTATTACAGTTTTCTGAACATCAGATCCCTGGAGCCTGGTTGCTCAGTCTCTTTTCTCTTCTAGATACAGCACACAGAAGACATGGAAAATGAAATAGATGAGCTGTTACAGGAATTTGAAGAGAAAAGCGGAAGGACTTTTCTTCATACTGTCTGCTTTTATTAAAGCACATCTGTCTCTTAGGCCTTAATACAGATGAGGGAAGCATGTGTTTAAAGTTCTGATTATACTGTATTTTCCTGAAAAATGAATATTGATCTTTTTGTTTGTTTGTTTGTTTAAAAACTCCTTTTCAGTGTCTTTTTTTTTTCTTCAGGTATTCTGTCACAGGTAGACAGAGATACTGGTTGGGCTTGTACATATGAAATGATTAAAAGTATACACAAAGGCCACCTATTTAAAAATTAAAATCAAGTTTTTCTTTAAATCTTACTTTAATTATTACAAGTAGGGTTTTAATTATAAAGAGAATGTTTCTTGAATATAAGTTTATAATGTATTTTTCCAGCTTTTGAATTTATTTTATTTCAGTTGTGCTTTTTTTTTTTTTTTAATTTTAATGTGACAGAATGGCTGAACTCTGTGAGGATGTGAATGGGACAATGAAAAAATTTAGTATCTGTATATTATTAGCTATAAAGTTGGAAGCATCCAATAAAAATAAAAAACCTGTAAGTCTGTCTGTTTTCACAATAGAAGCTGAGGAAGTGTGGCTGTTCTTTTTGAGGTAAAACATGGAATATTTGTGTGAGGTGAATGAGACTGTGAGGCTGTAACTGTAGCAGTCAAGGCTCACTGGATATGTCTTTTATAGGAAATATCGGGCAAACTCCAGTCAACAAAAACAATTTAAATTTGGGTGCTTTTTTAACCAAAGTAGTTTTGAATGGGAGCATTTTCCTCCCTTACAGCAAAAGTAAACACAGCTCAAACCCCAGAGAATGGGGGTGTGTGTACAAACAGAGCAAAAGCTCTGAGTTCTCTCTGCTCAAACTGATAAAAGTGAAAACAAACTAAATTATTCCACTTTCAGAGTGACTCGTAAAGTAGTGTTGCTTTCAGGCAAGAGAAGATCTTAACAGTTGGTTTTTTAAAGGCACGTGTGAACGATTTGGAGCAAAGCAGGCTCTTTAAAACTGGGATACCTGAGGACAGCTTTGTAAACATCACGTTGGAAGAGTTCATGCTTCTCGTTTCTCTCATTCTGTCACTGGCCTCTGGCAGCTGACAGAAATCACCTCATTTGCCTTAACTTTAATTGTTTTGCACATGCAGGAGTTTGCCACCGGGACTTTCAGTTCAGACCACTGTTCCCCCTCTGTGCAGTTTTATGGTGATGCTGCTTAACCTCTGTCAGGGAACACAAAAAGACACATTAAAGAGCAGCATTTCGGGTTCCACACCTGGAAACTGCAAGGCCGCATTGGAGAATGCGTCTTGGCAGCTGCAGATGCTGAGGTCTGAGTCAGGCCCTCAAAGAAAGCTTACACCTCTCCACTCCTGGGATCTGGGGGTTGGCTGTGGTTCCCAGTGCTTTGTGGTAAAACTCAGCCCTTTGCCAGCTCAATCCCTGTCCTGGGCAGTGTCCAAATGGGCCAATGCATCATATTTGGGTCCTGGGAACGTTTAATAACCCAGAATTACCCGTGCTGGGGTTTTTTTTCTTGTCTGTTAAAAGTACTTAAAGCAGAAATTATGTGGAGAATGACTAGATCAGAACAAACAAGGGATGGGGAGCTGGAGCAGCAGTTTTGATGAGGTTTGCAAAGTGTTTGATTTCCAATTGCCTTGTCCTGTCCCATTTTCTTCCTGGAGACTGTATTTGAAGGATTTCGGCTCCTCCTCGTTTGTCTGTCTGATACCATCTCTGTTTCCATGGGGATATTTACAGCCAAAGGAAGGAGATGGTTCTGTAGGAACTGCTTTAGTTGATGCCTTCAAGAAGACATTCCAAGCAAGCACAGTGCCGAGTGTTTGAAGCACTTTTCCTTCCCCAGCAGTGAAGTTACTCTGTGGCAAGGTGAAACTTTTTTCTGCTTTCAACTTCATTCATGCTGTCCAGAGTTTGTGGTTGTTATTTCATAGCAAGGCCATCCGCGCAGGATGTTTTAGCATGTGTTTTGTGTGTGTATGGAGATTTACAGCAGAGTCCTTTTAATAGATTAAATAGAACTCTTGACACGTCACTTCTCATTTAACTTGAAGGTCACTGGAGAATTTATGATTTGTAGAAATACTTTTTCTCCATTTGCTTCGTTAGCATTGAAATCCCCCATGAGGCTCAGCTTATACAGGAACTTTATGGGGTTCTTGTCTTTGAGATACACACATTTACACACACAAAACTATATATGTGTAGGGATAAAACAAACTCTTGCTGAACACAAGGTCAAAATTATTTTCTGTGTCAAAAAAAATTTCACAAGAGAAACTTTAATTTAAAGGAAATGAGACAAAGAATGTGGTTTTTCCTTTTAAGAGCAGGGTGGGATATAAATGTTTGTGTGCTCTTCCCTGCCCTGGAGACTGATGGATCAACTCTTGATGAGAATCAGTGCTGAGAGATTTCTTTTCAAAATCTGTAGTTGCCTTCTCCCTCTTTAGTGAAGAGAAGCTGGGACGGATTCCCACCCTGTGAACACAGACAGTAACGAGAATTTCTGCTGTCAGGGAGAATTCGCAGCTATCTGGGATATTCCCCCAGCTTCCATAGGGCAGGCAGAGGTGGTTTTAAAATGCAAATTCCTCCCGGGCGTGCCATCCCCTCCTTTCCAAACAGCGGTTGTGTTTTGTCAGCACTTCTCTGGCTTTTTTGACTCCCTGTGAAAGGCTGGATGGATTTAAAAATGGCATCTATTGAAGTGTGAAGTTATGCTCTCTTGCTGTGGGAAGTCGATGCTGCTTCTGTGGGGACAGATTTTGCCAAGGACTTCTTGGGGTTTCCATGCCTCTGCAGATCCCATCCATGAGCACAGAGCAGCAGAGCACTGCTCACTCATAGTTTGGTGTCTCTCACACGAGTCACCTTTGGTTTTGTGTCTGTTTTGTTGTGGTTTTGAGACCTTCAGAACAGTCACGAACATCCTTCCTTCTGTCAGCGGCATCAGCATGTCTTTCAAATGGGTTTATGTAAATAAAAGCTGAGGATTCTGGTGATTTTCTCCCTCTGCACTGCTGGTGTCTTATTCCTGAAGTTCTTTGCCTGTTGAGGAATGCAGGCAATGCAATCAGGCTGCCTGTGGTGACCCAGAGCCTCTTCCCAAGGTTTTGGTGTTGCTGGATCTGTGCAAAGGTCGATGATCCCAGATAGACTTCCCCAGTGCAGCAGCCTAAGGAATTTGTTGCCAGGCAGAGTATGGAAGCTTCAACTTCCATTTCGCAGATGTATTGGATTTTAGGAGAAGGTATTGATAAAGACAAACATTTGTATTGGCACAGAACTGGGAAAAAAATGGGAATAAAAAGCAATGAGTGGGGTCCAGGGAAGGTATGGAAACAATTCAAAAGGAAAGAGTTGCTGTGGTTGGTGTTAGACGCTACTGCAAACTCTGACTTGTGTAAGCAGCACAGAACTGAGCTGAGGTTGTGCTCCCTTCAGAAGGAAAGCAGAGGGAGTCAGTTCCTGTGGCTCTGGTTTGGGATAATACAAATACATCAGTATTACCACCAACCTGGGGCTGGATATTCACAGGGGAAAAAAATCTGCGCCTGAGATCCTGTGCTGTGTCTGGGTGGGGATAGTGGTGAGAGCACAACCTGAGGCTTGGAGCTGAGCAGGAGCCACAGGCAGGGTGGGTGCTGGTTTTTCAAAAGGGAACAGCTAATTCCAGTGATAGGAATTAGGCACGAGTTGAACGAACTCAGTGGGGCAGCTCGAAGCTCTGTGTGTGTAGCACCCACGTTAGAGAGTGCTCAGACAGATGGCAATGTCTCCTGGCTCAAATGCAGCCGTGCCAGCATCGCTTTGCCCAGGACCAGGCTGGAGTTTGTCACCTGTCAGGCAGCTCTGCTGAAGGGGGCAGGTCAAGGGCACTGGGAGCAACCAGGACTGCAGTGCTCACACCCAGAGTGGTCAGAGCAGGGATGTTTGGGATCCCCAGCAGCCAGGACTGATCACAACAGGGATGTTTGGGATCCCCAGCAGCCAGGCAGGACTTGTGCTCCGAAAGCACAGCAAGGGAAATGGCTTTACTCGAGCCAGTGACAGAATCTCTCCTCATTTGCTTGAGCCCAGCTGAGAGCTGACCCAGCCTGGTTTGTGGGAAGGCTGGGAGCTCAGGAACATTGACTGAAGGCCAGGAGAAACTTCAGCTCCACAGAATTCCCTGAGACTTTCTTCAGACTGCTCCCTCCTGTGATTTTATTTGGCTGTGACTTTAGAAACGCTTTTGTTTTCCACAACCAGCAGAGTAAGCAGCTGCATCCTCTCTGAGCTCTGCATCTTGATGGCAGAATCCACTTCGAGCTCAATAAGAAGTGGAAGCAGCTCAGGGCATCGGGTAGGGCAGGATGCAGCAAGAGGTGCCTTCCCATTCTTTGCTGCTCTTTTGCATGAAGTGCCTGACTTGTCAAATGTTTCATGTGTGTGGTTTAATAAAAAAAAAAAAAAAAAAGAAATCTGCAATGCAATCTGTGCTCTAATTTGAGGACACCATTTAGTGATTTTAATTGTGTGACGGTATTTTGGTATTTTCAATACGCAGTAGTAGGTTAATGACTGATCCTTGAAGAATGGAGTTTATATAACACAAGTCATTACATAAGAAGGCTGATTGTGGCCTGAGGAGCAGAAGGAAAACAAATATGCAAAAATGCAAAGCCCAGCACCAGCAAACTCAGCTTTGGTGACCATGAGAAGCCCGAAAGAAGAAACACCTGGGTTCTAGCGAGGACAAACTCACCCTGAGGAAGGTTGAGGACTGGGAGGTGAAGGTATTGCAGGACATCAAGCACAGCTACCCGCCATTTCCCACATGGTGGCTGGAATTGCTTTCATTTCTCCACTGGTTCACTGTAAAAGGAGCAACAACCAAACAAGCAAAAACTTATCGGCTGGGCACTTATTTTCATTTTCCTAGAAGCTCCTAAACGTGGCCTGAGTTGGACTGACCAATAACATGGTGAGACAAAGCCGTGGAGATCCTGAAGCATGACCCTTTCCTTGGCCTTAGGGTGTCTTTGTGACACAAAAGTGACAGGACCTCTCTGCACCATCCCAGCTTCTCCCGAGGGGCCAAGTGCATGGAGGATTTGCAGCAGAGGTGGGATTCGCTCCCGGCTCCAAGGAGGGCCGGGCACCCACTGCCTCCCTCGAGTGCCCCTTGGGTGCCCCGGGGCGCAGGGCCGGCACCCCCGCAAGGGCCGGCGCTGTCCGAGCGGGCAGAGCCAGCGCAGGGAGGCGCCGAGGGCAGCGCGGGGGCGCGGCGGAGCCCGGGGCTCGCAGCCCC
>VZRN01002233.1:1509496-1551839 GCA_013397935.1 Dasyornis broadbenti
ACAGATTTCACAATTACATCCTACCGCATCTGAGAGGGGAAGACCGAGTTTGTCACTGCAACTGTGGAAGGTGAGTTCCCTGCAGAGCATCTCCCTCCCCTGGCTCCCCCAGCCCCTTCCCACCTTATCTCCCTGGAGAGGTGGTGACCAGCGACAGGGAGCTGCTGGCTGGGCTACCATTTTTGCATTCTGGCTGTGTCTCACCTTCCTCAGAAGCTCCTGCATGAAGAGGAGCTGGGGTGGGGGGGTGGGGGGTGTTGGTGTTTTTCCGGAAGAAGAGTTTACTGTGGGCTTGGAAGTCCATTTTCCTTTGTGTGTGTGTTTGTGTATAGGCATTCAGGAGCCCTGGGAAAGTGAGTAACTTTGATTTAAACGTTTGTCATTCCGCCTTTGTTGTTCGGTTGGGCTGCGATGTTTTCCCAGCCTGTTTGTGGTCTGGGTGTTGCAGTTTGTGGTTGTGTGGTTTATAAATGGAATAGGGTTTGGAGAAATGACAGGATCCATGTCCAGCCTGGAATGTAGCTGTCTAGGACAGAGTCACTTTGAGGCTTTGTAATCTTTGATCAGATTCGAATTCCCTGTGGCTTTTCCTCCTGGGAGTTGTGATGCTGCTGGACAGAGCACACTGAGGAGGCTGGGCTGTGCTTTTGGGTGAGCCAGGAGTGCCGGGGTGGATGCTGTGCCAGGAGTGCTGCCTTTGCTGTACACAAGTTTATGACTGGACAAATCCCTGCCTCTCTCCATGGCTCTTGGGAATGCTTAGTTCTCCCAAACAACATCGCTCTTGAGTGTTATCGCTGAAGTGCTTGGCTTGAAACTGGGATTTTGCTGCTCTGGAATCTGCATTCAGGCCCAGGGGCTGAGCTGTGGGGAGGTGAATTTCCCCCTCCTCTCTGGGACTGCTGTTGGTCATCCTTATCCCGCGCTCTCGGAGGCCTCGGTCCCCTCCTGTGCCTGGTTACTCACTGCCCGCGGGAGAGTTTCTTGTCTGTGGGGGAGGAAAGCAGCGTGAGGCTGTGCAAGCTAAAGGACACTCCGGGAGAGCCCTCCCTTGTCACATCCAGCCTTCGGATGTGAGCTCTACTCCTCCTGGAGCTGCCTCTGGAACCAGCTGCATCCTGTCTCTCAGGCGTCACATCCCCCCGGTGTCCCTGGAGCGGGAGCCGAGCTGGGACTGGGATGTGCTTTGCTTGATGAAGAGAAACTGCTTTGCCCTTCCTTCCACTCTGCCTCACTTCCCCGAAGGTGAGTGGGGCCTTCCTCCCCACAGCTCCTCCTCAGCCTCGTGTGAGAGAGCAGCAGAGAAGGGACCAGCAGCACGTTCAGGCCGAGAGCAGCCAAGCCTGGGGATGTGGCAGCACCTCGGGCAGCTCCCTGATAAGGTCATTTTGAGAGACTGTGGGCGAAAAACATCCACAGCGTCTTCAACTTGTTTTGGCAAGGATTTGCTTTTTCTTTGTTTCTTTATTTCTTTTTATTTTTTTTTTTTGAGCCCTTTTGATGTTTTTCACTAGTTTAGGAGTTTTTCTCTGCTTCTTCCAATAGTTTTTCTTTTTACTTGTCACGGCTTGGTTCAGTGGTGGTGAAAACGAGCTGCTGGTAATGGACTTTAATGCTTGACGTGGTTGAGGAGGGTCAGGTCTCACTGGCGGCTTGGCAGAGTGTCCCTTCTGCCCACGGCTGAGAAGGTGGCAGGGGCACCCCTCTCTGCCCTCGCTGTCTGCAGAGATGCTGCTGAGGCAGATAAATTGGCCACGGTACTCTCCACAGACACCGCCCGGGCATTTCTTCGAAAGTGCACAAACCACCTTCCAAATTGTCGAGCGTGGCTGTGGGAGGAGGCAAAAAGCAAAGTTTATCACCTGCCTCAGGTATGTGGAAGCAATGGCTCTTGCCAACAGAAACAGCACTCGAGCCTCTGCTCCTGAGCTTTGGCATCGATGTGCTCCTGCCCTGACAGAGGAGCTCCCTGCACCGACCCTCCTGGGCTGCGGGACCTGGGCTGGCCTCATGCTGGGCTTTGCTCTGAGCTCTGCCCTGCTGCCCCAAGGCCAGTTTGGAGCCGTCTGATTTAAAGGCTGACATGCCTTGTCCTCTCTCTCAGCTGTCCAAGAGCTCAGCTCGGGCCCTAGGGCAGGGAGCAGCTCCAGCAGGCAGGGCTGTGGCCTGGAGCCTCTTGTCAGCACTGCTACCAGGGCTTGATGAAGAACTTAATTTGCCAATAACCAAAGGGAGTCCTTGGAGGAGGGAGCTGGCTGCAGTTCAGTGTGGTGCGGGGAGGAATGGGGAAAATAAGTAAATGTTGCAGAAATGGAAGGGAAGGAGGAATTGGAATGAATGAAGATTGATGTGCAGTGGGCTGAGCTGCTGCAATTAATGATTTCCCTCCTGCCACAGCCTGGGTCGCAGTGTCAGTCAGACCCAATAACTAATTCAAAAATGTTTTCCTTCCCTCTCTCCCGTCCTGATTGTCTCCTTCCTCAGAGTGGGGCCCTTCCCCAGGAATTGTCCACCATGTCTGAGCGCCTGGGCTGGACTGTGAATACCCAGTCTTGGGCACAGCAGGATGTGCTCCCCAGGAGGAACTGGAATCTGCCCTGAGCTTGTGTCCCTGTGGGGGGCTGGGAACTGTTCCAGAGGTGGTGGCTGTGGGCAGGGAGGGCTGGCTCTGTGTCTCAGGTGCCAGCTCAGGCCAGGCAGTGGGGCTCTGAGCTCTGCCAGGTTGTCCTCAGTGCCTCCCAGTGGATCCCCGCTTCACTGGCCATGGGATGGGGCCTGGCTGTTTCCAGCTCCAGCTGAGGAGCCCCTTATTCCTGCCCTCACTTTCTGCTCCAGCAAGAGGCGGCTGGGACCCAGAGTTGGTTTCTGGGGAGGCTGGCAGGCAGCAGCCGGAGCAGCAGGAGCAGGTACCCCAGGCTCTGCCCGCATTCTGGGGACTTTGGGGTTACTGGAGCCACCCAGGAGCATGGGAGTAGGGCTGGCTGCTCCAGCTGCCACCTCAAAGAGCCCTTCAGGCTCATGGAGGCTGTGGCTGGGTCTGTCCCTGTGGGCAGGGATGTGCCTTTCCCTGGACTCAGCCTGTTCTCCCCTCCATGGGACTCTGGCCCAGCAAGAAGGTCCCAGGACAAGTGCAAGGAGTGCTGTATATTTTCTTTTTTGGCCATGTTTCTAAGCATTCAGTGTGTTTTCAGTGGCTGGGGAGAGGCAAAGCCTTGCAGAAGAAAACCAGCCCCATCTCCAGGTGCTGCTGGAGGCTGATCCCCATCCTCAGCCCCCCCTTTGGGATCAGGGCCACTGGGGCTGCTGTTTGTCACTTTATGCCAGGTGCAAGGGAGCAATTGGTTGAGACAAGAGGGCCTGGGAGATGCTTTTTGAGTCTGTGATGCCAGATGGGAGCTGTGACACGGAGAACCAAGAGGGAGCTGGTGCCACCTGTGCTGTGCAAGGTCTGAGTGGCTGCAGGGCCTGGAGCCCTGGGGTGTGGGGAACAGGGGCTGCCTGGAGCTGCTCCTGCAGCCCTGGCCCAGGCTGGTCCATATCTGCAGTCTTTCAGGGGCACTGAGCCGCTGTTTTCAGTCTGAGTGAGCTGGGGCTGGCCAGTGCCTTTGCCGTGGAGCGTCCCCTGGGCTCTGAGGGGTGGCTGATGCCCTCCCCTACGCAGATGAGGTGTCACCCTCGGGCTGGGCGGGGGCTTTTCCACTCAGCTGCTCACCAACAGCACCAGAGCCAAGGAGGGCAGAGCTGCCAGCACCCCCCAGGCCTTGGGATGCACCCACAGCTGGGAAAACTCTCCTGCCACTGCTTGGGAAGGGAAGCTGATGTGGGGATGGAGTGAGAACGTCAGCAGAGAGACAGGGCTGGCCCTGGCACCTGGAGCTGAGGCTGCACAGCCAGGCTGGGTGCGACAGGGACTGCTCCTCTCCTCACATCTGCCTCCAGGCTGCGGCAGCAAGGGGTGACAGCCACGCTTTGGTTCCTGCTGGCTCCTGTTGACGCCGTGCAGGAATGTGGCTGCTGGAGCAGATCCCTGGGAGAGCTTGGCACTCTCCGTCGGCAGCATGTGGAGGCATCTAGGCTGTCCAAATTCCCATGCTGGGCCCTGCCTGCACTCAGGCAGCCTGGCCCTCCCTCTTCGGGATGAGGCTGTGCCCAGGGAGGGCAGGGCTGTGCAGGGCTGCAGAGGTGCAGCACTGCCCTCATCTGAATTTCTCCGTCCCAGCCAGCAAAGGGTCCTCTCTGGAAGCAGAGAGCTGGCAGCAGATCAGGAGCTGGGTGATGTCATGCAAAGGAAAAACACCAAAGGGCGTCCGTGGAGGAGGCAGGGTGAGCTGGAGGGAACAGATGACACCTGAACAGAGCAACGATCCGCCAAAACAGCCTGGGGGGCTCACAAGTTCCTGTCTGGAAAGGACAGGGACCTCCAGAGCTCTGGCGTGGATCCTCCTTGCCACTGACCTTCTGAGTGACCTTAGCTGAGCCTTTCCCTCGCAGGAATCGTCTCCCCCGTGAGCGGGGCTGGGAAGGGCCGGGAGGAGTGTCAGCCTTACCTGGGTGCCAGCATCCTGCAGCAGGGCTAGGGGCCCGGCCAGCCCCAAGCCAGCTCTCCCTGCCTGAGGGATGCTCCAGCCCTGCTCTGCCTGGCCTCTGATCCAGGCGGGAAGGGCTGGGCTGGAGCTGTCCTGAGAGGAGAGCATGGACACCCCGCCATGCCTGGGCTTGGCACAGGGATATGTGAAGAGGCCACTGGCTGGGCCCTGCCCTGGTGCTGGGATCACTGGGGAGGATGGCACTGCTGCCAGGAGGGACACGAGGGACATTTCCCCTCTGTTTCCTCCTTTTCCTTTCCCAGCCACCCTGGGAAAGCCATTGAATCCCTCTATCCCCAGACCCTCTGTGGATGTGCTGGGAATGCTCCTTGCCTGGTGCTGAGGAGCACCAGAACTTCCCTCGGCTCCTGACAGCTGTGTCAGTGCCACGTTTCCACCAGGATCGGCACCAGGGAGGTGTTGTCACCTGTGCAGTGGTGCCACCACCCTGGTGTGCAGCCTGGCCTTGCTGGGAACAACTCCACGAAGCTCTGGGCTGCTTGGGATGCTGAGGAAGGGCTGCAAGGTCAGGCAGGGATGCAGGACAGGGAGGCTCTGCCTGTGCAGGTCCTGCCGGGGGGGCTGGATCAGCCCTCCTTCTCCAAATCCTGCTGCAGCCGGCGGTGGGGAAGGGGCTGGTCCAGCTGGGATGTGGCAGCTGCAGCGTGAGCCCGGGAGATGTGACGTGTGTGCCACTGTCAGAGCCGGGCACTGGCCCGGGAGGGAGCCGGGCTGAGCCGGAACCTCGGCAGGTCCCCGTCCCTGTCCCGATCCGCATCCCTATGGCAGCGGGGCCTGTGGGAAGCGCAGAGGCTCCGTGGGTTTTCCAGAGCTCCCGAGCCGGGCTGTGGCTGCAGCAGCAGCCAGCACTCACACAAGGTCACCGCAAGGGACAATAGCGCCGGGGGCAGCTCGGCAGCGGAGCCGCCTGGCCACGCCGCTGCCCCGAGAGCAGGAGAGGAGCTTTTCCCCCTTTGTCACAGGCTGGGGATGGGGACAGGGATGCCACAGCTCGGGCGCAGACACACACCGCGCTCCCTTTGTCCGGCAGCTCCGCTTTGCCAGCCGAGTGACAACAGATCAGCCTCTCGCCCGCTGCTCGCCAGCCCCTCCTGCTTCCCAGGAGTTTGTGGCCTGAGCTGTGCTGGCATTCCTGTCCCCACCTTTGCTCGTGCTTCCTTGTGGAAGCCCCAGCACACCCAGGGTGGGTGAACCTCAGGATGTTCTGTGATTCTGTGAGGGTGGGCACAGCTGGACAGGCACAGCACGGGAGGGGAGGTGTCACAGGATTAACCTGGCACCAGCTGGAGCTGCCCAGGAATTGGTCCTCAAGATATTTGGTACATCTTTTTGCAAATAAATGTGGACAGAACATGGGTTTAACTGTTGAGGACCACGTATGACACAACTCTCACAGAGCTGTGGCCCACCACTGAGCAGGGGCTGAGGTGATGCCAGGCTGAAGGAGGTTTTTTGTCTCTGAAGGAGGTTTTTGGTCTCTGAAGGAGGTTTTTTTCTCTCTCAAAAGGGCTTTGGTTGGTGAAATGAGCCCTGGCTGCAGGGTTATGTCAAGGTTGTGTTTTGAGGAGCCCCAGCCTGGTGTCCCTCCCTGCCTGCCCTCCCTGGCAGTGCCCTGGAGGAGCTGCTGGGATTTTCCTGCCCCCACACCCTGCTCAGCTCAGAGGGGACACTTTCCCTCACTGGATCTGGTCCCCAGAGCCACCCAGGGCACGTTCCAGTTTCCAGTCCCTGGCATGTGGCGGGCACCCTGCTCCTTTGTGCACCATTAATAGCATGCTGTGCTGAGGTGGCAGGGTCTGATTCCCTCCTGGGAACATCCCCAAGGGCTTGAGCAGCAGCAGAAACTTGTGGGGGTCTGTCCCTGCTCTCGTCCCCATCTCAGTGGCACCACTTAGTCCTGTTAAGGTAAGGAAAGGATAAAATTCCCTGCAGCCCAGCTCTCCCAGCTGTTGCAACAGCAAGAAAAATTAATTTTCCCCGGGCTTTGCTAAACTCCTTCCAGAAAACTCCACAGAGTGGAAATGCAGCTCTGGGATCTCCTCTTTATGGAATTATTCTGGGGACTCAGGGTTCCCAAAAGCTGGAAGGTTGCAGGGCCTCAGGGGCTTTCCTGGGGAGCTTTAGTGACAGGAGGCTTTTCTTTTAAGGGAATTTGCACCTGGGATCCAAACTTTGATTTCTGGTCTTTGGGTAATTGAGTTTCCTAATCCAGACAGGTCAAAAGTTTCACTCTCTGTTGAATTTGGCCTCCCATGAAGGGAGAGGGACTCCAGGCCTGAGCCTGGCTCCTGGGATGGCAGGGTTTGGGGACAGTCCCCTGCACAGGGAAAGGAGAGCCAGGCCCTCAGAGCGGCCCCGGGTGCTGCTCAGAAAAGGGAGCCAGGAGAGCTGGAGGAGATCCCAGTGCAGAGTCAGCCTGCACTGAGCAGGACAAGGCAGTACCAGGTGACTCTGTCCCTTCCCTCAGGGAATGAGGGCTATGAGGGGAGCAGGGCGGGAGGAAAACCTCCTGGGAGTTTGTGAGGAGTCCTGTGCCCCTGTCAGGGCAGCACTGTTGGCTCGTGTGGGACATCCCTGAGCACTGGGTGGGGTCTGGCAGAGGGAAGAGGAACTCCAGCACCTTCCTCTTCAGGGGGAAATCATCCCAGAGCTCTGTGCTCGTTTCTGGGAATCTGTGCCGGGTGTGTGTGTGAAGTTTTGGTTCCCGTCCCTCAGGGATGGCTTTGTTTGTACTGCTCTGCCTGGTGGGGTTCAGGTGACACAGCACAGGTGACACACGGGGCTGTGACACACTGCCATGCAGAGCAGACATGGCCGGGCGCTGCTAAGGAACCTCTCCTCTGGATCACTCCAAGGAGCCCAGGGTTTGGGAGGGCTTTGTGGATCTTTGGGCTGTGTCTGTGCTGCAGGAAGCAAAAGGGAGGGAGCTGGGAACCTGCCAGGTGTCCCTGTGGTATGGAACACGGGAGGTGTGTGTGCAGGAATTTGGGAAAGCTTGGAACATGGCAAGTTCCGTGTTCTTGGGAACCCTCCTATTCCCTTTCGGGGAGCTCTCCCTCCCATAGCCTTTGCCCCTGAATTTTCCCGGGGGAAAATCTTGCTCCCAAAGCATCCAGGACGAGGAGGCAGGAGCAGGGCTGCCCTCAGCCCTGGGGTCACTGCTGCCATCAGAGCTGCCATCTCCTGTCCCTTGCCAGTCTGGTCCCTTCTGCAGGATGGAAATGGGGACTGAACAGGGCTGCGCGGGCTCTGCCCGGCCCGGAGCCCTTCCCAGCCCCGTCTCAGCCCCGTGTCAGGCTCAGCCCAAGCGGTGCCTGCGGTGCAGGTGGCCCCCATTAAGCCCTCGCTGAGATTAGGGCTGTTTACAGAGGGTTCCTTTGAGTGGAGGTTTGTTTGTGTAAATATTTGGACGTTTCTCAGGCGTGATTATCGAGCAACCTGCACCTCATGAATATTCAGAGGCCTCAGCGATTGCCTCCTCTCCTCGGCGAGTGGGAGTGGGGCCGTGCCTGGACGAGGGATGGGATGCTGGGGACAGTGGGCAGCACTGGGACAGCCCGTGCTCCCCGAACTGGGAGCACTGGGCACGCAGCCAGTGCCAGGATAGTTGTGGTGGAGGGCCCGAGGGGCTGCACCTCTCCTGGGTGGGTGTGTGGACACTCCTGCGGCAGGGGACAGCCCCTCCAGTGACCACCCCTGAGTGAGGCTTGGCAGCCTGGGGCTCCTGGCCTCGCCCGGGGAAGGTGCAGAGCTGTTCAAAGCAGGTGCAGAGGCTCCGGAGAGGAGCTGTACCTCCTGCATCCCCCATCCCCGGGGATCCTCCCACCCCACACAGCTCCCAGGGCCCTGTCACTGCTCAGCCCCCACAGCCCTGCCTGCTTTTTTCTACTCTACGACTCCCTCACTCCAGCCCTGCCATTTTCCTGCTTTCCCCCAGCTGAACCAGGGCTTTTCAGCTCCGTCCCAAGCTTGGTCTCCATCACCTCATGGCACAAACGAACTCAATTACCCTCCTGCCACAGGGCAGCCTCTCCAAACCCTGGGAGCCTGGGGGAGGTTTTCCAGCTGCTCCTGTGCTGGGGGGTGATTCTTGCTGTCTGCTCCAGGCAGGAGTTGCCGCCTGGTCCTGGAGGGACTCCTCAAACCACCCTGGTCAGGGAGAAGGAGGCTGAGGTGGCCTTGGAGCCTGTGTGACTTTTCCAGGGGTGAGAGGAAATTCCTGCGAGCTGCAGCAGAAATTCCTCCCTGTGGTGTTGGAGGAGGAATTCAGGCAAGTTTGCATGTGCTATTAAACATGCAAACCCCGTAAACTCTGCTGTGCGAGGGACACGAGTCTCATTTCCCTGAGCGAGGGGGGGCATGGAGCAGCTCATTCCCTCTGGGAACATCCACGGAGCCACCAGCGCTGCAGGGCAGGGACAGGACACTTGTCCTTCCTCCAGGGGGATGGCAGTGGTGGCACTTTCAGGGCCGCACAGCAGCAACGCTCTCGTGCCCTCTACCCCCAGCCCATGCCCTCTGCACCCCGGGGTGGCCTCGTGTTGTCTTCAGTCATCCCTTCTGAGTTGTAATGATGAGCTGAGGCACAGGGAGCCCCTGGCAGGAAAGTGGCATCAGTTCCAGGTTTTTTGTGCTTTCCCCGCTCCGTCTCGGCTGACAGCAGTACAAAAAGCCAGGACAGCCCTTCTGCTCACCTTCAGGGGTGGTGGTAGGAAGATCCTGGCAGGGTGGACAACAGGCTCTGCTCCTCCACTGATTTTTCTCCCATTTCTGTCCCCTGCACCAGGCATCATGTCCATTATGTCATCCCTTATGATGGGGACCAGTCGGTGGTGGACTCCTCGGAGAATTACTTTGTGACTGACAATGTAACCAAGCAGGAGATTGATCTGATGCTGGGACTTTTGCTGGGCTTTTGTATAAGCTGGTTCCTGGTGTGGATGGACGGGGTTCTGCACTATGCCGTGCGGGCCTGGAGGACCAGCCGACGGTATGGTAAGTGCTCCTCCTCTTCCTGCTCTTCCCTCCATCCCGGCCCTCGCCCTGGGAGTTGGGGGAGCTGAAAAAGGTCAACCTGCTGCTTTATTCCACGTGGATTTGGTACAAATCTGGCCAGGGGTATCCCAGCCCTCTTTATCCCAGGAGTTGGACTCGATGATCCTCGTGGGTCACTCCCAGCTCAGGATACTCCACAATTCTGTGATCCAAGCAGGAATAATAACCTGGAACTCCTTCCTGATGGAAGAGATTTCTCAAAATAGAAAATATTCCACTGGTGTGGGAATTCTGTTGGGCAGAATGTCTTCAGGCCGGACCAGAATTCCCCAGAAAAATCTGGACTTTTCCTAGTTGGCAGCCCGTGCTGATGGAGAGCAGCCTGGTTGTGTAAACCTGTGACATTGTGGTGACAATGACAGACATCTGCGTGGTGTCAGCTGAGGTTCCCCATCCTCACAACTGGCCAGATGTGGAGATGTTTTGTTCAGTCGTGACATCAGCCCCGCGGGGAAAAGGGTTGGGCAGACTTGTCAGGCTTGGGAGCAGTTAAAACCTCAAATTAACACCCTGAGGAGGACCAACAGATGCTCCTCCGGAGGCCTTCTCTGCCCCAGTTTGTTCCCTCAGCGCAGGCATCCCATGGATTTTAATATTTGGAGGAGAAAAAAAAAAAAAAGACAGAAAAACAATTACATTAGAGAATGACTCAAAATTCCCTCAAAATGTGCCTACAAATCTCCATCTCTCCAGCTCTGACTGATGGTGCTGTTAAACCACAACTCAGGAAAAGAAGAAGTCAGCAGGAGAAAGATTTATCTGCAGACTTATAAGAAATTCTAATTAGGGAAGTGGACCTTCTCTATCTAAAAACTCAGATAAAAAATTATATTAATTTCCCATTAGTCTTCCCAAATCCCCAGCAGCCTCCATGAGCAGTTTCTGAGTCAGGGCTCTCCCGAGGCTGTGCTGCTGCTGCTGTTTCCCAAGCAGGGGCTGATTATCAGAGTTCCTGGTGAGATCTCAGCTCCTGAGAGCCAGTTTTGGGGCTGTGGTTCCTGATTTTCATCAGAGATCAGAGACTTTGGAGGCAGCAGGGCTGGCAGGAGCTCTTCTTGGGGTGAGATGTTCTTCAGAGCTGGGGCAGGGGGTGGGATCACCACCCATCCTACCCCTTGTGAATGGAGGCTTTTATTTTTAGTAATTAATTTAGTATTTTAATTAATTGATCTCTTTTGTTTCATTTTTTCCCCTCCCCGTGTTTGCCTATTTTAAGGCTTTAAGAAAGGCTTGGCCAATGGTGCAATGAACTTGTAGATATTTCCTATTTATTAAAATCAACGATACAAGTGAGTAATTTGAAGGGCAATAAGCAGAAAGGAATTTGTTTCTTTGTTGAACAAAGCTAAAATTTCTCTCTGAAGAAAGAAATGGGAGACGGGGTAGGGGAAACACAAATTCTGTGGTGGTGCAGGGTGAGGAGCCCTCCCTGAAATGCACGAGCAGCACTCAGCAGTGACTCAATGTCACACTGGGGCCTGATCAGCTCAGTCAGGGCCTGGTCCAATAACCTGGAGCTCCTTCCTGATGGAAGAGCTTTCTCAAAATAGAAAATATTCCATAGGAACTCAGACATCAGCCTGTGCTGCAGGGCTGGTCAGGGCAGTCGCCACCACCTCACAGTCACTGACTCAAAGACTCATTTGGGATGGAAAAGACCTCAGAGATCACCGAGTCCAAGCAATTCCCAGCACAACAGCTCATCCTTGTGCCATCTGTCCTTCTTGGGACTTTTCAGCTGTCCTTTGAGGGCTTGGGCTGTGTGGATTTCTGGGTGGAACCATGCAAAATGTTCGGGGAAATGGACAGCAGCTGAAATGTTGCTGCAGGGAAAGGTTCCTGGGCTGAGGGATGAAGTAATGGGTAAAACCTGACCTGTCCAGCCTGTGGGAGCTGTGGGGTGACCCTGGTGCCACACACCCTGACCCTGTTCAGCCCTGAAGGGACCTCAGGGGTGGCTGTGCCAAGGCTCTGCCAGGAGCACCCTCAGGACAGCACAGCTCTCACCTATCCCTGCAATCCCTCACCTTCCTTCTCCTTCCTGCCTTCCAGACAATTCCTGGTCTTGGATTCCGAAATTTTGTAACTTGAAGGAGTTCAGGAAACGTCACCACAGGCAGTACGAGGAGGCCACCGGGAACATGGTGCACATCAAACAGAAGCTGTACCACAACGGGCACCCCAGCCCCAGGCACCTCTGAGGAACGGCCTCCCCTCCAGGGACTGCAGCCAGCTTTTAAACAAAACAGGACTTTGCTCTTCCTCCATGGGAATAGCCTCTCGTTTGCTCCCAAGCCAGCTGAGGACACAATTTTACGGATCCATCCCAGGTGTCCATGGGTGGACGCACCCCGATGCACAACTAAGCCAGTCCTGGATGCTACGCAGCCAAGACATTGCACTGTGTTCCACATTTTATTGTCAGACTTGTGTATATATGTAAAAAAAAAAAAAAAAAAAAAAAAAAAAAAAAAAAAAAAAAAAAAAAAAAAAAAAAAAAAAAAGAGAGAGAGAGAAAAGAGATTTGCATTATACTTTCAACCCCCCTTTTCCTGGCATTCACGGCTGTCCTGCACATCCAGCTGCCCTGCTGGGAATATTGGCCGCGGGGATGGAGGTGGGACAAGATGAAGAAGATGCAGAGTGTCTCTTCCAGGAGCTCGAGCCCCCCATTTGTTTGGTCCTTTGGCTCAGGCTTGCTCTGCTCTGTCCCTCCCGGGGCTAGAATGGCTTGGCTGGTCACAGGTTTGGCTGGGGACTGGGAAGGCACAGTGTCCCTGTTTTTTTGCTTTGGTTCACGTCCAGGAGAGTTGCTGTGGGGGAAGGAAGTGCTGGGAATGTGTAAGAGGTTTGTTGTTTGCGTTGCTGTCCACTGAAACCTGCCTTAAGCAATCCAGCCTTAGGGGAATGGCACTGGGAGGGCTTAGCCCGCGCTGGTGGCACCTCACTGGTGGCAGGGCTGGTGTCCTTCGCGGGAAGAGGAAGGGAGAGGGCGATGTGCGAGATCTGACTGCTCTTAAACACCACCAGCCCTTGCCTGGGAGGAAAGGAGCTGCTCTGCCCTTGTTTTGGCAGGGTGAGCCCAAGATCCTGGTTCAAACACCCCAAAAGCCCTGACAGTGCAGCCCGAGGGCCCTGAACAGCCTCACTCCTGCTGCACATCAAACACCTTTTCCTGTGCTCCTGCCACAGCAGCAGCCTGGGCTTGGCTGGAGGGACACAGAGAGGCTGGGCCTGGAGCCAAACTCCTCTCCAGAGTCAACATCCCAAATACCAAATGTCCTCAAAGTGCGAGGATGCTCTAATGGGGTTTTGCCTTTGTTTCCCCTGGTGTGAGTTCTGAGGTCTGGATGGGACCAAGGCTCTGAAGGCAACCTCCCCATCCAGAGAGCTCCTTTCCTGCCAGGCAGGGAAGCCTGAAGGAGCTGTACAGCCCAGATGTGGTGGCGTCTGCTCCCTGCTCTGGTCATGTTCTACTGGGGGACAGCAGCAGATGAGCCCGGGCTGTGGGATGCGCTGGGCAGCACGGCTGGAGTGGGGAGAGGGAGGATCTATTGGCAGGGATTCCCCAGGAACTGGAGATGACAGCCCTGAACTTCCATCATTTTCCCTCCATTCATCTTTTTGTATCGAGTGGGTTTGTGCTGAAAGGGGGAAAACACCCAGAACAAAAGGCTAGTGAGCATTGCCAGAAACTGTGGTTTCTTCCATGGATTCCTTCACACTCTCAGTGGCCTTCTGCTGTTTGATGGCAGGGAAAGGACACCACGACTCCTGCTCTTGCCTCCCTGCTTCAGCTTCTGTGTCTTGGGGTTTTTTAAATTTCTTATTCCTGCTTCAGTTAATTACGAGCTCCAAAACCATCCAAACGTTCCCGTTTTTCTGCCATTCCTACCTTTGCTATTCCCTAGTGCCTCTTGGCTTGGAGCCCCAGGTTCTTTCTGGGCCTAAATAATTGCCTGGTCCACGCGTGTGTCCGTTTGTCTGTCATTCCTTGTTGTGATGTCTGCAGCCGCTCCTTAGGATCTAAGGAATGACTTGTCCTGGAGCAGCTCCTTTCCACAGGAACGTCCTGGCAGGGAAGAGCAGGGACTGTGTTATCAACACGTCTCCAGGTGGGACAGCGTTTTGTAGGGGAGAGAATTCCATTGTGATAAGGAGAAATACTGAGTCCCTGGAAATGGTTAGAGGGGAAAAAGCACTTTAAAAGCAATGTTTCCACTTGGAGCCTCTCACAAGAGAGACTAAACGTAGACTGAATGAAAAGCCCAGTTCTGCCCTGCTCTAGCAGCTGAGCTTGGTTGTAACATAATTAAATATGGAGCAACTGGAAAGTGTGAAGTGATGGCTCACACCCATTAAGTTTGATCTGTCTGATCCACAGCAAAATTTCATAAGAATGTGAGGCTCTGGAACAGGGGGGAGAAAGAATTCCACGTAGTACATACTCCTATTGTTTGAAAACAGATTTTTTTTCGTCTGCTGGGCCTGTAACTCTCACCTTTTGAGCCTCTCTCTGATTCACACTTAGGCAAAAAATAAAATAAAAAACACTCTCAGTGCAATTAAATTTACTGGGAGTAATTCACTGGTCTTTAATCCAGGGAAACCAGACAGGTTTTGTTGAGCAGGTTTGTCCCAGCACACACTGAACCAGTGGGATTAATCCTGGGGAAATGATTCTCATCTTTAATAAACAAGGGCCAAAGTTCCTTCCCATGCAGGGAGGGAATCCTGCCCTGTCCCAAGGGATCTGGTGCATCCTTTGTGCAGGGATGGTTTCAAATTCTGGATGCCGGGGCAGCTCCCCAGGCCCAGGGGGATTTTCCTCTGAGGCCTGGAAGCTGCTGTGGATTTCACCCTGTGGAGCAGAGGTTGGAATGTGCCTCTTGTGGGGATGGAAAATGTCTCACACGAGTTAGGCTGTGGAGGTGAGAACTCCCTGTGTAGGAGCAGTCCAGCTCCTGTGGGATATTTAAACAACAAAAATAGCAGAGCTCTTCCCAAGAGCCACAGCTCTGCTCTCGGGGCAACGAGGTGCCAAAGCCCCCAGAGAAGCAGAAGGTGAAGGTGGAAGCTGTTGGTTGCTGTTTTGGGGTGTTGCAGCTGGTTTTACAGCTGGTTTTGGAGCGTTGCAGCTGGTTTTGGGCTATTTCAGCTGGTTTCGGGGCTTTGCAGCTGGTTTTGGGGTGTTGCAGAGCCAGCATTGCCTGGCAGCCCTTTCTCCCCTGCCATCCACATCGTTCCTGTCTCTGTCCCACCTCCTGAGCTGATCTTGCTCCAGACTGAGCCTTCCCAGCTCTGCCTGGCTCTGTGGTCCCTTGTTCCCATGTCCCGGTGAGGTTGCTGCTGTCGCTGCCAGCTTGGGTGTCCATGCTCTGCTGTGCCCCTGTTCCCCTGTGCACGTGTTTGTTTTGTTGCTGTCTGCTCGTGGGGGTGTTTCCTCCTTATTGAATTGTCCCAGTGCTGACTTGTTTGTTGTTCTTGTGCCTCTGATGCAGTCTCCACACACGCACACACACAAATAACAAACCAAAAAACCCAGTCACAGACGGAAACAGCAACAACACCCAAACCCAGCAACAACCCCTGGCAAAGAGGGTTCAGCTGGGAGCAAATCTGGCAGCAGGGAGTGGACACAGCAAGGTCAGGGCTGGACAGAGAGCTGATCAGAGCCCGTGGAAGGGACAACAGGGACACAAAGAGTGGGAAGTGCAGGACAGGGGAGTGGGAAGTATGGGCCCTGTCTCAGCACTCGCCCGCCAGATGCTCTGGGGGTGGCTGCAGGCTCTGGTGCTGGGGGGATTCAGTGGGCTATTCTTAGAGCAGAGACACAGCTCAAAATTCCATGTGCCACTCCTCCAGAGCTCGGATTAGTGCTGGAAACGTTCTTCTGTGGTTTTTGGTGGGAGGAGCCCCGGCCTGGCCACCTGCATGGGGAATGGCTGGGGAGGAGAGGTGTGGAAAAGCAGCAGATTGAGAAATCCATTGCATCAACCAGAAGCTCCTTTTTAAACTCAAATCCCATCCTCAGTTCTGGCTCTGCTGAATAAACCCCTGGCCAAAATAAACTTTAAATAGTGAGAAAGGCCCTTCCCCTTTGAGGAATAGTTTGGGAAGGTGTCTGCTGTGATTCCATCCATCCATCCATCCAGCCATCCATCCATCCATCCAGCCATCCATCCATCCATCCAGCCATCCATCCATCCATCCAGCCATCCATCCATCCATCCAGCCATCCATCCATCCATCCAGCCATCCATCCGTCCATCCATCCATCGATCCATCCATCCACCCATCCATCCTCTGTGCCCTCTCCCTGCTCAGCTAGCCCTCGAGCCAGCCAGGCACACCTCAGCTGGCCCATCTCGCAGCACCTCATCCACAAAAAGTCAAAGAGAAGGAGAGAGCCTGGAATGGCGTCCTGGGCACTCACAGCACAGTGGGGTGGGTTTAGTTACTCTCACTGCTATTCTACCTCATTTTCTGGTTGCATTTTCAGCTGGGAGAAGGGAATCCCTGATAAAAAGGGGTCACTGAAGTGATGGAGGGACTGGAACATCTCTCCTGTGAGGGAGCTGGGAGGGCTGGGGCTGTTCATCCTGGGAAAGGATCAGCTGCACATAAATCCCTGTAGGGAAGGTGCAAAGAGATGGGACCAGGCTTTTTAAGGGGTGTCCAGTGCTAGGCCAGAGGCACAAAATGAAACGTGGGGGATTCTACCTGAACATCATACTAGTGGTGGAAAGGGAGGGTGATGCTCACCTGTGGTGCAGGGAGAGGTTGGCAGGAGCTGAGTGGCACAGGGAGCTCAGTCTCATTTCAGATCTCATTTCCCAGCACTGTTGAACATTCAGCCTGGCAACGGTCAAGAGGCTGGGTCATCACTGAGGTGATGAAGCTTCTTCTGTATTCAGGGGCTTGGAAGGTAAAAACAGCCAAGAGAACCTCCCAGAGCACCTCTGGATGTGAAAGAGCAGAGGTTCTTCCATTATTAGAGTATGTGGTACGAATAGAGACATTTGGATCCATCGTTTTCCAAGCTGGATGCATTGGTGGGACAGATCTGGGTTTCAGTGAGCAGCAGTGGTATGGGGAGCAGGGAATGATCTGTCGGGCAGGGACACAGGACTCCTGCTTCCACCCTAGGGTGGAGTGAAGATGAAAAGTTCCCTCAGCCCAGCTCCCTGGGGCGTCCAGGAGGGCATGAAGCAAGGAAAAAACTGAAGAAAATAAAAAACTCACACAAGAAGAGCCAGGCCTGTGACTTCCCTGCAGGTGGGGCAGAGGAGAGAGAAGCAGAGGAGTGGGAAGGTGTGGCAGGGTCAGCAGGAGCTGGGCTGGGCTGTCGGGATCCTGCTCTGGGTGTGTGTCCGTGTGTTCCGAGCTCTGTGTGTCACCACACGTCCCCTTCATGGAGCCTGTCCCTCCTTTGGCACCTCCACCCATCTGCACTTCTTTCTTTTCCAAAATTTTTCGTTGTCTCTTGGGACTCCCAGCAGGGGTGACCCTGGGGTGGCTCAGTCCTGTGCACCCTCAGCTCACACTGAAGCGGAGGGAGCCCTGCACTCACTTAAGGGAGGTTTTTTCACTTGTGAAACACCAGGACCGAGCTTGGAGTGCTGTTTGCCCTGATTGTCAATCCTCCTTTTCCTTTTTCCTGCACCCAAACCAGTTTTGCATGCATCAGGCAGGGAGAGGCACAGCACAGACTGCCAGAGAGAGAGATTAAACTCTGCTCCGAGACTAATCACAGAATAATCTCTACTGTGGTTGAAAAGCAATAATGGCTAATTTTTTTATTAAATACAGTTGCCCAGGCAGATGTCACCCAGGGGTTGTGCTCTCCAGTGGCTGGAGGGGTGACAGCCTGTGCTGAGGCTCCGGGGAGCAGCTGAAGGTGCAGAGAGCTTGGGGTGGGGGAGGCAATAGAAAAAGCACACTGTGATTTTATTTGGGTCAACGAGTGAGTGTATTTCAGCCATTCCTTCCCTTTCAATAAGATGTTTGTATAATAGAGAACCAGTTCAGCTCCTGGAACTAAGCCTGTCCTTTGCTGTTTGTCAGTAAAATAGTTTTTTGCATGTTTTGCATCTGAGTGTTCTTTCCAACCCTTTGAACCCAGTGCCACCCCCGGGGCAGAGCTGGGGCACCACAGAGTAGCAGGTCCCCAGTTCTGGGCACGAGGGGTGACAGCAGGAGATACAAACAAGGCTGGAAAGGTGTGGGGAGAGCTGTCCTGATCCATGAAAAAGAGCTGTGTGATTCCCCCCAGGTTATGTGACATCACAGGGCACTGTCCCAGATTTTCACCTGCTTGGCTCCTGCTTGCTAGGATAACAGGGAAGCTCTGAGACCCAAATCCGGTTTTAAAAGAAGATCCAATATTTCATTGCTAAATTCTGGGTGCAAACTGTCTCCAGAGAGGAGCCTAGGTATCTCGTGCCCATTGCTTGCAAGGGCAGGATAGGCAGGAAAGGCAGGAAAAGCACAGGAATCTCAGGCCTTTGGCATAGAGAAGGAAAAGTGGGATCATTTCCCATTCCAGCAGTACTGAAAGCTGCCACCATGAACCAGTTCTTCAGCATCCTTCAGACTGTTCCTTGCTGGCACAGGAGCACACACACAGAGTAGGTCTGGCCCTGCCTGGGGTTCCAATCCTTCGCAAAGATGTTGATGCAGGACCTGTTCCACGAGTCTGGGCACATCTGGGCACTGCCCAGGCTTGGTGCAGACAAAGCAGAGCAGAAAATAAACTCAGCACCCAAGGCAAGGGCTTATAAAAAATTCTGAGTGTTTCTTTCCACTCCAAACACAAACCCAGGTTGGCAGGGAAGTGTTTCCTGGGGAGAATCCACCTCTCTGAGGGGAGTGAGTGGTGTGCATATCCCTGTGCTTCCACACTGGGAATCTCCTGCCAGCATTTCAAAGCATTTATTCCAAAATAAATCCTTCCATGGATGGCAGCTGGGAGTAGCCAGAGCTGCCCAGGCTGTAAATCAGTCTCCTGCTGCAGTGCTGAGGCACTGGGACCATGCTTCCAGTGGCAGTGGCCACGATGGGAGTGATGGATTGCCCACGGATCCATCTGCTCTGGGATTCGCTCTCCAACGCAAAATACCATTTTAATAAAGTACTATTGGCTCATAACTCAGTGTCAGGAGAGGAGATAACCTCAGTCTGGGGTTGCCATCCTCTGGCACTGCCTGGAGTGTTAAATAGCTGGGTGCCACCTCCATGAGGACATCAGTCACCCTGACAGCAACCCACGGACAGATCCCTGCATTTAAATCTTGGATGGGGCAGGAATTAAGGATGACAGGCAGCCTTTCTTCCTTTTCCCATCACATTCCACAGGAGCAGCAGCAGTGACAGTAAAGGCCAAGGTGGCCAGTGGGCAGCAGGGCATGGAGTGACCTCGCTGGTGGCCAGGAGGGACAGGCACAGAGAAAAGGGCAAGGAAGGGCTTTGGAAGGCAGGATCAGGAGAGATGGGAGCCGCAGTGCCTGGGCTGTATCTGTCCAACAGCCCAGGGCACGAGGTGTGAAGGAAGGAAGTGTGCGGGAGTGGATGGAGAACTGTATTTCCTGTGGAAATAAAAAGTGTCACCAAGGACAAACGGCACCAGCAAGAACAAGTCTGTGCCATTCCTTCCATGCACTGGGAAGAGATGGGTTGGAAGATTGAATCCAAGGAAAACAAGTTGTCCACGGCACCTCTGCCTCTCCGTACCTGCCTCACCTCACCTGGCAGATGGGGCACCCCGAGTCTCCTCAATTCTCTTCAATCAGGTTCAATCTTGTTTTTTTCTACTCTACCTCCACAGTTTTTCCCAGCCTGGGTGCCACCTCCCCCTCTGCTTCCCAGGTGGGATGTGAGACATCCATCATCCAGCAGGAGCTGGATAAACGATGGATCCACACTCCTGGGTGCACACAGCCCTTCTCCTGCTGCCAGGGGCAGGAGTGGGTGTGGATTCCAGATCTTGCACAAACAGGGATTACTCCAAAGGGAATGGGGGGGGATGTGCCTGCTCTGCCCAGAGCCACCAACATCTCTGGGAAGGAGGATGAGAACTCGCTGGGAATTTCAGCCACGCAGATGCTGCCCAACCTTCCAGGGGCTGTGCAGGGAGATTGGGAAGAGAGGGAAGGAGCAGGTGAGCCCTGAAGTGCTGCACTCCTGGGATTTCAACAGAACCAGGCCAGCACAGGAGCCTGGAGCACAAAGCTCTGAGCAGCTGATTCTGGGGGGATTTCTGAGAGTTCACACACTCAGGACCAATTCAGTGCCATGGAGAGCTGACAGTCCCCCCCAAAGCTGCACTCAACCCCTGCTCCCATCAGGGCCCTGCTTCCATCTAGAGGAGGGATCTCACCAAAGAGCTGAGGCAGCAGCTGCTGTGCCTCTCCCACAGCACCACAGCAGCATTCCAGCCCCTGGGAGCAGCAGGACAAGGCAGAGCACCTTTCCCCTCCCCCTGCTCCTTTTGTGCTCCATGGAGATGCCTGGGGAAGGAGGGGGAAGGAATTGAAGGTGTCTGGCACAATTAGGGATTGTAATCACACGAGCAGAGCTGCTCCCTCACATCATTTCTTAGTAGAGTGGCTCTGCTCAGCTCCCATCTCTTGTGGTTTGACAGAAATGTAATTCCAGTAAAACCTAACTGGGAAAGGGAAAGCCTGAATAGCTAATCCTAAACAGTGGGCTAAAGGACACCTACACCTAGGTTGAAGCGGAAGGGGAAAAAGTGGCATTTGAGTTGACTTTAGTCATTCTGAACATCAAATGTGTGGTTTGTTCACGCAGAGATCCGACCTCAGCCCACAGCAAAGCACCTGGCACCAGATGAGTGTCAGAAGGCCACACAAGCGGGAACCTTACCAAATGAGCAGCTTCTAAAGTGCCTCTTCGCACTCTGCCAGGGGAAAATATCAGGGAATGATTGTGGGAGGTGATGGTAGCCCCAGGCAGGAAAGGTTTGCGGTCTCAGGAACTGCTCCCTGCCCGGTGTTCCGCAAGGCTGTGTCCGAGGACAGGGCCCTGCTCGTGTCAGAGAACATCTCAGAGCTCAGCCAGCATTGGAATGGACAAAGTGGTGCTGGTGTCAGTTCCTGTGTGAGGAGAACAGCTCAGCAAGGTACTCAAGAGCACCGATTTAGGTCAGGCCAATGTGCTTGTGCTGTGTAGCTACAGAAGAGGCCTCAGAGCAGAGCACAGAGTTCAAATTCAGTTCAAACACAGGGAAAAAAAGTCAGATTTTCTAACCTGTCTCTCATATGCACAGAAGAACAAATGTCATCTCATCAAGGCAGGCTTGTGTTCAGGGCTTGACAATGGCACATTTTCTCAGCTGTTCCAGAAATGCAGCAGAAAACTTGTGTTGCAAGAGCAGCTTGATGACAGCAGTGGGTGCAAACAAGCCCCACTCATCCCTCTCTTCACTCCATGCTGGATCTGTGTGCCCCAAAGTCATCTCTTCAAGGAGAAAAGTGGTTTACTTGGGGCAAAAATATGTGGGGCTGCTCTCAGATGACCTCTCTTGACTCCAAGTCAACCAGTAAAACACACCAATCTACTTTATAAGAAAAATCTACTGAGCCTGTGAAGGGCAACTCAAGAGTGACACCATCCAGAGACGCGAGGAAGGAGGCATGTCATGGGCAGGATCTGGGGAAAAAAGTGAGAAGTGCCTCTGCTGGAGAACAAACCCTACAAATTTAATGTATGGGAGTGTCAGGCTTGACCAAGTCCTGGGTTCCCGCAGGCCTTTGCTGCTGGGAACCTCCAGAAATGTGAAATAGCTCAGAAGGATTTGGGGTTTGTGCCTTTCCACCAGGATAGGCCATAGAGACCAACACAGTAATTGGTGTTTCAGCAAGGGGTCCTTTAATTCAGTTGCTTCTGCCTTATTTAAACCATTCTGCTTCCTGTGCAGTTTAAAAATGAGACCCAAGGCAGCCCGAAGCAGCACGCCCTCCCTGGCCCCAAGGGACACACTGCTCTCCACATCTAATTCCATCAAACCTTTGCTCAGAAGACTCTCTCAGGCCCTTGTCCTCCCATGAAACCTGCAGGCCTCTCACACTGGTGTCCCTTTGGGGAAAGGCAGCAGGGGGTTCCTGTCAGTCCCTTTGTTTGCTTCAGCACCTTCTGTTTTCAGCCACTCCATCTTCTGCTGGTGCTGCTGTACCGCGTCGGTGACGCGGGCGTCGATCATGGCCTCAGTCAGCACCCCATCCTCCGAGGCATAGGCTGCTGCCTGCAGGGACAAGGGCACACACACAGCTCAGGGATGGCAATTCCTGGCAGCACGGGAGGTCTCAGACTGCTCCCTCTCTGTTGCTCTCTTCTCCACGCGTGGTTTCCCCCACACTGCCCAGCACAACACCCAGAGTGATCACCAACAAGCAGCTTTGCCCACCTGGCTCTGCATTTCCTGGGAGACAAAATCCTTGCTTTCAGAAGAGCCAGTGTGGTTGGGCTGCAGCCACAGTCAGTTCATTTGAATTTCCTCTCCTGCTCTAAAAGAGCTGCATGTGTGAAGCCAATAAAGTGAATAGAGGTGGTGCAGGAGGGAGATGGAATGACTCCATCCAAGGCAACAGAAAATTATTTAAACACTTGCACAGCAGAACAAACGTCAGTGCTGGGGTGAACATGGGCAACGTGGTGCCTCTAAAATGATGTTGAACATGCACTGATCCTGCTTTCCTCATGCATTCCGTTAGGAAGCTCCACTGCATCACTTCTGTGCTGTGGCAGTTCCCACTCTGCACTCAAAGGCCCACAGGACCTTCCCTGTTTTCTCCACTCCATTCATACCCCAACTCCTCTCTCTCTCCAGCTCTGCTCCGCAAACGCTTGATCCTGTAGCTGTGAGAGGCAGCACAAATGCACCACAGCTCCTCGGAGAGAGGGCTGGGAACTCCTGCCATCCCTGCCAAACAGCCCACAGGGTAACAGGACCATGAGCCACACAGCAGGGGGACAGTCCCTGGTGCAGGGGACACGCAGGACAGCTGTGACTCCATGGCCACCCTGCAGATGCCAGCACAGCCGGTCCCTCCGAGGAAGGGAAGGATGCTTGTGCTGTCAGCTGCACCCATCTCCAAGGTAACAGAGCAGCCCCCAAGCTGCAGATTTCTAAATCTGGTTCCTCCCTCTGCGAGTGCTCCTGCGAGCGGCTCTGTGCCGCGTTCCCGGTGCGGATACGGAATGAAGGAGCTCGGGATGAGGGGTGGGAGCCCTGCAGCTTCCCACAGCCACCCTGCCTGTCCCAAAGAGCCCCAGACTTCTGTCCACATCCACCACATCCTGGATCGTCACATGCCAACCCTTCTGTCTCCTATCCCAGTGAGGAATACTTTGGCTTCCATGGCAGACTGCAGTGCGATTCTGAGGCATCGCACACAGGCTCTATCAATTATTAATGGTGCAAAACATCAGTTCTAGCAAGAAAGGAGTCTTACGGCAGAAGCACCACAGAAACAAACTCAAGTGTGACCCTTTTCCTCCCCCGCTGCCCAGTGGTGTCCATGGGGCAGAAGACAAAGCCCAGAATGAGCTGTGGCACTGGGATCACCACGGTGCTGTAGGGTACAGCTGCCTATTAGATCAGTGCTACCTCACTGCAGGCGGACTAATTATTTCCAGAAATGAGCAAAAGGTTACCCAGGTTGGTTTTCAAGCTCCTCTAACCTCCTTTCCAGCCCGTTTTTGGGGAACTGGTTGGATCACCAAAGGTCCCACTGCACAACCCCCAGAGCTGGCAGGTGCTGGTTTTTCCTGCAAGCAGCGGTAAATCCTTCGCAGAGATCCCTTCCCTGTGCAAACCCTTTGCAATCCTTCCTCCAGGCAGCACTGACAAGTCAGGCTAATGCTCCTGCTTAAAACTAGGAGTAAACATTGGCCTCAGGGAGGGAGTGCAGAGAAGAAGGTCTGTAAATAGAGAATTCACTCTGCACAAAGGCACTTGTCCTACACTCACTGAGCAGGATCCCCAGTGCTGAAACTGCCACTTCCACAAAGCCCAGGAGGAAAGCACAACTTCCATACTCTGCCAAATATTTACACAACACCTCTCCCAACCCCACCTGTCCTCTCTGCAAAAGGGGTACAGTGGAAAGGTTTTGCTCACACCTGTCCTGACTCACCCTCTTTTACTTTTTTTTTTTTCCTGCAGGGCTCTCAATGCAGCCCTTGTGGGGTGTTTTAAAATGGAGAAAGTGCTTTCCTGGGATGCACTTTTGTGCTTCCAGAGCACAGAGAGGAAGGATGCCTTGCTTCCCCCTCCTCCCCGCCACTGCACAGCCCATCCATCCCAGTGTGGAACCTCCTGCAAAGCTGTGCAGTTCACGCTCTGTTGATTTTCTCAATGACTTTCTATTTTTAGAAAGCCTTAGGGCCCTTGCTGTCAAGAAAGCAAATGGGAGAAGCAGCTGCCCCTTCTGGGAGTAGCTTGCACACACACAAAAATGGTACCAAGCTTCATTTATATTCATACCTCTGCCTCCTGCATGGACAAATTTTAACCCATTTTCTCCAGTGTAGCAATTCCTGTTTTATCCCTCAAATCTAATTATGAAATAAGCTGGAAATAAAGTGTTTGGTAGGGATGGAACAGATGACAAGTCCAGCCTAGATGACCTCATGTTGCATTTCAGCCAAGACTCGTGGTTTATTTTAACCTGGCCAGACTCATCTGTATCCTCTGAATCCCATTTATAAAGAAAATAACCTGATTTAAGAAAACCCCACAAAAACACAACTGCTATTTTTAAAATATAAACAAGGTTCAGGGAGCAAAGAAGGCATTTAAGTCAGCGGCATAAAAGGCAAGGAAATGACAGGAAGCTCACTCTGGGACATAAAACTCCTGGGAATTCTCCTGAAGAGCTGCCAAAACAATTTTCCAAGATTACATCTTGGAATAGTGAAAGGTTGCTTTTTGGTTTTGACATTTTATCTAAAGTACATCAGCAGATTTAAGTACACTGCTAGGAAGTCTGCACACGACTACAAACAGAGCTGAAGGGAATTTTTAAGGTGAAAATGCACCTAGTCCATGCTGGAGCCATAAAGGGGGGGATGGAAATGCACAAGGACAAAAGGGAATGCTCAGTCTTCTGCAGAAGAGATTAAAATGGATTTCTAGCATGCACACTATTAGCTGTGCCAGACACCAATATTTTTCCCAGTGCTAGAGGTTACACTCTTTGCTTTTCTGCATTTTTTTTTTCCTGTTGGTAAATTCAGGATAGACTGAGCCAGACTGAAACGACAGTGGACTAGAACTTCACGTAAATGACAGCCAACCCATCCCAAGGCCAGCTCATGGTGGAATGAAGCCTCTGGAAGCTGCAGCTATGGCTCAGTTTAACTGAAATGGTTTTTTAAAGGCAATATTGGCAGAAGAATCCAAAAACATCCTCATGGGAACTGACTGCAAGGGCACAGGACAGAGTGGCCACTGCTGCTGTCCCAGGTTACTCCTGGGAAGAGCTGATGGTTGTGATGGTTTCACCTCTGAAATTCAGAATTCCGTCTTCCCCCAAACCACCTCTAGGATCCAGTACTGGGAAGGAAAGATGATCCCAGGCAAGCCAGGCAGAGCTGCTGAGGATCCCAGAGTCTCCAAACTCCATCAGGCAAAAACACCTTCCTGTGTCCAGGATTAAAGCTCAGGTGTGCATTCCACAAGGTGCTGCTCACATCAGGGTGGGTTTATGGGATTTGACCCCTGCAGGACCCAGAGTTGGACTTGGACGATATTTGTGGGTTTTTCCCAATTCAGGATATTCTGTGATCAGATTATTCCCCGCAGCAGCCACCTTGGGCAGGCAGTACCTTGAATTAAAAGGGAATTAAAAGCCCAATAATGATATATTGATACAAGATATAGGAAATACACAGCGTCTGTGGTGCACGACCACAGGGAAGCCTGATGAGGATATTTTGGAGTCAGTTCCTGGTTCCCCCAGCCCAGTTCACCTCCCCTGAACACTGAAACTATGCAGTTAACTTGTCTTGCCAAGCTATTTTTAACTCTGCTCAGCTCCCTGACCCAGTTCAGAGCACAGACATCCACAGGGGTGTACCAGCACCATGGGAAGGAGAGCAGGAAGGCAGGAATTGGAGGCAGGGTAACACTGCCAGAAAGGCTTGTTCACTGCAGCCTTCACCCTGACAGTCCCGAGCACTGGAGCAGCTACAAAGGCACCTACGAGTCACCAGTGCTAACCCAGGGCCTGAAATACCAACAGCAGCCAGGAGATCTGGGGCTGAGAGGAAAAAACACCTGCCTGGAGAAGGGCTTTTACCCACACTTGAGTGTTTCACACCGGCAACCCCAAAGGCAGGGGGGACATGTCCTGCCAAGGTCAGTGGCCAGAGCTGGCACAAACAGCAGCTCCAGTAAGTCCCATCTCCAAATTCCTTGACCCAATGGTTGAAAAAGAACCCACAGAGGATCAACAGCTCTGGCAGGCAGCTCCCAGGGCAGTGCCCAAGACAATTCTTAGCCCATTCTGGACGCCCTCACACATGTCCCAAGGAAATACGCCCACATGTCCAGTCCCAGGCTGCCCTGACACTGACCCTTGACACATCACACTCCCCTTCTTGAACAAGAAATGAGGTCCCTATGATTTTAACTTCGATTTTAACACAGATGAAGTTTCTTGCAGCTTCTACATCAACCCAACTCAGATATTTCTGCCCACCCTCCCCTGCAGGGTTTTTTTTTAAGCTGTTTGAGTGTTTCGTGAGGGCAGAGAGGAGCACAACTTCCTGCTGCAATTTCACATCAAACCTTGTTAACAGTGCTGGCACTACGATGTACATTTTAAAAAGCTGTCAGGGAATTAGTCACCCCCACCTTTCCCTTCCTTCACCATTACTTAAGGGATAAATGCTAAAAGCTGAGGTCATTCCAGGGGAGTAATGACAAACTTGGTGATAAGGGGTGATAAAATGCAAAGGATCATTTATCACGACTTTTTATTACACGAAATAGTTGGCAGCAAAGTCTTTCACCTAGGTGGGGCAGATGACAGCACACATTTTGAAATAGGATTCAATATCACAAAAATTATATAGGAAGATTAACCAGCTGTGCGCTACCAAAGAATAACATTAAAACTAACAGCACTCAAATTGGATCTCAGCTCATGACTACTGTAGTTAAAATTAATTTAGATTAGAAAGGATAAATATTTCTGCCCCTTAAAAGGTGGAAAATCAGTAGGAGGAAGAATGAAATGCATCAACTTTGTAAGATGTTTGTGAGCTGCTAAACGAAACAAAAAATTTAAAAACTAAACAAAAAGCCACTAAGTTTTTACAATCCCTGAAAGGAGGCTGACATGAACAGGTTACATGACACACAAATTGGAGCACATTCCTTCAACTGATATTTCTAGGTTAGTTTATGAAAATATACAACCCAGTAGGAAACTGGCAGCTGTGACAAAACAAGGTGAAACCCTGATTTAAAAAAAAAAAGCACTAAAGCTTGCTAAGCATGGGATTAATTGCACTCCAAATGACTGCATTTCTTATTTTTATGTATAGAAGAAATACCTGTTTCTAATAGAAATACCTATTTGTTTTCAGCTCCATTTCCAGTTAGTTTTGTTTCTTTAATAACTCAAGTTGCACTGAAAATGTGCTTAGGACAAAGGAGGGAAGGGGGATGGTTGAGTGCCCTAATGAGGGCAACAACATCAGGCACTTCTTCTGCTGAGCTCCCTGAGCTGGACCATGAGAGCTGGCCAGCACAGACTGCCCAAATTCACTCCAAACTCACCTGCTTTACTTAAATTCCATAAGGGATTTCCTATTAGGCATTAGGAAAAGTGTTCCTATTTATGGGATGAGGAATTACGCTGATAATCCAACAACCACCCCAGAGCCAGCAGCGTTCCAGTACCACCCCACGGACATAATGAAACTTTCATACGGAGAGATGATCTGAGACTCCAAAATCAAGCCCTCAAACCTTCCAGAAAGGGCAAAGGAAGGGAGGAGGCCAGAGATGAAGTCCCACTCACCTGCCATGCCACAGCAAGCTGGGAGATCTCCCGGCCAGACATGCCCTCGGTCAGCCTGGCAATCTCCGAGCACTTCTTGCCATAATCAAACTGGGCCAGCTTCAACCTCCTGGAAGGCAAAACAACCTTTTGGTTGACATGGAGCCACAGCACAGGAGTTCCTGCTGCATTACTGCCTCCTAAGTTTTAAGGGCACTACAAAGCATGGTACAAAATTCTGGGATGGCATCTCATCAAGAGAGCGAGAAGCATCTCTCCAAATCTTGTGCTACTTGTTTAGAGTGGGTTTACAGACAGAATACACAGAAAAGGGGATGAGGAAAAGCAGTAGAAGAAAGAGAATTCCCCAAGGTGGGAAAGTTGTGAGGGGTACTCACTGTTTCCCCTCCGTGGCTGGCTTCAGGATGTGCCGGTCAAAATACATCCTGACGAGCCGCTCACGCTCCTCCAGCTGGGGCAGTTCAAAGTTCACCATCTCATCTATCCTGTCATTGATGGCCCAGTCAAACTGCTCAGGTTGGTTGCTTGCTAAAACCAGCATAAACCTGGAATTAGGGGGAAAAAAAAAAAAAAGAAGACTGAAAAGGCCATAAAAATAAAAACCAATGAACTCGTCTGAACATTGGGAAGTGCCATGGTTGGGATCAAAGATGTTTCATCACCTGAAAAAAAATCCTGGATTCCTTAGAAACAGCTTTAACAGCATCTCAAGCACCACACTAAAATGTGTGTTGTGGGTTATTTCAGAACAGTCTGATGTGTGCAGACCAATGCTACAGATGTGCTGCTCCCAGGTCCTGATGCCTTTTGGAGCTAGAAACCCTTCTTTTTTTATTGCTTTGTAATGATGCTTCTACCCCGTGCCAATACTTTAATGCTTTAAATGATGTTACCAGTTTAATAGCGCCTAATAATTTGAAATGGGCTTTTAAGCACAGTTATTGGAATATTGATGTTCTCGCTGTCTGTTTGAATCATTGGCTACAAGGGGCTGTGTTCTTTGCTGTCATTTCTGGAGATAACTTGGCCAAGCCAGGAGCTTGGCTTTTCTACCAACAAGGACTTCCCCCAAAGCCCTGCAGAAACACAGCCCGGATTAAGGATTGCCATGCAGCCTGATATTCAGCCAGCCAGCTATCCTAACTAGATGATTTTGGGAAGTTTAAGGCAGCAATTCCCAATCCTTGGTTGTGCTGGTGACAATTCCCTGCTGAAGGAACAGCTCTCCTCAGGGTCTCACCAAAGCAGCTCCATTTACATGCCCCATTACACTGATTCCAGCGAATCCCATTCATGGATGCAGGACTCCTCCTTGCCCAGAGCAGCAATAAGGCTGCTCGGAAGCAAAAAGCAGTGCGTGAATCACCAGGGCATGTTCAGTGTCCTCGAATGGCTCACAGTTGAAATGAGGGCTGAATTCAACAGGAGAGCTCATTCCAAATGAGAACTCAGCTGTTCTGAGGGGAGGCAGAGCTTCCCCAGCACCCAAAGAGCACCCGCAGAGCTCTGATGAGGCAATCTAACATCAGGTCAAAGAAAGAATCACCCCCCTGCCTGTCCCTGATTTGCAGTACGAATATTTATTGTGTTTATTCTTGCAAACATCATTTAATAATAATAGCAATACTCAACTCTGTTTATAGAGCAACTCCATGTATCATTTCAGCAGAGATTTGCTCTTCTCCCAAAGGGAAAACCAAGGTTCTTGTATGCTCAACACCTTGCTTTCCAGCAATTTACTTATTTTGGAAAAGCACATCTTCCCAGGCACCTCACTGTGACAGAGGAGCTACACACAAGCAATTTTCAGTTAGAGCTGCATTGGTTCTAACAAGTTCAGGAGACCCCAAGGACAGAGAATTCCCTGCTTTTGTCCTGAAGACCTTCCAGAATATTTATTTTAATGTCATGAGACTACTTTAACATTCTTTCATTCCAACCTCACTAAGGGGAGTTCATCATTAAAAACCTCACCTTCCAACACAGAGACAACTTTTCTTGTTGGCTCAATTGTGAAAGGAGAAGTTTAACAACTGAGTAAAGTTCACACCAAAAAAACCCAAATATTATTTGAGGAAGGTGGAGGAAAGGTCACCTCTCTGTTATGATAGCCAGGAAATGGCTTTGGCTAAACTAAGCAGTGCTGTGCAGGCAGTCCCCACCAATGTAACAAAGCCAGCAGGGCTGGGGGGACAGGAACATTCCCCACACACCTGTCACCTCAGCCCTGCCATCGCGCGCTCAGCAAGGAGCAGCCAGGAGGAAACAGCTCTGGGATCCCACATGGAGTCAGATGGAAAGACACGGAGTCAGATGGAAACTCATCTGCCTCAAAGTTCCTGCCCACACAAGCACAAGATGGGAAGAGGTCACTGGAGAGGAACAGCAGCTCCAACAAGCACCACTGAAGTGTTTTTCCAGGGAACATGCAGCACCCAGCCAGGATGAACTCTGAGTTCTCCTCCCTGGCAGTGATTTTCATGGACGTTGCATAAACAGTAACTTACCAAGAAAGAAAATAAAAACATACACATTAAGACAATCAAGATGTCCAAATACCATCCCAGTTTCAGGAAAAAATTTTCCTACTGTTCGGAATTCCAAGTGCCAGAGAAAGTTAAGGGAGGAGCAAGCTACATTCAGCACATAAACTGGAAAGGAGATATTCTCACAGATTTTTTTCAATCCCTCGGCAGAACAGATCAATTCCAACTTCCATTTGTACACCAGAAACCCTTTACAGACTTTCCTCAATCCAGGGAAATATCAGCTGCTGAAACTGGATACTCACTTGTTGCTGTGCTGCCCTGTTCTGTGCAGAAATGCATTTAAGGTTGCTCTGAGATCTTCACTGATTTTCTCCTGCAAAGATGAAACCCAAAGGAGGATCAGCCGCTGAGGGCTGCAGACAGGGCCCAGCTTTAAGTAGCATTATGGACAAAGGGAGCTCTGCTATTGTCAAGAGCTTGCATTACAGCAGAATCCAAAGCACTGTAACACCTTGGGAAAAATGCATCTCTTTATATACCCAGGAAAAAGGTTAGGAACTAAAGCTCCCCAGTAGAGAGATTACAGATTTATCCACACTCATCCAGTGATTTTTCTTGATTTGAAACCCACTGGCCCAGGTGGCTTTCCCTGCTGAACACTATTTGAACTGATGGGAAGTCCAGTGTGACACTCATAGGAAAATAAGCCGCAACAAAGGATTCACTTACATATTCAAAGCAACCCCCTGGAGAGCTCCTTAGAAACACAACTGGGGTTCAAGTGGCAGGTCCAGATTGTACAATGTGGTGACTGATTTTGGAAACACGAATTACTTGTAGAGGGGAAGATGCTGCTGTAAGTTTGTTGATGTAGCAAAAAGCAGTTTTGTTATGAAAACCTTCAAAGATAACTATCTGTGGGGACAAGCCCCAAACCCTGAAAGGTACCAGTGTGAACAACCTTCTCTTGCTTTCAAGATATGCCTCTTTCCTTCCTACTTTCCTGCTGCAAACCCCACAACAAGATGGTGCCACCCATCTTTTACAGGGAGGAACTCTCAGTCTCTAGATGCTCCTTCCATTCTACAAAATGCTGATTTCTTGTCTCTGCATCAGGTGAGCAGCGAGGCACTGCCAGCTTTCATCTTCTGCCCACTGAAGGCAGATAATCAGAGCGAAGCAGGCTGCTTGCTGGCAGCTGTAGCTGCAGCAGGAACAGACACACAGCAACCACTTACTGTTGCCCTTTTCCTCAGGAACGCGTCGGCTTCATCCACGAACAGCAGGAGGCTGCAAAAGGAAAGCACTACACAGTAACAGGACACAGGTAAGTGAGGTTCAGCTGGCTCCAGGATCCTCCTGCCCCACCACCAGGCACCCACAGCTGGCAACACCCAAAGGATCGCACAAGCAAACTCATTTCCTCAGGCAGCATTTCTCAGCTAAGCTGTAGCGACCTCTGTGGCACGCACCTGGCCCAGCCCAGCAGCTGAGAAATGGATTCAGTTCAGACACCTCAGGTCAGAAATCTACCCCCAGGCCTCTGGAGTTCTGTTTCCTGCAGTTCGGAAGCAGATTGTAGCATGTCTAGGGCTAAGGACCTCGAACTCCTCTGGATTTTTAAATTGGGGTGGGAGTTTTCACAGGCACAGTTTGTAGTTTGTGGCTGGCAGTGCTGGGATGTTACTGCCAAGCTGCAGTAGATCATTGAAATTTAGACCCGCTGAAGTCTGAGAGTGCTTATTTTAGCTTTTAGTGCTTATTTTAGCTTTTAGTGCTTATTTTAGCATTCCCTACTATTTAAAGAAATGTGTGCTAGGGCACTAGACAGGTACCCAAGCACACAAGAAATCTTGGTGACAATGACACCTCTCTGCCATTTTTCTTCCTTATGCCACACTGAAAAGCTCAAACCAGAGCCCTCTCCTCAGCCTGCTTTGTTATTTTGTGAGGTTTTTCTTCTCCAAACCGCAGTAGCACTAATGTAATGGTTTTACTACCTGTTGAGAAGTGAATTAATAAAGTCCATGAATTATTCACCAAAATAAATTCACTTACAACCCAAGGGCAGTGCTCTCCCCAAGAGACTAAGCCTGTAAAGATGTTTATCAATAACAGAACCAGGCTGCTCATAAAGCTGTCACAGCTTGTATTACCTTCTTGCCTAGCTTCAAACCCAGCTTTCTTCCAGGGGATTTCAGGCCTATTAACATCTTCCACTCACCCCAGCTTCCCTCAAATATTCTCTGCAGAGAAGTGTCTGCTATCACGGCTTTCAGCTAATAGAGGCAACACTAACAGCTAACACGGGTGGATATTCAGAACAAAATCTGCTTAAATACTTCAATGCTGCTGGAGGTGAGAATATTGATGTATATGGACACATGTAAGCTTTGATCAAGAAGTGTATGAAGCTCAAATGCACAGAAATTTTTATCAGGGTAGAGAAATTCAGACCCAAGCAGAGCTGTAAAAGAGTTAATGGAAGTATCCAGCTGAGTATCCTCATGTCTCTTCCAACTTCTCACTTAAATACTCAGCTCACTTAAATTCTAACACCTTCCCTCCTATAGCTCCTCAGGACAGAGGCTTAAAACATTTAAATCCTTAGGACATTCCTCTGCTTTTTTTTTTTTCCTTTGTAAGGGGAAATAGAAACACTTAGGTGATGAATGAAGCAAGGATTAAAAGAGACATTGCAGGATAATGTCCATCTCAAGCAATCAGAGAACACATAAATCACTGGGTAGCCACATTTACAGATCTGAGATCAAACCAGCCCAAAACCCAAAGTGACACCCACTGAAAGCTCAATGTTGAATTTGAACATCCTGGCTGAACAAGCAACTCCTCAGCTACCTCTGCCCTGCAAAAATCCATTTACATTGGAATGAAAAAATTAACTACATATTCTTACAAAATCAGGGAGAAAAAGATTCAGCCTCAACATGAGGTTCTCTGCAGATAAAAATTTGCTTTTAAAGGTGACTAAAAAAGCACAACAGTTTGTGATTCTTACACCTGATGGCAATGCTTTCAGTATCTATCTCCTTATCCTCTTGTACTTCTTTTAATTCACTCCTTCTGCTCGAGTCTCAAAAGCAAACAAGAAGCCTGATCCAAACACTATCGGTGTTTAAAATCTGAGCAGTTGCAACATAATATCAGTGTAAACACCTGATTTGTGCTAAATCTTCTAATTACTATCAATCACCCTGAAGACAATGTGCCCCAGCTTTCAAGTGGGCAGGAATTCTCCTCCTGCTTGGTGAGATCAGACAATCAAGTTATGACTGATCTGGAAAAGTTGGTATAAAAAAGGGTTTGAGGGAACAGAAAAGCAAAGGCTTTCAGCTTTTAAAATATTACTAATTAGCAAGGATTCACCCATTCTAGGAACACTTCAGGAGATGCTGTTGCTGAACTACATTGTTGTGGTGAGGTTTTTTTTTTGAGCAAGAACCCAAATTCAGGATTCAAGGGAAGCTCAGCTTACCCTCTCCTACTGGTGTTGGCCCAGTCAAAGAGTTTGTGCATGGCTGTGACTCCTTCCCTGCCCATGGGGGCCACGTCCCCTCCTGTCATGATGGCATAATCCATGCCCGAGTGCACAGCTAATTTCTGCAAGGAAACAAAACCCAGCAAATTAAACACCTTTTTTTTTTTTACCCACTGCAAGGCCATGGAAAATGAAGAGGTAATTAAAGCAGTTTAGTCCTGTCAGTGTGGTAATCTGCAGAGGGCAAGTATGGTCTTCTTTATCTTCTTTACTCACGTAGTGGCAACTTTAAATTGTGTGTTGTTTATTTTTTCCATTTCTGTCCATCTCTATTGGCTTTAGAAATACAAACTAGGTGGCTTTAGAAAAAAATCTAGTAGGTGCCAGAGAAATCTTTAGGTGCCACAACCTCAGAAAACTACTGGGATTTAATGTACTGTAGAGGAAAAAAAAATTCAGCTTGCATCACTGTGTCAAATCTGCCACTGTTAAAAAGTTGATGAAACCTCCGATCTTGCGGAGAAGCACTGAAGAGCAAGGAAAAAAATAAAATTCTGACTCAAATCCACATAAAAATCATCCTGGCAGTGCATCTGCACATGAAGCCATGCCTGTCTCTGCGTTGGGACTGTGAGCAACAGCAGGAAAGACCTGTTTAGACAAGGACATAAAATCAACAGAGCTGGCTATGAAGTGGCTGCTGTTATGATTCCCACAAATCCCAGTTGCCAAGGGCCTTTTCCAGAGGGAAAGGCTCTTCTGCCTGCACTCAGCACTAGAATCCAAGTGGCTGCACTAATTCAGAGCTGAAGTAGGCTGGCTGCCCTTTCCTCTCTTCCCAACAGAGCCATAAGAACACAACGTTTATGCAACACTCCAGACCAGGGAGGCTTCTCGGGCCCTGGAATTTTTGGAACACTTTGCAACATGCAGGTTGTCAGAAGGATTCTGACAGGCAGGGTTTTACCTTGGCAAAGAGAGTTTTTCCAGTGCCAGGGGGACCATACATCAGAATATTCCTGTAGAGGCTTTTGTTCTTTTTTGTGTTTCTTGTTGCTATGGCAATGTCTCTGACACGTGCTTCCAACTGGGGCTGCAAGAAAAGAGTTAAATTTAAGGAACAGAAAGTACTAAGAGAGCTGCACCTACCAGGTTCCCAGATCAGTACCTGCAGGAAGGATGCAGCACTCCAGGCTCAAGCTTTAAAGTCTTAACTTCAGCTGCTCATGACTCCACACCAGGGTCATTTCCTGTCCTATGTGAGGATTTACTTGATTTTTCTGTCCACTTGGCTATAATTCTTTCATAAGAAAAAGCAGTAGTGCAGGAAGCAGTGCAGTGACTACTATAGGAACAGATAACACCTAAATATTCACTTCCTATTGGATGCCCTGGGAGGGATATGTCAAAACATAAGCAACTCTTTGCAGTGCTAATTCCTTCACAGGTCATAAATTTGTATTTTTATTACTACTGCATTTGGGGATACTGGGAGAGAGCTATTGCTGCAGAAGCACATTCTCTCAGCAGCTTCAAGTAGCTCTTAAATATGCCTGATATCCAGGAATCAAATTCAAATATACAGATGCAGCACTAATTAGCAAGTTAAGAACCAATCGCAAGGCGGACAAATGCACACAATATTTAGATTTTTTGGCCTAGAAGCAGGCCTAGGTTCAGTAATCCTTAACTTCGGATGGCACAAGTGGAATTCTGAATCTCAACGTGCTGACTACAGAGAGAAACTGAACCAGAGCGAGGACTGAACTAAGACTTCCAACTGCTTTTCAGAGGAAAAGAGGTTAACAGGCTGCTTTATGCACGTCCCACTGAACACAGGAGCTTATTTATGGTCTCCGTGCCCCAACGGTGCTGTGTCTCCAAAACTGCTGGAACTCCAGCTTTGGATGCGAGTTTAAGGAAACAGCAGTTCTTATTAAGATTCTAAAGTCATCCTTCACAGAGCAAGACAGGAAAACAGAGTACTCACACTGAGAACAACTCCTTCAAGGGCATCCTGAGCCTTGCTGGCAAGACGTTTACCAACCTCGAGAGGACAAATTCAGTTACTCACAGGCAGAAAACAACCACATTGTGACAACTCACTTGGACTAAAAGATCTTAGAGAATGCCAGTGAGCTCAGCCCATCCATGCCATCTCTAATATTATGTTTATTCAGACCCACTGACAGTCTCAGCCTGAGCTTTGCATGCTCCTTGCTGAGTGTAACACAGAAACAAAGCTAAACTTTACCTTGATAGGATGTTTCAGAGCCTCCAGCACAGTGATCCGGGAGGTTTCCCTCACCAGGGAAGGTTTGCCCAGCCGTGCCTCAATGTATCGCCCGGCAACTGCTGTAGCATTTTTGGCAGAATAAACCCCCACTGCCAGCAGGGTCAGGCCTGCCACCTGCAAATGAGAGGGGAAAGATTAGGAAAAACACTTGGCAAGGCATTGCTGTTGTGTGCAGCATGCCCTGTGGTGGGGAATTAAGATTCAGGACAAATGCTGACCAGAAGGGGTTTATTTTTGGTAAGGTGTTTTATCCCTGTTCAGACAGTCAAGGTCTCTCACTCCCTGTTCAATGACTGTTCTTGCACAGCGAAAGGCAGGGGAAGCACAAGTGAAGCATTTAGTTCTGAATCCAAAAGTATATCCTGCCCAAAATGTGTGGGGCTTTCCAGACTTTCAACTTAATTGAGTAATGAAGATAAAACAGCCACATCAGCCAGGTGCTGTCTGCCAGAATACCCCTCACCAGACCAGAAAATGATGCTGAATTCAAGATGCCAAGATGAAATGTGAATTGTGGCTGCCACCAAGGCAGTGTACAGTGGGGAACAAACAGGACCAGCCAGAGAGCATCTGCTAAAGGTGACGGCCATGCCAGGCCCAATCCAACGGGGAATCATCGTGGGAATTACCATCACTGCATAGGGTTGCTCTTTCCGAAACCCCACAAGATGAAACATTCTCATCGATTTGCCAGGGAAGCAGGACTCCAGACTTAGGAGTCAGCTTAAAGCTGATGCCAGTAATTTATATCAGACAAATGAGCAAACTGCAGCAACTGCTTTTTAAATAAGCTGACTTCTCCTGCAAGTACAGAGCAAGGTCAAAAGCCTCAATGACAACGAGAATGGCACTGTTCAATAAACCATGAGGCACCATCTGTTCGCTTTCGCTCTGCTGAAATGTGTGACATCACTTCTGCTCTGGATGGAACCATGAAGGGTTCAGAACTGTGAGTTCCAGGATGCAAAGAGTGAGGGACTTCCACACCCAAGTCAGCTCAGATACAGAACACAGATTTCACCTTTTTAGCAGCATTCCTCTAAAAACAGTGCCATGATCTCATGCTCTCTTAGACCATTCAGTACTAAACAAAGTTACCTCCGCCTGGATAGATCTGATGTAACTATCTCACACTTTTAGACTTCACTGATGTTCATGTCACAAGATACAGAGAAACAGAGGTTTAAAACTGACAGTTCTGTATCAAACAAGAACCCAACTGCCAACTCTAAAAATCAGTCTGATTACAGTGCCTATTTATCATAAAGCATCAAGCAAAGGAATGGGTCTCTGATCAATTAACAAAGTGAATTCCACTAAAAACACAACAAACTGAAAAAACTTGAAGCAGAACTTTTGGGGTTCTGCTTGGATGGGAAGAGTTAGGGAAAGAGTAGACCTTCGAATAGGTAGGAAGAGCTGAAAATTCAGGCCTCATTTATAGGAACCCTAAAATAACTAACTGGTTCTTACCTTATAGTAATTTTTCAAAGTAACAGAAATTATGAGTTCCAGCTGTGCTATCCCCTTTCCAAAAATATACATTTTTTTTTTTTTTGAGCTAAATGTCCCAAATTCACAAGACAAGAGCATGTCAGAAGCAGAAATGACCATAATGCAGGGAATTAGTATCTGGGTCAAGTGAATACACAGCTAAAAGCACCAAGCACTGATCTACAAAAGGCTCTGAATGCTGCAGACACCCCAGGTACAGATGACAAAGGGATCCACTGAAAGCTTTTCTTCCTCTCTCCACACTGCTCTCAGGCAAAGGATGCTTTGTATCAGCCTGTGTGTATAAAATCAGAGGGTGGAGCAGATGGTGGTGACGGATTTAAAGCAAAATTTCCATTTTAACCAGCCATGCTACCAAAAATATATTTTCACTGCAGTTTTGTTATAAGAAGTACACTGAGAAACAACTTCATGTCCCCAAGAAGCCACTGCCATGCTCTTTTGTCCTGTGAAAAGATGGTGGTCTGGCTTTTGATCAATTTATTTAGTACACATAAAAAGATGCTGGTCTGGGTTTTAAGCAATTTATTTAGCACACATAACAGTGCTCTAGGTGTTCTCTATGCGACATCAAAATTAGATACAAAGCTGTGACAGAATCAGGAGTTTAACACACATTTACAGAGAGACTTTTCTGGAAATTAGTGACAAATATCCCAACCTTACCGTGGCCGTGACTTTATCCCAGTCTGTTACAAAAGCACGGAATCCTTCCCCAAAGAGCATTCCAGCTGTCCTGTGGTAAGCAAACAGCAAGTCAAGGAGGAGAAAAAGGGATTTCAAGAACTGAACTGACAAACTTTAAAAAACAGACTTTCAGGCTGACAACTTTATTACCACTCAAAGCTAACTAAGGGCTCACCGCAGAATTGAAACATGAACAAACATGAAAACACATTTATAATCATCTTATGTCCACACCTCAGCTGGGATTAAGTCCAGAAAAACACTTGGCTTTAAGATGGTATCAATTTATTTCTTTAATACATTATTGGTGCTGAACTGTGAGTATTTAAATCTAAAGCTTTTCTTTGTTCAAAATCTCAAAGGACGTAAAATGAACCAATTCCAAATCTAAACATCCACCCCTTTGGAGCCAGACGGCTTTACGCCTTTGTGGTGTATGCTCTGAAAGAACCGAGAAAAACTGAAAGAACCGAGTTTTTCCAGAGTTACTGAGTGTCAGCATTAGAGGCACTTGAAATAATCTGTTAGAAAACTTGTATCACTATAAATCTCTCTCTGGTTGCCACTTGGGTGACAATGTGGCGAGACAAGTGAGAGAGTTCCTGTACACGTAATTCCCGTTGTTTGGAGCACAAGGGCGCACAACAGCGACATTCCTCAGAGGAATAAGCTCCGGGTTCTCCTCCATGACGGGACACACTTGGAGAAGCACCAGGCCCTGCCCTGCACGTACTTGAGGGACTCGAGGACAGTCTGGCGGTGCTCGGCAGCCTTGAGGCGGATCTGCTCTCGGATGATGTCGGCGTTCTCCCGCTCCGCCTTGGCGCGCGCCCGCGCCTCTGCCTCCACCCTCAGCATCTCGTTCTTGTGCCGCAGCTCCATCTCCCTCTCCACGGTGGCTTGGATTGAAAAAAAAACAGGAGAGAGGTCAAACTTTTGGCTGGGTTAACGCCAGGGAGCAGGAGAACCGTGGGGAAGTCGCTGTGCACAACTTCTGAGGAGGAGAAGCAAAACGGAGCTGCCAGTCCCAAGCAGGATTCTGGAAGCCGTGTTGTTTCAGACACACAGAATTGTTTGAAAGGAGAATTAAGGAGAAACCCAGAAACAACCCAGGAGATGAGATGAGGATTTCACAGCCAGCATCCTCTCTGTCTTCAGGAATCCTGACTTTGATGCCTGAATGCTGGACAAGTGACCTTGACATTCATGTCTTGGTGCCTATGAGTAGCTGGATACTACAGGAGTAAAATAACCCAACACTACAGGAGTAAAACAACCCAGTCCTACAGGGCTTCATCACTGGGCTGTTTTATGCAAGTTACACTTCCCTCACTGGCTGGCAGCCAGCAGAGGACAGCACAGCACAGCTGTCCACATCTGTGCTCAGCACAAACCTGCCTTCCCATCCCACTTAGTCATACACAAATTGCCTTAACATTTCTGAGACTTGTGCCTCGCTGGAAACCCACTGGAATTCTGCAAACACAGAAATTCTGGCAATTCCCAACAACAAAAGAAACTAAGCAAGTTTCACACTTCAACTTTGTTTTTATTTTCTACAGGAAACTGAATGGAGATGAGGTGACACAGATTCAACCATTCCTCCCAGAAGCTGTTTAGTTTCTTTTTCCTCCTCAAAACCACTTCTATTTTAGATTGTTCCAGTGTAAAATCAGAATTTCAGTTGCTCTATCAGGAGATGCTTCCAATTCATTGGGAAATTCAGCAATCACAGGTCAGATGCTTAGGAGTGCAGCTCCTTCTAAAACTAACCTTGGAAGGAATTGGTAGTTTTAGCATTACTGGGATTTACCTGTTCTTGCCAATGTGCCATTGAACACAGTGTGGACAAAGAGTCAGAGATCAGTACAAGGACTCCACATGCCCTCACACCCTCAGCAGCTGAACAATGGAGACTCACCACGCCTCATGGCCTCCTGCTTCTGCACAGATTCCTCCTGCTTCCTCAGATTTTCCTCATTAGCAAGTTGCTACACGGAGAGATGACAGCAGAAGATGTGTTGATATTTTAAGAACTCCGTCAAATGTAACCTTAAGCGCTACAAATGTTTTCAAGAAGCTGGTGCTCAGGTTGAAATGCATTTTCCTCCCCCCATCTCCCAGATTTATCCTAATTCCATGCTGCTGCTTTATCCCAGTGCCCAGCCCTTGATGTGCCGGGCCAGCACTGCTGATGCTGAGCAGATAGCACAGATGAAAGCAACTGTGCCCAGCATCAGCCACCTGGCCAGCAGGACAAGGCACAGCTCCAGAGCACCTCTTTGATTTAAAAAGGCTCCCAGCCCATTCCCAGATGGATCAGAGCAGGAATCCATCCTACCTGCTGCCGCATCTGTTCGTCATAGCGCTGCCGTGCCAGTTTGTCCTGGTACTGGGCTCTCTTCAAAAAGGAAAACAGAACTCAGAATACACACATTAGGCAGTTAAAAAAATAACCTGGTCCTGAAAGAAATCAGGTTTGGATTGTGCAGGGGGGAAAAAAAACAAAATGAGAAAACCCATGCAAACGAAAAATAATCCTGTGTTTGAATATGAACAGGGCAAAATATCCTCAGTCAGCACCAAAAACTCCTCTGTGCTGAGAAATCTCTGTAGCCTGACTTCATTTTAAGGGATCACAGATATTAAAACAAAGAGCAAGTGTTTCTTAGGCCAGAAAAGGAGACCTCACTGGGAAAAATAAGGTTTTCATGTTCTAAACCACACTATCTGAACTGGTGACTGGAAGCAATAGAAGGATATGCTGATGGGCTTTGGTTTTGATAAAGATTTACTTGTTCCTCATTAATTCCTCTCATCTATTTCCCACTGTAACTGGCACATAAACCCAAGTCATCCACACTGAACTGGAAGTGGGCTGAGGATCCATATCCACCAGCAGGGAGGATATAGAGGATGCACCAGGGGTGACATCACTCTTTATTCCAAATACAGGGACAGCAGAATAACTTGGGAGTTTCCTCCACAGCAGCTGTAAAACATCATGGAATAAACCAGGACTGAGTTTGCTGTGACTTCAAATGATGCCCTGTGAGCTGCAGGAGGTGAAGAGCCCACCCCTGGGAGCAGCTGAGTGTGCAGCTGCATCCTGGGCCGGCCCTGCTCAAAGTCCAAACTCTGAGAGGGTAAAAGCACCATGTGCCAAATAAACAGTTCCAGCAAACTTCCCAAGCTGGATAATCCATTCGAATTAATCAATTCTGTGCTCTCAGAGTAACAAGTCGCCATATTTGAGCTATTAACATAAAAGCCAGCCTTTATTTTCCCTGTTTCAGGATTACTGCCACATCAGTAACTCATGCTAAAACAAACCAGGAAGCAGCAACACTGCTCACAACAGACCCAAAGAGATTTGCACCACTTCTCTTCTTAAGGTACTTCTTCCTGTCTAACTTGAAAGATACAGGGTTTCAAGCTCCTTAAGACTGAAATCCAAATAACTTCAGAGCCGTTTCACTGTCCAGGCTAACATACACACTTGCTAAGCCAGTATTCCTTAACACTTCCCTGAAAGGTCCTTTAGGAGAATCCCAAAAAGCACAGGATGAGAAAAACTGCTACCACAGCTCCCTTGGATGTTCAAGAAGTTGGGAACAAAAGTTCAAGAGGACAGAGCTGTAACTGCAAATCCAGTTCAATGTTACAAAACCAGGACAGAACGGGGCCTCAGCCTGTGAACACCCCCACACCTCTGGCTGCCCACAATCCGCTTGCCCCAAAAATTCGGATAATTAATGCATCATTGCCTTTTCTATAAGGGAAGATACAAATAAGGTCTCCCCTCACTTGGCTTCCCCCTCATTCCCTTACTGCTTGATGCTGTTTTGTTTCTTCACTGAGTGTTTTCCTTCTCTCTTCTGCTTGTACCCGTATCTGCTCATTCTTCAGTTGTTCTATAGCAGCTTCATACTCCTGGTGAAACAAAGAGAGAATTTGATTATTACTAATTAATTTAATAAATTATCTTATAGAGAAATTATATTCCAAGAAATCCTTCTGTAATCAGAGTGGTACCCTCAAAAGATGATCATAAAATATCACTGTATGAAATATCAAAATTAAACCATTTCAGGATGAAACGCAATTTAAAAAAAAAAAAAAAAAAAATCAAACAAACCACC
>VZRN01002233.1:1553465-1571267 GCA_013397935.1 Dasyornis broadbenti
TGGGCGTCTGGCGGTCCCCGGCGCCGCCGCCACCGGGAGCGGGCGGCAGGGTGAGACCGGCCCCGGTGCCTGCGCCTGTCCCGGGGCCGCCGGGTCCCGCGTCCCCGCCGCCGCCCGAGGTGGCCCCGCGGTTGAGCCCGAACAGCCACGACATGAGGGCGGCGGCTGCGGCGGCTGCACGCGGGGAACGCGCCGCGGCCCACGCGCATGCGCCAGAGGGCGGGCCGGCCTCTCATTGGCCCGCGGTGGAATGTACGTCACCAGCGGGGGCGGTGCGCCGCGCTCTGATTGGCGAAGAGGCGCCGCGTGCGGGGCTTGATTGGCTGAGAGCGGCGAGGGGGCGGGACCGCCGGGTCGGGGACGGAGCGCCGGGAAGGACAAACGGGGCGGGTGGCGCTTCCGCGTAGCAACGGGAGTGTAGCGCGTTGCTAAGGGCCGCGAGGTGCGACACGGCCCTGGGGTTATCCCGGATTTCCCTTGGGAATCGGCTCCTTGGAATGGGAGAGATGATGGTGTCAGGAAAATTAATCCACAAACGCCAGAGGTTTATGTCCAAAAAGGAGACAGAGGAGTCCTGTAACTTTATTCATGAATAAAGGTAGAGGTCATGGGCATTTTCCATGGCGTCTCTCAAACTGATAGAGGACGCAGCCTCTTTTTATCCTAATTTCCCGGCCGCAAGTTCCCTCTCTCTTTCCCCATTGGCTGAGGTACCCGAGAGGCACAAACTTCCCAGAACGCCTGATGCAGACCTTCGTAATAGACATCCCCCCCTAATGCAGACCCCCTTAATACACATCCCCCCCCTTTCTTCTTTTTCTTATGTCCCTGTTCTTGTAACACAGCCTGGGACAAGTCAGTCAGGGGAATTCCTATGGAAATCTTCCCATTGTTTCTCGGTATCGGTCTTATCTTACCAGCAGACTCACAGTTTGTAAACACGCTCCCTTCTCATTGTTTTCAATGGGAAAGTGGAAAAGAGAAGGGCAAGCGCAGGGAAACTTATTGCTGTGGTTATCTGGGATAAAAACCAGATTTTCCCTGGAAATCAGGTCCTAATCCAACTGCTTGGAATGGGAAAGATGACACAGAAGCCTCCAGGGAAGGGGAACACAGGGAAACACAGCTCAGTGGTTATCCGGGATAGAGTGGGATTTCCCATGGAAATCAGCTCCTTATCCAACTGCTTGGAGTGGAAAAGATGATAGGAAAGGCTTTAGAGAAGTGCAGTGCTGTGAAAGTCAGAAACACGTGGAATTCTGCACCCTGAAATGGTGTAAAATGTAGAACACACCCGGACCATGTGCAGCCCTCAGCAGCAGGCTGGGGATGCCTTCTGGGGTCTTCTTCTCTTTTAATTTTCGTGTTTCTTCCCAAATGCACACTTAGAATCATGGACTCAGGGGATTTCCTGAGCTGGAAGGGACCCACAAAGGTCAGAGTCTAACTCCTGGCCCTGCACAGGACACCCCAAAAATCCCACCCTGTGCTTGAGTGTGTTGTTCACAGATATTTACCAGTTCTGCCAAGATTTCAGGGACTTTTACTCTTTGGCTCCTTGTACAACAATTCTTACCAGAACTGAGACTTTACCAAGACTGGTATTTTTCTATTTATATATTTCCAACACATTTTTGAGGGATGGGGGTAAAGTTTGCTGTAAACCAGACTATGCAGTCATGGGTAGAACACTCACTTCCCAGTCATTTAGAATGACGATGATTTAACATGGTCATCTCAGAAGTTTTTCCCAATTTTTATGATTCTATGAATACAAGGTTTTCAACCCCTGGGACAAAACCCACAATTCACAGACATGCTATTATCACCATCAAGCACAAAGGAACCATTCAGCAGCTCTTGTATTTATATTTAATTTTCTTCAAAAGGGTGTGTTACAACTGGGGGGTGGGGATGACACGTTAATGTATTAATAAACTAGCAGGGAGTTGTGCAAACTTAATTTCTGTCCAACAGCAAGAACAAACAAAATCATCTTATTGCATGAGCGGCTCCAGGGGCTTTATCATCCCTTCTCGACTAAGATTAATCAGTTGCAAATGCACATTCCAAAAGAGGACACAAATCACGTGAGATCTCTTTATAGAGTTAATCAATGACTCACCTTCCTTCCATCCTTTCCTCCTGGACAAGACAACACAAGGAAAATGCTCCATAACCGTGGAGATGAAGGATTCAGCACCCAGCAGACAAGGTCAGGGATAAAGTTCCTCTCTGCTCCAAAAGGAGCTGTTTTAAGAAGGGTTTGTGATGCAGCAAGGGCTCTCCAACAAACAGCACAGCTTCAAGAACAAGTTCCACATGTGGGACAAATAAGCAACAAATTTCAAAGAGCGCAAGTGTTGCTGAGGGAGGGTGTTCCCACTGATGCTGGGGTTTAGCAGAGAAGGATATACATTTCTTTTCAGCCCTAAGCCCTTAACTTTGAAACCATTTGCTTGGTCACTTGGTATTTATCATTAATTTGCCTTTCTTTTTTCCAGCTCCCCTTTTCCAGAGTAGCTCAGTGACAGCAGGCCTGGGGGCCAAGGGGAAAGAACTAGATTTACTCTTCTCCCTTTAAAAACTCTGATTTTTAAGTGTAGCTCAAGCTTAGCACTGGGTGGAAGCCCAAGACAAGACACCAGAGACGTGCTATAAGTGTTCAGAGTGCAGAGGAATGCTAGTGCTGGAGACTTATTGCCTGCAGTTAGTCACAGAACAGGCTAACTCATCTCCATGAAGACAGCAGGACTCCCATTTGGTGAAAAGGGATTGCAGGAATGCCAGAGCAATCCAGTGGTGATGATCCAGGCAGGACCACACTGGTCTCTTTGAATGAGAGACAAAAATAAGTGCTTTAGGTGGTCTTGTCCAGAAAAGCCAGACTCTCTGCTGCTCCTTGAGCTCAGCCGAGGGCTGAGAGCCCTGCAGGAACCTGCTGGGGAAGCACATTCCCAGGATTTTTGAGTTTCCTGCTCCCTCAGACTCCAGGTTCAATGGCTATTGGCAGCAGGAATGGATTTGGCCACGTGGAATCTTTCTCTGAGTGCCCTGAATGAAAGGCCAGGGCAGTGAACAGTCAAGTCCTGAACATGCTCATAAGCTGCAAAAATAAAATTGTATCAACCTTTAATAAATAGAGAACAGGCAGCAAGCAAGCAATAGTGAGCATTCACCCTTTCACCTTCTGTTCGTTATTTGTCAGGCATATGTATATAAAATGGGTACATGTTTGGGGTCTATTAGTCACATTGGTTGCTCCATCCAGCCAAGCCAAACCTTTCAGCTTTGGGAGAACTTGGCTGAGGACAGGCTTTGGGCTGCACAAGCAGGACACCTCAAGGGACAGCACAGGCTGGGAGCTGAGGTGTTTTCCTCCCCTGACTCCTCCTTTTTGTCCAAGTCCTTGTCCAAGCAAGATCCCTTGCTCTGCTGGGAATCAGCTCACTCCACTCTGTCACGCTCTCTGTGCCTGTATCCCTGGGCCTCTGTAGCTGGAAGAACACAAGGAACAGAATGTCAGCTTTACACACCCATTCTGCACATCTGAGTCAGAGATCTCACCCATGTGGTCGCTTTTACTCTCACTCCAGCTGCTTGCTGGGCAAGAGGCCATGCTTCTGCACTGCCACACAGTTGTGTTTAGCTTTTGCTCCATCCTAGGAGGAATCCCTTTATGTTCCGTGACAGAAAGTGGCTTCTTGGCAGCAGAAGGAAGAAAGCAGATGTGTTGTCTCTTAATAACTGGCTTTAATAGTTACCTGCTCCCTGCCACGTTGGAAAGTGAAGGGTAGCTAAGCATTCAAATGGCTTTTCAACAGCACTTCCAATGCCCATGCCAGCTTTTAACAATATTCCCACCCCTATTATACCACATCAGCTCCAGGACTGTCTCCTCTGTACACTTTTTCTCCTGCCCGCAATAAATTCCACTAGGAGGAGTCTTTCTCCTAAAGATGGGGGAAAGAGGCCGACTTTGGTCAGTCCCCGTAGTGAAGCAAGACAGGTGATGAGCACAGAATATCCCAGCCCTGGAAGGGCTTGGGGCCCCTCGGGACACCAGGCTAAGGATGCGCCTCGTCCCCAGCTCACCTGGCTGCCTGTGCACCGTGCGGCAGAGCCTCCTGCCGGGCTGCTTCTTGTACACGGGCTGGACACACACCTTGCTGGTGGTGCCCGAGGGCAGGTCCGTGAGCAGCACGCTGCGCACCTGCGGGGGCACGCTGAGCACCGAGGAGGGGCCGCTCTGCCGCCGGCACCGCACCCGGTAACCCAGGACCGCCCCTTTAGCAGAGTCCCAGGAGGCTCTCAGGCTGTTGGGGCCCATGTCCTCAAAGCGAAGGTGCCTCACTTTGGAGCCCTCTGGGAAGAGAAGGGCCGTGTTACTGCGGAACATTGCTCCAGGGTGATCCCTACACTCCCTGCTCCCTGTTCCTCCCAAGGGGAATGCTGCCAGCCAGCCTGGTCTTTGGTGTAGAGTCAAAACCAGTCTACATCTCCCCACTGAAGGAGCTCAGCTTAATCAGTCTTTAACTTTGCCCTGGTACCAGCATAAAATGCTTTTTTCCACAGTTATGCACTGGCTGTTACCTCCCACACCCTCAGCTCTGTCATCCCCTGAGCTCCTCATTCTTGAGTCCTGGTAAGAGCCAGGCTTTCCCTCCTGCAATATTTTCACAGGTGCTTCTTCAGAGCACAAGCTTCTGCTTGTGAGCACAGGGGAGACACAGGAGGGAAAGGTGTGGTTTTTTCCTTCTTTAGGGAGATCCATGGATCTGCAGGTCCATTCTGTGACTGTACCAGCAGCTCAGCCATTCCCCATTAACAGCTGTCACTCTGTGTGTGTCTGATTCTCCTTCAGCCCTTACACATCTGTACGTTCTAATGGCACATCCAGAGCTGCTCGTGTAGCTTTCACCCTGTATCCCACCCCAGGGACTGGATTCAGTGAGTCCTCTGGCTTCACCTAGAGGCAGGTGACCCTCTAGGGACACTTCAGGGACTCCTTGTGCTGCCAGTTCCCTGAATGCTGCTCACTCACCTTCCTGGGTGCAGGCTTTGGCTGACAGGGATTTCTCCTTCCCCGACCTGTAGATCGCAGTCACTGTCACCAGGTAGGTGGTGTTGGGTGCCAGGTGCTCCACCATGGTGCTGTTGTGCCTCCCATCCACCTGCAGCACCTTCACTGAGTTCCCTGGGAGGGGTCCATACAGAACCTCGTAGCTGAGCACGCTGTCCGGCAGAGGGGCCCAGCTCACGTGGAAGCTGCGTGGCCCAGACTCTGAGATGAGAACCTGAACCGGGCTGATTTCCTCTGGAAGCAATAGAAAGAGATGTGAATGAGGATGTAATGAGCATTATTGACCTGCATCACATTGGGCTTGAAGGATGTGGAATAAAAATCAGCCCAGCAAGTGACTGTTGATACTCATCCAAGTCAGCACAGCCCAGCTCAGCCCAAAGAAATGGGTTTCTCTACCTGGGCAGAACAACTCAGCCAGAACTGTTCTTACATGCAGAAAATTAATATTGTGTACAAGCCCACCTCAACTTTGCCACCCCTGCCCAAGTTTTCAGTTTGCCACCTTTTTGCAGGCTGATATCCTGCATAAATCTGAGTTATTTTCTTCACAGAGGGGCTGCTATCTGCTCCGAGTGCTCCCCGCTCCTTCCCTCTCAAACAGAGGTTTCCCTTACGTCATTCCAGCATCCTCTATCTGCACCTCCAGCCTCAGGTAGGAGACAGGAGTCATCTCCTCGTCCCCAGAGCAAGGGAATGTGTCCAAGCCATGCCCGTTTTACCTGCCAGTGTGGTGACCCTTGTAGTCTGGGGAGGGAAGTAGTGCACGTTGGATTCAGGAATCAGAGCCACCTCGTAAGTGGTTTCTGGTGCAAGGTCGCTTAGCACAAGGCTGGTGTGGGCCCCAGACACCTGCTGTGTCCTCTTCCTTGCCAGGTCAGCTGTTGAGGCGTATTCCAGGGTGTAGTAGCCAGTTTCCTGGGAGAGCAGTTTGGGCCACATCAGGCGGAAGCTGCTCGAGGTGACATCTATGGCATGGAGCCTGTTGGCTTGGATGACATCTGGAAGAGGAACAGTGAGAGGAACTGTCGGCCGTGGAAATCACTGCTGTCATCAACACCCAGAACATGGAACACCTGCAATCCCAGCCCTTCTGCATGAGAGATGCAGCTGGAAGCAACACTGATACCTGAAGTCACCAAGGTGTGGAAATCCCTCTGGAAATCACCTACCAGCGAAACCAAACCACTAAATTCCCATATGAGAAACAGCCCAGAGTGTGAAGAACTCCATTTCTCCCTGCTCTCTGCTGGTGCCCAGTGGCCAGGAAGAAGGGACAGCAAGTGGGGACTGCCCAGCCCTGCTGAGCCAGCTGGACTCATCCCAGCTGAGGTCACTCCCTGCAGGGTTTCACAGAGCTCTGTTGTTCAGTGACATTCAGCATTCAGAGCCCTCTTGTGCTACCTCACCTCTCCCTGCCCCTGCACAGAGGCTTCTCTCCAAGGCTCGTGCTACCTTTGAGTTCCAGACCCCAAATGCCAGGCACAAATACCTCTTGTGATGCTGGGCAGCTCCCCCAGCTCCCTCTGCCACTTGACCCTTCCAACATGTATGGCCCTCCAAGCCCATTTTGGGCAGAATTCCACTGTTCTTTGGTCTTCCAGAAACACATGGGACTTTGTTTTCAGCTCCAGGGAAGTGACATAGGAAGACATAAAGATGCTTTTCTGTTTCTAAAGGATTTTTAAGAGCACCCTGAACCTTGACGTGCTCCTAAATCCTTACGATAGAACCTTCCAGCTCGTGTTCAGATACTCACAGAGCACTCTAGGTAGTTCTCACTGGCTCTCCATTGCACAGAGGTAAAGGGAGAATCAAAACTCCTCACAAACCTGCAAGATGGGGTTGCTTTGCACTCCCAGACTTGTCTTTTAACCGGGAGAGGATCAGCTCTCCTCCTCCTAGCTGCTCCGAGGCCCTGCCAACTTCCCCGTACCAAATAAAACAGGCTCAGTTTTTCCTCTGAGCTGTTCTCTGGCTCTCCCAGGCAGGCAGGAACATTTCCCTGCTCTGTGCCCTGCCCACTCCCATCCCAGCCAGGAGTACTCCACCCACTCGGAGCAGGGGGAGGCAGGATCAGGAGTCCTGGGGCACTGCACCCTTCCGTGAGCCCCACAAATACCAGGGGCCAAGCCACGAAGGAACAGGGAGCACAGGAAAGGCCTCAGTCTTGCCAAAAATCCTGCCAAAAGCTCAGAGAATGGAAATAAGTGAGCCTGGAGGCAGGGACAGTGTGAATAAATGGGGCAGATCAAAGGACAGGGGGCGGGAAGCCCACAGCAAACAGCTCTGCCCCTTGTTGCCAGGTCCCAGATGCCTTCAGCATATAAAGAGGGCAATAAACCCCAGAAAATAGATGGCCACAATGTGCTTCCAGCCCTTCCTTGTTCCCAGAGGGAAGCTGCAAGTTAATATCCTTTCCTAGACCCAGCCAGGGCCTGCCTAGTGACACTTAGGGACAGCTTGTGACCCACTTTCCTTCCACCTCCTACCTCTCAGTGACTCGAAACACGGTTTTGCAGCCACAAGTTTGTTGACATCCCACGGACTCTGGAGAGATCAGGATCAGACTTGCAGGAATGCTGCTGGTTTCATGCTGAGTGTAAGAAATGCTGCCAGGCAGCAGCAGAACCTGTCCTCATCTGGGTCCATGGTCTCCCCTCTGAGAAGCTGCAGCTGGGATTTGGGACAAATAATTTCTGCTTCCTGGTCCTATTTCCCTGCTTTGATAGGGGTGGGGGGAAGGTTCTGATTCTGGGAGGGGGGACAACACTTCTCCATCACCAGGGTGGACATTCAAGGTCTGAGATCACTCACTCCCTCTGCTCACCTGCTTGGATTCAGGTGAGAACATCAGAGCACTCCTGGCTCAAAGCCTTCACTGCAGAAGGAGTTGCTCAGGACCTCACTTCAGATCAGAAAGGCATTGCCCTGAACCCATGTGGGAAGTGGTGATGCTTGGGGCCTGCTGGGCACGCAGGCTCCTGCAAAACTTGACTCAGGAGGTTGTGCCAAAGTCAGCAGCCTCGGCTCAGCTGGGCTGAGTGGAGAACAAGTGGTTGCAGGCACAGGACCTGATGTCACCTTGGAGGAATGCCTTGGTTTCACAACATTGGGGTGTCCTTCCCCAGGAGGAGAGCACCAAATGCCACCTACTGGGTACATGTAAGATGCAACAGAAGGAGCCTGAGCTCCTCCACAGCCTGAGTCCCTTCCCTTCCCACTGGGAAGGGTGGAGGCCCCTGCCAGGAGCCAGCTGTGCCATAGCCAGGCTGGCTGGGAGCTGCATTCTGCCGACTTCTTCCATGTGCCAAGGAAAAAGAGGGAGTGGGCACACCCATCCACCCACAGTCCTTGTCCTGCACCTCTCCACGCAGCAGCAGCGCTGGAACTGTTTCAGATCCACCACATCTAAGGAGTCTCTCTCTGTGGAGACTGAACTGTTCCGTGGAGGCTTCTCAGCCCACCTGAGGCAGCAGCAACTTGGCAGGAAGCCCTGTGTTGGAATATCTGTGGAGCAGGCACGAAACACCCCATTCCTGGAAAGGAGAGGATGGAAGGAGGAGAGCAACTCTTCACAAAGCTTGTTTGTGCCTCTACAAAAGCCTTCACAAGAGCCTCCACTGTTTTTCAACGATAGCAGGAGATGCAGATAAGGTAGCAGTGATAATTAAACCAGTCTGGGCCATGGAGAGTTGGAAAGGCCTAATTTCCTGCCTGCCAAGGATCCTGTCTGCCCCTGCTATCCCAGGAGGGGTGGTGATTGAGGGCTGCCTTCTCCAGGCAGGGAACTGTGGACTTACATGGCTTTATTGAGGTGAAATCAGGTGATGTTACCAATGTCTGGCACTTTGCTTCAAGCACCAACCCCTGGATTCATGTGGGAATCTCACCTGCCATTAAAATCCCAGCCTAGCAGCTTTCAGACCTGCTGGATGCACAAAATGCGTCCCTCAGGCACAGCAGAGTAGTTGTGACCTTTGCAGATCTTGTGATCTTCAGGACAATCTTGTGCTGCAGCAGATGCCTGGTTTTTTTGGGATACTGTTTTGTAGGATCTGGATTCAGGATGCACTGGAAACTAAATAATCACTGAAGCAAAATGTCTGGGGGGCTGTGGGGTGGCTGGGACAGGAGGAGGACTGGTGGTGCTTCCCAGTTCTCACATGGGAGAGAAGTGGGTGTTTGGGGGGGAACACAGCCCCTAGGAGTGGTTTGTTAAATGACTGGGATTGGAAACAGGAAGGAATTGCTACACACAGAGGATTCTGTGGAAAGAAGACTGAAGCCAGCTCCAACCACCTCACACAGTGAAAGTCAAATAAGGAATGAAATCACGATTTCCAATGGAGAGAGAACCTCCAGAAAATCTGTGGAAAGTCTGCAAAGTCACAGTAACTCCCTCAGCATTCCACACAAAGCCAGGGGCATCTGGGAGGCCGAGGCAAACTCCAGGGGCAGTCCCACTCGATGGCAGTGCCCTTGGCTTCCAAAGTCTATCCTGTGGCCCAGATCACGGCTTTGAATGTCATCAGAGCCTTTCCTGGGTGCTCTTAAAACCTGGAGTGCTGAAAAATCCAACCTGCTGCCTTTTCCCTCTCCCAGCAACCACCACGGCCCTGCGAGAAGCAGAGAAGGAGCACTTGGCCTGCTGAGCCCAGCGAGTCAGGGCTGGCGTGTTCTTCCAAGGGCTGTGCTGGCCAAGTCAGGCTATGGATCCTGGAACACGTTACAACAGGGATTCACGGAACAAAAACATTCCTTTCCTATAGTCTCAATGCTGACAGCAAGCACCATCCTCAGTTGTATTTTGTAAAAGAACAACTGCAGGAGTTGGAGATCTCAGCCCTTGATGGTGTATTTGGGGAGTCAGATCTATCCTAGACAAGAGCTCGAGGGAGCTGACAGGACCAAATCCTTGCCAGGCACATACATCCCATGTTGGATGCGCAATGTGTTCAACACGTTTGTGTTCCTCCACCTCCATCAGCTGGCACAGAGCCAGAGAGCATTTGAGACAAAAAAAAAAAAAAATCCTCCTGAATGTGCGAATCAACTCAAGGGACTCAGGCACTTTGTGTCCACAATCAGCAGCCTGCTCCTGGGGTGAAATCCCTGCCTGTTTGGGAAGCCTTTGGTTAATAACTTGTGCAGGTGGAGGCATTTTTGTGCACTGCCTGGGTTGTGCAGATGCCTGACCTGCATGACTCATTTCAAAGACTTGTGGGGTTTTAAGGAATTCAGATATTTTGCTGCTCGAGTTCCTCGTTCCCAGGTGAACTCCTCACAAACACAAGTTCATCTCACCAACAGCCCTGCAGAAGGGAATTTGTCCTGCTCAGCCATATATTCCAAGGGGAATATATTGGTCCCAGACCTCCCAGAAGCCTTGGTTTATACTCAGACCTGTAGCATTGTGGACAAAACCCTTCAGTTTGCCAGGGCAGCGCTTTTGGGTCAGGATCACCATGGGATTTGGGGGATTCTCCCTCTGCCCACCCCAAACATGAACCCATCTTCATGCCCATTGCCAACTCCCAGTGCCCCCTAGCCCAGCCTACCTAGGATCCCATCCCGCAGCTCCTTGGTGATGATGGGCAGGTCATCCACATCCACAAAGTGCAGGTGTTTGTCTGCAGGCTCACTGGCAGCTGCTGACAGCTCCATGAGGTTGCCCCGGCCGGTGCTAACGATGAACACCGTCACACCCATGTCCTTCAGCAGCCGCATGGGCTCCGAGATGTCATCTGTGGAGAAGCCGTCTGTGACCCACACCAGCACCTTGGGCACGTCTGGCCGGGCCCCAGCCTCCCCGCTGAAGAGCTTTTCCTTGGCGTAGGACAGCGCTTTGCCAGTGTTGGTGTCACCCATGAGCTGCCGCGTGTCTCGGATGGCTTTTCTCAGGGTCCCACTGGTCAGGTACTGGTCAAACGGGAACTCCATGGTGGGCGTGGTGCTGATGTGGATGAGGCTGGTCTGGACGTCCCTGGGGCCAAAGGTGAAAGGGTGCAAAAGGTCCCACATGAATTCCTTGACCCTGGAGAACTCATAGTGGGAGACGCTGGCAGAGCTGTCCAGCAGAAAGAGGAGGTCGCCCTCTGTGTTGGAAATTGATGGCTGAGGACCTGACAGGGGAGAGAGAGGGAAGAGTGTTAGAGGAATGGTGTGAACCCAAAACCTGCACAGGCACCAGCTTGGTTATCTTGTGCCAAATCCCAGGATTCAGGGAGAGGTGCTGGCTGAGATGGCAGAGGCACAATGGATCTCCTGAAACAACAGGATAAATCAGAGGGAGCCTTCACAAACGGAGAACGTTAAAGATACTTGGAGGGGACAATTTACAAGGGCATGGAGTGACAGGGCAAGGGGCTGGCTTCAAACTGACAGAGAGGAGGGATATTGGGAAGGAATTCTGTGAGGGCAGTGAGGTCCTGGCACAGGCTGCCCAGAGAAGCAGTGGCTGCCCCATCCCTGGAAGTGTCCAAGGCCAGGTTGGATGGGGCTGGGAACAACCTGGGACAGTGGAAGGTGTCCCTGCCCATGGCAGAGGTGGCACTGGATGATCTTCAAGGTCCCTTCCAACCCAAACCATTCCCTGATTCTGTGACCAGGCTGGAGAGACCTGCAGCCCAGCTGGATCCCAGCCAATTCCATGTGAGCCAGCACAGCTCAGCCTGTGCCACAGACACACCCCTGGCGTTCAGAGCAGAGCAGAAAACGAAAGTGAAGGCCAGGAACCACCACATCATCCAGCGGAGCTGAACTGTGACCTACAGGTCCCTGCCACTGGATCCCAGAAATCCCAGTGGCATTCCAGCAGGGCTTTTTTTGGTGCTGCTGGCTGCACAAAGTGAGGCAAACCACGGCTCTGAGCTTTCCCCTCTGCTGGAAGGAGTACAAGCCACTGATTTGGCTGGCAGGACAAGGGGAGAGCTCTTGGCAACACGGGGTTGCTCCTCCCCTCGGCTCCTCACAGGTCTGAGAAATGTCCCTTGCTTCCCAAATGTTGCAACAAGCAGCTGGGAGAGCTTCCGGCCCTGGAAGGGCAGGGATCAATGGCCAAAGGACGCTTGCAGCAGTAAACAACAGGGTCATGTGCACAAACACTGGGAGGGGAATCGAGAATTCACCTCGAGGGAGGAGAAATCCCGCTGGTGCCAGAGCTACCTGCACGGGGAACCCCCGGGTGAGCACCGTGTGAAACAGCAAAGAGAGCAAAGGAGAGTCACAGCCGCGTCCTCGTCTGTGCCCTGCAGCTGTGGGGCGCCCGGAGAGTCGGGCATCACATTAACAGCCCTTAAACGCTGATTTTCCCGTCACACATCGCTGGGAATAGCTGTGTTAATGAGGAAGAGCTGCAGTCTGGCACCACAGGGTTCTGCCTTGGTTAACAGCAACTGGTTAACAAAACCAGCAGCTAAACCCACTGGCGGGCAGGGGTGAATTTTGGAGCTAGACAGCCTCTGTGAGTGGAGCAGGAGGCTTTTCCGTCATGCAAACACTATCCCATCTGAACACTCAGTCTTGCATAAGATGGAAACAAATTCCTCCCATTCAGCAGAAAGAATCCATTAAAAAATCGAGACAAAGGCTCTCCCCCCATCAGGAGCGTGGCAACGCTTAGAAAGCGAGGGACACTGCATCATCACTCCCTGCAGGTCTAGGCTTCCAATTCCCTCATCCTTCTTCCTTCTCCTTGTCCTGCATCCAGCGCAAACATGCCATCCGTGCCAGAGGTGGGGCTGGGGAGGTTTGTTACCAGCAAATCCCGGGTTACACAGGCAGCTGCTGTTTCCAGGCACTTCCCTCACTTCAGACTGCTCGGCGAGGTGCCAAATGAGGATTTTGCACTTTTCAGAGGGGATTTGGAGGGAAGGGGCATTCATGAGCACTTCCCTGCCTCCTGAACTGTCAGGAATAACTGCAGACCTCACCACTGCACTCTGCTTGAGCCTGGGGAATGGCGCAGGGGACACAGCAGGGTCCTGTTGTCACTCCCTATGTGAGGCCTGGTCGATGCACTCAGACCAGAAGTGTTTGGAAGGGTCTGATATGGGAGCAAAATGTCACTATGGAAACACAACGCTGCCTGTTGGCTTTTCCAGGAGGAAAACAGCTGGCCAGACTTCCCTGTGATGCTGACAGGAGACATCCGCTTGCAGAGCTCCCCACGCTCTCAGCTGGGAGCTGAACACACTCCACATGCTTGATTTACATGGGCTTGGAGCTTGTGAGGCACAGTTACAGCCAAAAAAAATCAGATCCTGTCTGGGTTAATTATGTTTGACATCCCACGTTTGTCTTCTCCTCTCCCTGCGTGGCCACGCAAGGAAAAAAGTTCTGCTGTGAGAGGGAGGCAGGAGGAACTGAGGAACACGGGATGTGCTTCCCTGTGGCCCCTTTGGATCGCAGTGAGAGGCAGGAGGGGAAAAGCACCACCTCTTCTGGGCAGAGAATTGTCCCCCCAAAGCTGTCCAGGAAGGGTTTTACTCTTCAAGACACACCACAGACCCCATGGGAGATGGGGAGGTCACTGCTTGATTGAGGGGTGACATCCATCAAGCACAAAATGTTTGAGTGGTTAAAAACCTTTACAGGTTCCAGCTCATCCACAGCACTGAGTGCAGGCTGAGGAAAGGCCCTTCAGACAAATCCCAACGGCAGGAGGGGAGATGGGCTACCATCTCTCATGATCTTTCCATGAGTTTCACTCTCTCTGCTGTTTTATTTAGAGACTCAAGAGTTCTGGCATCATGGAGTTACGCCAGTACTTCAGAGATCAGTAAGTGCAGGGTCCCCAACAAAGTGTGTATGGATGGGCCATGACTTTATTTTTCACTCACAACATCCCCATAATTTTCTGCTGATGCTAGCCCAGGAAACGATGATTGAATTTCATTTATCCAAACTATCAAAAGGTTGTACTTTCATTGATGCAACAGAGATCTGAATCTGGACCCAAAGAGGGAGGTGGGGGAATGGTCTGCCTTGACTTGGTGCACCCATTGTCCAGAACAATCCAATCACACCTGAGCATGTGGAAGCACCATTCCCTGATTCCCTGCACCCAGCGGCTTCCTCACTTTGCCCACTGCAGCTGAGGATGAAACCAAAGTCACTCCCATTCAGTCAAATCCTGAGGAAACAGGTTATGGACATGCATCCCGGACCTCCCGAACGGTTCCTGTCTGTGTGTGACCGTGGCACAGCCCCTCTGGGCAGGCACCACTCCTGCCAGGAGCCCTGCCAGACCGGGGTGGGTGTCTCCTGGTCAGAGGGTTCCTTTCCTCTCAGGGTGCTTGAAAGGTAGCACGTCACTCACACAGCATAGCCTCGCCTCTGGAGCTGGGCACGATCCTCCTGGAATGCCATGGCTGGCATTCCACACACCCTGAAGGTCTGAGCATTGTTTTTAGCCTGGGCTGGGAAAATGCCACAGCTCCCAGGGCAGCAGGATGGCAGGACAATGGGAATAGCTGCTGCCTGCGTGGACTTGGAGCGCTGTGACAATGCTAGGAGCAGCAGCAACATTCCTGTCCCAGACTGGGGCACTGAGGGACAAAATCCAGTCTGGGACACTGAGGGACAGAGCCCAGCACGCTGGGAATGATCTGAGGGACAGAACCCAGCCTGGGGCACTGAGGGACAGAACTCAGCACTCTGTGAGCGATCTGAGCGACAGCCCCAGCCTGCTCTGTGTACCAGCAGCACAATCAGACCCCCGCAATCCGGACTGCTCTGACCGAGTCTGGGGAGCTCCTGTCCAGGCAGACACGAGATTTGCTCTCCTTTCCCACTGGATTGCACTTCCCAGGTGCAGTGAAAACCAGACACAACCAGTCCTGCCGTCACAGAACCTTGTCCACTCGTGAGCATAGGGCAGGACAAAACTAATTGCAGCAGCTCAGCCACCACGGTGTGGGATAAATCTCTGCCCAGGGACCAGGAATGAGACATCCATCTCCTCCACGTCCCCTTCCCCGCTGTCAGCTCCGCAGGACTGACCCATTATCATTTTCCATGAGCAGTATCCAAGAGAAAGCATTTTTAAAAAGAGCTGTGAAGATTGAATTACAGAGATTAGCGAGAGAACACCGTGTTAATCACCGGTTTGACTTCTCGCAGTGCCTGTCCCCCAGTCCACAGTGAGGAGGGAGGACTTTTCCATAGGATTACTCTAAACTTCTGAAACAGTTCCTTTTTCCCTACTGGAAAGAAACATGACAAAATTACTTTCTAACAGGCAATTCCAGTCAGGTTTGTTTGTCTGCTTGGTCCTTGTTCCAGCAGAGTAACGCACAAGTACATCTAAACACCGAAAGCAGCACTGTAGCCCCAGCATTTATTCTGAAAAGGATTTATGAGAAGCTCTGAGGAGCAGGAGGCATGAAATGGAGTAAAGTACCACAGGAACTGCCTTTGCAGGCACTCACCTGGCTCAGGTGTGTCCTGTCCCGCAGCAAAGTGCAGCCACAGACCAAGGGAAAGCACTGCCTTGGCCAACATAGCAAAGCCTGGTCCTGGGCAAGCTACCTGAAATCCACCAGCTGGGCTCTGTGAAGGCAGAGGAAAAGCTCGAGATCAGTCATAGTCCGGATCCCCCAGATCCCAGCGTGATCCCACTTCCATGCCTTGGGATCTCTGGCTGCTCCCCGCCGTGTGTTTTGCTGGGCTGTGGTGCAAGCTCTGGCTCCTGGAGGCAATTTTCCTTCCTCCCCCCCCACTCCTTTTAAAGTCGTAAATCCGTCTTGACAGGAATAGCTGGAGGAGAGGCACACACAGCGCTCCTGCTGCTCTTCCTCTGCCGAGTTAAGCTTGCCCCAGGAGCGGGGATTCAGTTGCGAGGCAATCTGTGTGCAGCTGGGGCTGGTTTGAAAAATATATCCCTATAGATAAAACTTTGGCCCTGCGAGGCGCTGGCAGCAGGCCAGTGACCAGGAGGGGGAAAAGGGAAAGAAAAGCTGCGAGAAACCCAAAGCTGTCTGCTCTGGAATGAGCTAGAAGAAGGAAAAACACGTTTATAAAGGAAAGAAAGAGTAGAAAGGCTGGGGAGCTGCCCTGCCCTGGGAATATTGGCTAATCTTCTGGGAGGAGCGCTCCACAGGTCCTAGTGCTCCCCAGCGGGTCCCTCCCACGGGCTGGGGGACACATGGAGCCTGTGTCCCCTGGGGAAGGGCTGCTGGAGTCACCGGAACATGCAGAGCCTGCGGGAAGGAGCTGCTGCCTGGCTGGGAAAGGGCAGGGAGAAATATTGGGAATCGAAGCTGGCACACGAACAGCCCATGGATCATCTCCCTCAGCGCGGTGTTAAATACGGGCTCAAGTCTGGGATTCTGAGGCAAAGGAGGTTCACGGGCTAAAGATAAGCCCGGGACAAACCTCTCACTGGATGAGGGGCAGGGAGAAAATCCCAAAGATCCCAAAGTTCAGCCTCTCCATGCCCCGGTGTGGAGGGCATTTCTGCCAGAACATAAAGAAATCAAACCCAATTCCCTTTCCCATGGCTCTCCTTGTACCTGCATGTGGCTCCCACTCCTCAGGTGAGGTGACAACAATTCCCTTTCCCCTCTTCACTGTAGGTTTTTCCATGTGCTGCCTCTGGACAGGTCCAAGGTGTTACCAGCAGGGGGAAAAGCTGGAATATTACATCCAGTTATGAAGAGAGGCATAAATCATCATCTCCTGAACTGGGGAGTGACCAGCAGGCCAGGCTGAAAAGCAGCAAAGAAGGGAAGTTTAGAAGCTTTTGGGATTTTGGACACTGGTGAGCAATATTTCCTCCAATTTTATTTTCTCTCCCCTGGGAACTGTAAAAAAACTCAACAGGAGTTAGGGGCCAAGGAGTGTACAGAGTGGAAAAAAGGTTGTGTCCAAACTCATCCACCAAATGGAAAATCAGAACAGGCTGAAGATCCAATTAAAAACCCATGGATTCAGACTGTTAAGGGCACTTGTTTGTGTTCCCCTCCCAGTTTGGGACCCATCTGCATCCCAAGGGAGCTGAGAGCACCAGGTTGTTCCATAACTCAATCCCTGCAGCCCTGGGTTAGTGCCAGCCTCACCCAGAGGTTCATCCAGGTTGGAATTAGCATTATCCCAGGTTCTCCAGGGAATGGGATCTTCCTGCTCTCACACTGAGATCCCCTCCAAGGTGGCAGCTCCATCCTGAGGCAGCGAAAGCTCAGGTGACACCGGAGCTTCCAGGGGAAAATTACCGGCAAAGCAAATCCCACCATGGTCTAATCCATCAATCTGAGCAAATCCATCGATTCCTGCTGCACAGATTTCCACTCCGTTCAGGGGCTGCTGGACTGACCACAAGAGCAGCCAAGAAGGCAAAAGGTTTTCCAAACCCCTGCTGAGTTCAGGACTTTCCCAGTCTCATCCTGGTTCTCTGCTGGTGTTTCTGTCCTTGCTGTTCTCACCCTGGCTGGATTCTGGGGCTGGGACATAGAAGGGCTGGGCTGGAGGAAGCAGGACATGGAAATACTGGAAGAAAATCATCTGCCCTAGTCAAAGGCTCAAAATGTGCACCTGAGAGCCCTGGGGGCCAAACCCAGAGCATTTCTAGGCCACTTTCTCTGCCCATTTTCTCCCATTTTTCTTTGCCCCATTGCTTCTCATCAAGTAACCCAGACATGCACCTGCTCCCATCCCATCCCATCCCATCCCATCCCATCCCATCCCATCCCATCCCATCCCATCCCATCCCATCCCAT
>VZRN01002233.1:1571296-1631426 GCA_013397935.1 Dasyornis broadbenti
GAGCCCCTTGATTAGGGCTGGTGGACACATGGAGAAGATTTCCTTCCATTACTCACTTCCCAAGGAAGTGTTGCTCATCTCATAATAATTCCTTTTTATTGCCAGTTTATGCCTGTGGATGCGATTCAGCCTCACACCCTTCAGCCTTTATCTCCCCCTAAGTCCTGCTGGGATAGGTGGAAGCAGGAAAAAGCAGCCTAGAAAATAATTAGATCTTACAGGGTTTGGGTTTATTTTTAAACTTTACAGGAATTGGCAAATCCTGTTTCCAGTAAGCCTGGTGCCTGTGCTTGTGCTGATTCTTTCCTGGATGCATCCTGCAAGCTGAAGCCAGAGGTGTCACTCCAGATTTGCTTCTGTTTAAATCTCAGCTCAGCCCCAGCTCCCCATCACTTCTAAACTGCCATTCCCCACCTGCCATCAGTCTGGCCAAAATTCCCTCAGGATGATTCCTTTCTCGCCATGCCAAGCTACAGAACAGCTCAGGAGCAATGGGTAATTGTAAGAAAAAACCCCAAAAAGCCCCAAACAAAACCATCACCAACCAAACAGCCATATTTTAATTGTGATATTGCTGGGGCGCAGGTATTTTATAGAGCCCTCAGTGCCTCAGGGAAGGTTTTGGAGGTTTTGATGCAGCTGCCGTGACATTCCGGGGATGTAAACAATCCCCAGTTTCTGAAGAGATGCAATATCCTCTTCTCTGAGACAAATTCCCGCAGCTGGAACAAACAGGCTTTTGGGAACACAGTCTTGTTTCAGCTCCACATAGGCGGGTTTGTTTGGAGGGGAATCTATATATGGCAGTTTGGAAATTCCCCATTTGGAAAGGAAGCGGAGCGGCTTTGCAGCACTGGGAGGATGAGGAGGGTGAAAACTTCCCCTGGAGCTCCAGGGAAGGTTTGTGCAGCCCCAGCACAGGTGGGAAGTCACCCAAGGAGGAATCCAACTGGGCACAGCTTGGGCTGGACAGACAGACCTCACCCAGCTCTTATCAGCCCAATTCTGGTGCAAAGGATGCTAAGAGCAACAGAAACCCCAACCTCACCCCCAGCCAACTCCAGGTTTTCCCTCCGAATGACCAGGAACAGCTCATCCACTGTGTTCCACACTTAATCCCGGCTCAGCTGCAGGCTCATGGCTGAAGGGCACCAACTCCAACTCCCTGACCCCAGAAATGCCAGTCTGACTTCCAGCCCAGGCTCAGGCCCTGTGTTTGCCCCTTCTCAGTTTCCAGTGTAGGGCTCAGCCTCAAGTCATCTCTTATTTTTGTTTGACTTGGAAGACAAACTACAAAAATAGATGTGTTTACTCACTGCATTCAGCAGTTTTATGTTTCTCAGAAGACGAGCAGTGCCTGGGAACAACTCCTCAGTGAGGTAAGGTCTAGCTTATGGATGATCTCTTTCATCCCAAAGCACCCGAAAAAGTCACGCAGCACAAGAACCCAGCACTTCTGGGGTGAAGAGCAGCAGCAGCCTGAGCTCTGAGCCCTGAATTCAGGGTACCTCAAGCCCAGAGGTTTCATTTTCTCCTTGCTCCTGCCTGGAACGCCTGTGATTTCTTTGGGAGCTGCTCACAGCTGGAGCAGCGTACCCCCCACAGGGAGAAACAGAGCAAAGGACAGATGGATCATCTCTCTCTCTCAGAGGCTCCTGGATTTCTCGTGCTGTCAGGTAGGTCAGGAATAGCCCAGCCCTGTCTGTCCCTGTTCCTGGGAGGGTGCCCTGGGTGTGCAGCAGCTGAGCTGGAAGCTGTTGGGCTGTTGGAATGCATCCCCCATCCCATGCAGAGATGCCATGGCTGTCCTCAAGCATCAGCTTCCCTGCCAGGGAGGATCTGACAGGGAGCTCTGGGCCTCTGCATCTGCTTCCACTCAGCCAGGATGGGGAGGAGGTGAAGCCTGGGAAACACTGACCCCCCAAAAAAACCAGGCTCAGAAACACTGACCCCTCCAAAGAACCAGGCAGGGCACAGGCCCAGCCATCCTGGAGTGTCCAAAACTTCCCCAAATCACACCCTGCCTGTGCAACCCCAACACCGGGGGAGGAGGGCACAGATGAGCTTCTGGAGCCTGAGGCTTCTCCAGAACAATGTTCCCAGTCCCTGTTTGCAGTGACAGAGCTGCCATAAATAAATGCATGGGGGTTGCATGTAAATATCTGATTCCACAGTGCCAGGAATGGCACAGGAGTGAGGGTACAAACACAGGGCGGGCCCTGGATGTCCCTAGCAGAGACCCACTGGGTCTTCAGGACCAGCATCTCTTTCCAGAGACTGCAAGACTTGTGCGGAAAGCTTCAGAGGGCTTGGGAGGAGTGGCTGATTGAGATCACAGATCCCAATTGCCTGGCTGAACCAGCTTTTCCATGCAATTTGTAATTTCTTGGACTTAGCTGGGCATGAGCTCGATGGCTCTGAACAGGGGGGAGCCTTTCATGTTTATCCTAAGAATCTATAGCAGAGATTCTCCAAGATTTAAAATTCCTCCTTCATTTCCATCACAAAACAGGAATTGACTGCCTTTTTTCCCAGCTGGACCTGGGCTGTGGCCTCACTTTGTCTGCCAGGAACCCAAATAGCTCCAAGAATTGGACCCACTTCTGAGCAGCACTAGCGAGCTCTGGATGGAGTGGTCCGCTTTTAGCCAGAGGCTATTCTTTGGAGTGGATCATTTTCCGTATTGCTTGACTCCTTTGCCCTGTCTCCATCCTGTTAGGAAAGCCCAGACGGCGGGGAAAAGCCAAATGTAAGAGAAGCTCCTTAGAACTGGGTTTCCTGAGGAATTTCCACCTACGTAAGGAGTTGCTGCTTCCCCTTGAACAGCAAGTTCTCAGCCTTGAGAACTCCCAGCCTCTCTCTATAGTTGTAGTCTCCTACATTTATCCCTCTGGGAGAGAGGAAACAATCTGGAGCATCCTTCAGGGATGCAGAGGAGACTCCTGCACTTGGACAGCCTTGTTTGCAGGGAGTCTCAGGGAGGAGCCAGCAAAGCAAATGAGATCAGATTCCCTCCCCCAGGAGGCTGCCGTGGCATCTGTTTGGCTCTCTTCACCTTCTGTCCCCGATTTCTTTGAATCCCAGCAGTAATTAGAGCAGTTTTGCTGCCTGATGCCACACTCTGGGCCCTGGGCAGGGTGCTGGGTGGGGTTTGGGGAGCTGGGTTAACTCTGTCGCGGCTTTTGCTTGGAGAACAGCGCTGTCCCATCCGTCTCTGGCTCATTTTTCAGTGGTGGCCTCAGGAGAGGCCATCAGGGCATTATTCCCCCTGGATGGTCGGGAGCAGAGCAGCCCCACAGGAGAGCTGTTGCTCCCCTCAGCTGTATTTTAGGTGGTTTTTGTTTTAGGTGAGCTCTATTTTCAGAGGACTATGTGAATCCTGCCAGGCTCTGAGCGAGGTGGGTGGGGGATCAGCAGGGACAGCGACGGATGGGCCTCCGAGCACCCATCAGCCCCACATGCAGTCACAACAGGAAAGGGAAGCGGCGTGGGGCTGCGAGTTCCTATCACGAGAGGCTCCTGGCCCCTCTGGAAGTGCAGCTGCAGCAGAGCTGGCCAAGCTCCGCTCGCTGCTCCCAGCCTGGAATTCAGAGTGAGGCCGATTTTCCATCATCCTCAACACCCAGGTGACAGCTCCAGCCTCTCCACTCCCAGCTCTGCAGCCTTCTTGTTCTGCCCTGGGACCAGAGAGGCTTCACTTTGGGATAAATCCAGTCCTAAAATTGCCCCACGGGGGTGAACCAGTTACAGCACTGGTGTGGCTGCAGAGGAGTCCCAAACTGGACCAGTCTGGGACAGAGATTTCCATTTATTTCTCTGGTCCAGGCTGCCAGAACAGCACCAAGCCTCATTTTCAGGGTTTATACCAGAGGTGCCTCTCAGGTAGGCTTTGCCCAGGGCTCTCTTTGCATCTGAGGCCTTTCCCCCGCTCTCAGTGAGAAGGCACAAACATGTGAGCAGAACAAAGCTCGGAGCACAGGGAACAATCGTTCTTTTTGTGTGGAGCCCACACGGCAGCTGGGGAGGGAGTGGGAGGGAAGGGCTCCTGCAGCCCGGCTGACCTCGGCCAGCTCACTGCCTGCTCCTGGAACACTTGGAGATTGTCCCCCCGTTGTGGTCTGGGGTCAGAGGGGGCACAGCACGGGATCAGCTCTGAGTCAGCTCCTCCTGCAAGGCACCAATTCTTCACTTTCCACACATTCCAGAGGTGCAGGTGCCTCATGGATCCAGGCTTGGGAGCACAGACAGGATGGGACAATCCACAGGCTGCTCCTGAGGGCAAATCCTGGAGGAAAATCCTACCTGGACATCAGCAAAGTCGGACATAAACCACACAACCCCATTCCCTACCCCATCACCCAATCCCACGGACTTTCCATAGGAGAATCTGGCCGTGGAGAAACAGCGAGAGCCTCACTGGGTGGCCTTTGGGGACATAATCCTGTGTTACCCACCTTGAATCATTGAGGTCTGGGAGAGCAGGATGAATTTGCTGAATGAAATCTGAAAGCAATGAGGGGGATGCTGTCTGGCGATGGGATGCCACCAGCAAATTGCTATTTACAGCCAGGAGGAGGCAGATTAGAAATCCTGTCGGATAAACAAGCCCAGGGGAGTGGAGGGCTCTGCTGGGAGCTGCTCTGCCTGACATCCATCCCTTCCTCACTGCAAGTGCTGCCAGCCTTGCGTCCTCCCACGTCAGCCTGGGGAAATAGCAGCCATTCCAGCAGTTCATAGGGAAAGAGGTGACTGGGTGTGTGCAAAGCCGCCCAAACAATTCCCATCTCTTTGGGGGGATAAGAGACTTTTGTTCCAGAGCCGGCTGCTGTAATTCCTGAACCATGAAAGAACAACCAGAGCTCAAATATTCCCCCACAAATGAGTGTCACAAATGCCCTCTCTGCTCTCCGCTCTCCCATGGGGGCTCAGGCTCCTGCTGCAAGATGGATTTGCTTCTTCAGACAAGAAAGAAGAGTGATGTGAATGCAGACTCCATCCACACAGGAAAGAGGGGTCAAGAAAATCCAGTAAGAAGCGTTACTCAGGTAGGGAAGGAATTGAGGTCCCTGTGAGGATTCTGAACCGATCAGCCACGCGGAAATCTGCCACTGCAGCAAATTGCTGGAGAGTGGCCCTAAAAATCCCCCCAAAATGGGATGGGTCACTGGGAATGCCACTAAAAATTCTGAGAAATGGGAACAGCAAGAGAGGAGCGGCTGCACCCACACCAGCACTGCCCCTGGGCATGCTTACACTCAAATCCTGGTCTTTACAGAAAATTTGCAGTTCCAGCTATTCCTCACCTTCCCAGCTGCAGCCCTGGGTCAGGGAATGAAGGAGCACTTACCCCTTCCATGGTCATTTTCCCTCCTGGCTCTCAGAAGGACAACCAAAGCTGCAGGCATTTACACATAAAAGGGATATAAGGTGGAAAATGGGGAGGAAGTGAAATCTCAGGTGGTGCTGCTGCTGCTGCTCAGGAGGGCTGGTAGGGAAGATGAGCTCAAACTGGCCTGCTCCAAGCGTGGGGCCTGCCCTGCTCCCTTCTCCTGCTCCCTGGGCACGGCTGTCTCGCAGAGGAAGTCTGGCAGATCCTGTTTTGCAGAGTTCTCCCACACATGGGGCCTTTTCTGCCTCTGCTTCGCTTCCTGGCACCTGTCAAGGACGTCGCTGTGGGGATGCTTTGCCAACAAAAGAGCTTCTCCTCCCATTTGTTCTCTCCCCTCATCTCCAGGACTGAAGAACCCTTGGGAGGCCATGGCAAGCTGGGCAGGAATGGAGGTAACACCTGGAATAGGATGGAGATCTCCCAGAGGGGTAAATAAGAAAAATTGATACAGAATGGAACTGTGGAACTTAAAAAGAAACGGCTTTTTGCTTGCAGTCCCTCAGACTATCCATGTTATTGCTTCCATCATCACGAATGCAGGCTCCCAAGACTTGTCTCCTTTCAGGGACTTCCCTGAAGGGAATTCCCTACAAATCTCCAAAGCAGTGGTGAAATTCTGGGGTTTTTTCACCCTTTTCACTCTCCTCTGGTGATCCTTCACACTAATCCACGAATGGATGTGAGGAGCACCCATTGCTCCATGTTTCATCAGCAAAACCCAGCAAAAACCACGATGTTTTCATCCCACACGTCAGACCTCTGACCCTACCCAGAATCCAGCATTTTTCCGGGATTGCAGATCAAAAAGCAGACAGTTTTAGTGCAGGGATTCCTGGAACCCTCTTTCGTTACGGTTGATCATGAATCAGTGATGACAGGATTTTCCTGTGTTGCAGTCCTGGAAGGAGCACGGGAGCTGGAGGCTGCGCCATGCCATGTATCCCGCAGGATCCTAAATCCTCGTGGAGGATGCCAGCAGGAATGCAAAGACATTTTTGCCCCATGGTAGACCAGAGTAAGGCACAAGGGATCACAAGCCCACAGACAAAGCGTTTAATTTCTGGTTGTGAGTGATCCAGACATGGGAGAAACTCCAACAGTGACCTCATGGAAATGTCTGGTGCCAGAGAAACACTTGGCCAGGCTCTGGAGGGGAATTCTCCTCCCTCCTGACAGGGGGTGCATCTGGGGTGCAACTCCACCATCCATGGATTGCTTTCCTCTCTCCTTCCAGGCTTTCCCGGGACAAAAAGGGGACTTGTTGGTCTCCAGGTTTTCCCTCTAATCGTTATTAGTGAGAATCTGCCAGTTGCTGTGGAATGGCTCAGCACAAACACAGCTTTACTGCTTCCTGGTGGGAATGAGGAAATTCTTCTGCTGCAGCATATGCACTCCAACCAATTTCCAAGTGCCTTTTCCCAGCTCACGGGGCACAACAAACCCTGTTCCCCATCTCTTCTGCCTTGATGAGACAACCCCGAAAATCTCACCACACTCTTCATCTGCCACACTGGTATGGCTGAAATCATGGAAAGGAGCAGCAAGGTGTTAAATGATCACCAAAAAGCCCCTTCACCAAAAGGGCCCTTCCCCAGGAAAGCAGCCAGCTGAGGCGAGTTCCACCCACAGGACCTGTACAATCCCAAGCAAAGCTGATTTTCCAAATGCTGGCAGGAATGGTCTAGCCCAGGTAGGCAGAGCCAAGCCCAGGTAGTGAGAACAAACCAGAAAAATAACAGTTACTCACACCCTTATTCAGATGAACGACATCTCTAATTGCAGCCATCTTTAACTGCAAAAGGGTTTCTGTCTTCTCCCTGCTCCCTCTGTTTCTGTGGGATATGGAGTATGGAATCATGAACAAGCAGGAGATCAGGAGTTTGAAACCTGTAACCTCAACTAAAATTCTCTCGTGCTCTGAAGCTCTGATTGATTTCCTCTCTGTGCTTTTATTTTTCTCTGGATATCTGAGTATCTGCAGCCCAGCTGTGCCTAGAAGGAGAATCCCAAGCAGAGTGGTTTTCCTGGTGTGTCTGGCTCAGGCCTGGTCAGACTCCGCAGCAAATCCAATGTGTCCAGCAGCAGGTGAAGCGCAGCTGGTGCCTGAGAGAAAAGTGCTCTTTGTAACAGCAAAGCTGTCACAATCCCAAAGCTGGCACAATCCCAGCCTCCCTCTCCAGAGGTCAAGACCTCTGAGGGGAGCAGGCAGTGGGAGAGAGGAGAGCCAGCTCCAAGAAGAAATAGCTCTCCACAGGCAGCTTGCAGAAAAGTGGTTGGATTTCTTTCCTGCTTGCCGTGCCCTGCTGTGGCAAAGCCCAGTCCGTCTCAGGAGAGCCAGGCCCTGTACTGCTGAGCTCGTTTCAGGACAAGGATGAGGAGTCTGGTTTCCCAGATGGATACAGCAAACACCTGTGAGTGCTGTGTGAGCAGGGGAGCTCTGTTTGCACCTCAGCAGCAGCTGATGGAGGAAGGCTGAGGGATCCAGGATGGCTGGAAAGGTGGGGCTCCAAATGGGAGGGCTGGTGCCCAGCACAGCTAAAATAGACACCAAAAAGCCAAAAGGCAACTCTCTCCCAAATGTGCTGAGCAGAGCCCCACCTTCAGCATCACCACAAGAGCTGAAACAGCCTGGACTGGTGAGGGGAAGCTGCTGAAGGACTCTTCAGGGACAAAGCAGATATTCTGGGCTTCCAGCAGAGAGAAGTCTGGAGGAAATCTGCTCCCTTGGTTTCTAATTTTACTTCTGTTCGACTGTGCAGGGTTTAGGGCTTGGTTTCCTTTGCGCTGTCCTGAGTGCTTGGGGAACAATGGAGGAGGCACAAGTGCGGCTGGCAGCACCTGAGAGCAGAGAGGCAGAGCAGACAGCACCAGTGGTTCGTCTGGGATTTCTTGGCTTTGCTTCTCGTCTCTCCCCGAGGCTCACACAAACCACTGAAAGCCAGGTCCAGCCCTGCACATCCTGCCTGCTTTTCCCCTCTGGAGGGTTGCCCACCGTGTCTCAGGGGGCAGGAGCACGCCAGCCTCTCCTGGTGTGACCCAGCTCTCCTTCGCAGAGCGGCCTGGCTGACCTTGGTGGTGCTGAACCCCCCAGTGGAACAGACTGCTTCATGCAGAGATGTCCTGTCTCCCGCAGTACCCCGGGGTCAGGATGGCAGAGCAATCTCCATCTCCTAAAAGGGATTAGAATGGCTTTTCAGCTTCCCCTTAGATACCCACAACTTGTGCCAGTAGATCTGGCCAAAGCCCCAGACAAAAATGCGCTGAAAGACAGGAAAAGGAAAGGACAATTCTGCTTCCCCTTCCTCCTCCCCAAATGTCTGTGGCAAGGAGTTCCCCTCAGACACATTAAAGGTGGCCTATGACCTCTCTGTGCCTGCAGGAAATCCTCAACAGCCTTTAACTGCATCCTGCTCTGCCCCGTGCCCTGGAGATGCCAGGGGTTTGCTCAGGGCTCGTTAGCAGCAGATCCCAAGTGCAGATTGCTTCCATGGGTGCCACTGAAAATCGGGAAGAAAATGAAAAAAAACCTCTAACACTCTCTTTGAAGTGATAGAGAATCAGGCATTACTTTATTTTCTGGCCAGGATGTGCCAAGGAAAATATTGTGTGTTCCAAACACACACAGATTTTACAACCTTTTTGTCCAAACTTTATACAGTTAAAATCTATAGAGATGTATTGGTTCAATGTTCATTTGCCTAAAGTTGAGTAGCCCTTGGTATCTGATTTCCTATTGAATCTGAATTTCTTCACCTCAGATGTTAATTAGATCTTCATCCTTTGATTTTTTTATCAGTCCTTTCCGGACTAGACGTCTCCAACCATTCCAGAGGCAGCTCTGGGGTAGATGTTTGTAGATGGCCACTGATGTTCCATTGATGGTTTTTATCTTTTTGGGTGTTTTTTGGGCTACTCCCTGTCTGCTGATATGTTAAAGCCCGTCTCTGCAGAATGATGCTACATCTCCTAAAAAAACTTTTAAAAATTCCTTTCGCCGACGCAGTCAAACCAAGTCTGACTAGAGAAATCAAATAAAACTTTAAAAGTTGTGTAGTTTCTAACATGGGGACACCCACTGCAGCCAACTGCATCCCTGTTTGCTCTTCCTGCCAAGGGACCCTGAGCCAGCTCCCTTGGCCACCTGCCCTGTCTGTTCCCACTTCCTCTTGGCACTTCTCGCCCTCTTATCCAAAACCATTTTCCTCAGGACGGTTGGGACAAACTGATCTTTACAGCCCCTTCCAGCTCAAACCTTTCTGTGATTCCTCAGGCAGGTTCTTCCCTTGCTGGAGCACAAGGAAGGTGCAGGCGCTGGGAAGTCGCGATTGTCCCCTTCGCTGCCCACCATGAGCTGCCAGGAAGGGCAGAGCAGTCACACACGATGATTTTGGCATTGCAGCACTTAGGGAGGTGTTGACAAAAGAGGCCTCTTAGCCCCTGGGTTTATTCACTGTTCGGCTGAAGAGCAGGAGCAGAACAGCACTTCGGGGTGAGCAGGACGAATGAACCTTCCTGTCCACCCCCATGCTACTGCTGCCGCCGAGCGGGTACGGAGCCAGCACCTCTGGAAAATGCTCTGGCAGCTGCAGACAGGTCCCTGAAAGCTCGTCAGCTGGCACAGCTCAACAGGCTGGGATGCTCCCTGAGGGCCAGTGTCCCTTCCAGGAACTCCCAGGCATCTTCCTGAATGCAGGAATATCCCGAGGAAACATCTTGATGCTCCTTCTTGCAGCTGGCTCAGGAAAGAGGAGGCCGCAGGTCTAGTTTTTGGGAAGGAACCTCAGGCCAGGTCCCCAGCAAGGTGCCATTCCCGGAGCACATCTTCAGGAGCGGCTGCTCAGAGTGTCCCATGTCCTCCCCTCCCTGTCCCTGGGACACTCCTGTCCCTGCTGTGTGGCCAGGGAGGAGCTGCCCTGGAAAGCTGGCAGGGATTTAGAGGTTTCTGGCAACCACGGGCACCCACCCCCAGCGCGGGCTGGTGTGACACACCAGGGCTGTGTCCGTGCCCATCCCGAGTTTCCATGAGCTCAGGCGCTGGCAGGGAGCAGGAATGCGAGGCACGGCCAGGACAGCGGCACAACCCTCGAGCAACGTGGACAATTCACGGCTCTTCTCTCGGAAAGCGGCTCTTTTGTTGGCCTGAGAAACGTCCCTGCTTTTGTTCCCTGCGGAATGCGGTGTGGATCCTTCCCTTCCCTCGGGCTGCCACGGCACAGCCCGGGAGCGCCGCCCAGCCTGCCCTGGCACTGCCGTGTCACACGGGGATGGTGGCAGCCCTGGTGCTGCTCTGTGGCAGCCCTGGCGCTGCCGTGTGACACGGGAATGGTGGCAGTCCCCAGCCACCCCGCTGCCACACGCAGGCACAGGGGTTATTCCCACCAGCAGCTCAGCTCTGTGGGAGCCGTGTTCCTCTCCAGCTGCAGGAGGTGGCTGGGATAAGGTCAGGGAAAGCAGTGACAGAAAATCCGTGCATTGTGCCAGGACACGCTGACCCCCCGGAGTTTCCTTTTGGGAAGCGACACTGTATTTTCCATCACAGGATCACACCAGCACACACCGTCTCCCACTTGGCATTTTTCAGCCCTCACCAGCTAAATGGGATCAGATCTGGCCAAAAATCCGTGGAGAAACACTGTTAACCAGCAATGGCCCTGCCTAGGCAGAAGGATCGACCCCAGAATCCATGCCCAGGTGCGTGGTTGGAAGGGATCCTGCTGGATGGATGCCCCAGATGTGCCAGGCTCGGCCCCACAGCCCCATCTCGAGGCCTGGGCACACCGGCAGCAGCTGCTTCTCCGCGCACAGGACCAGCTGCATCACGCATTTGCAAGCAATACATGGAATTAGGGGCAATTCCGTCCTGGAGGGTGACAGTCAGCTAAAGGGGGAACCAAACCCACAGCTAGTGCCCCAGCCAAGCCCCAGAGGAGGAGCCCCAGGGCACTTCGTGACCCATTCTGCAGCCACTCAGGAGGATCAGCTGAGACAAGGGGTCCTTGGCAGGCACTCCTGGATTATTCTTCCTTTAATCGTTTCCATTCATTTTAACCAAGTTCTCCAGCAGAGCTGGAAACAATCACCAGTGACCAGTCAGAGGAAGAGCAGGGAGGGGAGGGAGCACAGTGGAAGCTTCCCTGAAGACACTCAAGTTACAGTGAGGCAACACAAATGGAGAGAGCACAAGGAACTGTCCAGAATATGTCGTTTGGGGTATGTTACCATATTACATGACCTTGCAGATCCTGCCAAATTAGCTGGAGAGTTATCCACAAAAACGGAGCATTTGGAGCGTTGAATAGCCCAGGATGGGATGGGGAGCAGCACATCCTCTCATAGTATGTGTAGCAGGGTCCAGCTTCCTTTTCATGGCCTCCCTCAGAGGAGGAATGTAGCATCCTTCCAATAAATCCTGTGTTGTCCTTGGCTCTGGAAGATGATCTTCCCGATCTCAGTTCAGCCTGACAGATGGTTTGTGTTTGCACTACCCCCAGCCGGGCATTCCAGTCACTGAAGGCATCTGATCACCACTGAGACACCTTCCTGCGACTTCACCTGGGATATCCAGGGATGACAGGGAAGCACAAATAAAAAACATGTACCTGACCAAAGGAAATGGATTTTAGTGTCTTCTGAGGTGCCTCAGAAACAGGTCAGTGCTGTGGTTCTGAGCATGGAGATGTTGCAGGGAAATTAAATCCATACATAGTTGAACTTCAAAGACAAAACAGTTAAAATATTTTTTTTTTTCCTGTCCTCCTTGCTGTGTTCTGGGTTCGGGGCTGGTTTGGGAGCTCTCAGGACAAAGCCCGGCCTGTGGGAATGAAGAGGAGGCAGAGCGAGGGATCCCCCACATCTGTGGGCACAGTCCCTGCCTAGCACATGGGCCCTGCAGGCTGGCACAGCTGCTCAGGATCTGATCCAAGGCTCGGAATATGAAGGATGGCTCTGTACTCTCCACAGGAAATTTAGGATCAAGCCAGCTTCACTGCAGAGCTACAGCACTCCTGGGAATGCCTTGTTGAGGGCTCTGCCCGTGCCAGGACACCCTGAGGTACAGCCTGAGCTGTCTGTTCTGCTGCTGACATTTCAGGTGAATTCATTTCCCCTTTGTTATTAAAATTCTCTGGAAAGTGAAATACCAAATTAAATATATTTTTGCTTTATGGGGAAGGCTGTAGCAAATAACTCTGGGATTTTTTTGCAGGGGCAGCAATGGGGATGGCTCATTATAATACTTGCAACCCTGCCAGGCTGAAAAATCCTTTCCTTGTAAAAGCAGTTGGATCAGACAACAGGTGAGCAAAAGGAACAGCAGCCCATATCAAATATCTGTACCCAGTGAGCAGACACTGCCCTCAGGCAAAACCTTGTTATCCAAGATCTCCCTTGTGTGGAACAGAACTTTCTTGTTTTTCTTCAGTCTTGTCAGAAAATGTCAACTTGTTTTGCTCCTTTTTTTTTTTTTTTTTTTCTCCAACTCACTTTCCCATGTAGCCACCCCTGGTTATTCCTCTGGGTGGTATCAGGGCCATGTGGGGCTCGTAGGTGGAAAAATCACCCCTTAGAAAGAAAACAAAAACTACAGTTCACCTTACAGCGCTACAAAGCGTGGAACAAGAGGTGCTTCTGCTGCAGTCAGTGCTTTGAAACAGAACAAACTCCCCCAGGGGGGATTGGGCATGAACTTTATTTCTACAGAACACTGGGAGGGAATACCGGGCAGACAGGGGAACAGCATCCAGCAGCACACAGACCCCACAAAAAACACTACAGAGGACTTGAAAGGATGAAGCTGCCATACTCTCCCCACTAAAAACACCACAGAGGGTTTGAAAGGATGAAGCTGCCATGCCCTCCCCACTAAAAACACTACAGAGGGTTTGAAAGGATGAAGCTGCCATACTCTCCCCACTAAAAACACCACAAAGGGTTTGAAAGGATGAAGCTGCCACGCCCTCCCCACCCGTGTCCCACGCTGTCCTCACTCTGTGGCACTTTTTGTTGTGCTGAGTTGTTGCGGAGCAGAAAGGCCTTGCAAAGTGAGGGCCTTGTTGCCCTTGGAAAATCCTTGCTCACTTCTGCTACTTCGGCCTACCAGAGAGCATTCTGGGAATGACTCAGCTAAACTAGAGGTGAAAAACAAGTGACAGAAGTGGAAAACACTTGTTAGAACCAATAAGTGCTCACACTGTGGGGTTAGTGGTTGGTTACACCTGAAGCGTGTTCCTGTGGTGGTTTATGGGGGTTGGTTAAACACCTTTGTTGTGCCTCACAAGTTTGAAAACTCATAACAATGTAAGAGTTTAAGAACCCTGGATTTTTACGATAAAATGTCTTCGCTTATCACCATCTTGTGAAGTCCGTGCCCTACAACCCCCTCTCTGAGCGACACCGAAATCCAGAACGGCAGCTCCACAGAGCCACGGGAGGGTGAGGATGAGGAGGGCCAGGGCAGGGAGGGGACACGGCCGTGCTGCAGGGTCACACCCAGGCCCTGAGCTGGGTGTTGCAGCCCCGGGCACAGCACGGAGCCCCCTCCCCGCGGCGGCACCAGCGGCCCCCCTTGTAGACAGCCAGGCTGTAGGGCTGGAAGCACACGAGCAGCCGCAGGCGCCGCGCCAGGCTGCAGTAGATGGCCATGGCCACCACGATCAGCGGCGACATGATGACAAAGCCCAGGATGATGAGGGCAGAGGAGCTGTTGTCATCCAGGATGCTCTTGCAGTAGCGGGCAGAGGAGTGCAGCACCTGCGGGGACAGCGAGGCAGAACCAGAGAATCGTTAGGGGTGGAGAAGAGCTCTGAGAGTCCCAGCATCAACCCACTCTGCCAGCGTTGCCTTTTGCTGGTCGCAGAATTATGAGGCAGACACGGTTAGAGGGATAAAAGGGTTTGACTTTGGTATTTTAGTAGAATCCTAGGCGCACAGCTCTTCCAAGGCGGGACACGCCAATGACATATATACACGTATACAATTTTTATAGACTTCGTAAATGAGCATATTTGTCTGGGATTCCCCAATAAGAAGCTTAATAAATGAAGTAAAGTTCTCTTATTTTAAAGAATCTCTTTGCCAGATGAGGCTAGAGCCCAGTTTACAAAATATGTTCCAGAGAGAAGGTTTCCACCAAGGTTGGTTGAATTTTCAACCAAGGTTGAAACCTCAAGTTTTTGATAGCATGGAGCTCTCTGGCCACTCATTGTGGATGTTTGGTCTTTCTGCCTTGCAGAACCCCAAAACTAAGCTAGAATATCAGACTACAAAGATTACAAGCATGTAGGCTACGGGTTCAGGTGATATAGAGGATATATAAAAGTCATAAAAATATATATAAAAGGGTATATTAAAAATATAAAAGGGTATATAAAAAGAAAAGGCAAAAATCATCAGGCATTACGCGGGCCACTCTAAATCATGGCACTGGCCTGGTGCTGACAGCAGCGGCCAAAGTACCCTTGAGTTTACAATGTTTTCATGGAAAAAAGACACCTCCTCCCTCTCTCCGCCTGCGCTCTTCAGGTACGCTCTGTGACTGATATCACATCTTAATCAAAGCTTTCAATTATCCCAGCAGCCCTACGAGACAAGAGCGCTGCACACTGAAATCCCGGAGCAGGAAACACTGATCTTTATTAAATCATCAAATAGCATTCGATGGGCACAAACCAAGTCAAAAGGCCTCCCGGTGCTACATCAGTGTGGGTGGCACAACATGGGCAATACCAAAACAAATAAAAATTTTGATAACAAGATGAATAAAAATACAGAAATCTGTTCGATTCTGCAGACAGGCGTTGGTCACTCCAGAGCTGCTTGCTGGCTGGACATCCTCCAGACCCCTTTGTCCTCTGTTCTCTGTGTGCACTCATTTCTGCCTCTGAGCATCTCCTTGCCCTGAAAAAGCTTCCAGGAAAGTCCATTTGTAAAGCAAAGCCCAGCTGGGCCTGGCTGAGGGGTATTTAAAGCTTTCCATTCCCGCTGGCAGTGGCAGAGCTGAGCTGAGCACTCACTCGTTCTGCTCTAACAAATGCCGCAGGAAGCCCCTGTGTCCCCGGACTTTCTTCCTTTCCCCCTATTCTTTCAGCAGGAAAAGAAATACAACCCATCATCCTAAAAACCAACAATAAATCCATCTAATGGACCTGCAGTGCAGAAATCAGCCTCTGGCTACTGGGAAGGCACTGAAAAGCAGTGGCCCAAACACAGGGGAGTGCTCTGGTGAAGCCACAATCCCTCGCTGATTGGATTAAAGGAAAGTCTGTGTTAAAAGACTCCTGAGGGCTTCCACTGACTCACGGGCTTTCATTTCTGGTCCATTTGGCTGCACTCAAAAACCTTTTGCCTCTCCTCAGAGCCTTTGACTGTGCGTGCAAAGGAGAACTTGGGGTTTTCCAAGGTGAGGGAACCTTAAGGGGAAATTCTGGGAGGTTTTTTCCCATTTTCAGTCCAATTTGCGGTCCATGTTTATGGCTTATGAAACAGGGATATGGAGTTAGTCTAAAAGTCAGTGCCTGCAAGGAAAACAGGGAACTGCTTTTCCACATCCACGTTTAGTCAAGTGATCCCAAAAATATTTAAAGGAATAACCCAAGAAGATATTTGTAAGGAAGGAAATAATGCAATCCAGAGGACAGCAAACAGAGCCTGGATGATCAAAGGAGGCTCATTTTCAGTGTGAGGAACCGCACAGGACATGTGAGAACAGGAATGTTAGACTGGCATAAGAAGGGGATTATATACTCTGTCAGACTTTACTAATCCTATCATTAGGTAGATTGTAATGGATCTGAAATTTACCTAAACAGAAAGCAGCAAACCCTACCAGAGCCCAGGCAGGACTGTGGAGTTCAGGTTGGCAGCTCCCAGTGACAGAAATCCCAGGGAAGGGAGAAATATTGTGAAACTCAAATGCAAAATGCAGCTTCATCACTTCAGGGAGTGTGTTCACCTCACCTGGCACCTCTGCTCGGCACTTCCATGGGCACGCAGCTTTATTGCCCAATCAAGCTGCAATTTCCCACAATTCCTGTTCTCGTCAGCCCAGACTTTTCACATACCAACCCTTAGGAAAAAATCTGTTTCCTAAGGGAATCAAAGCCAAAGCTTGGGAGTCTAGCCTGGCCTTTATAACCACTGCTCAAAGGAACTCTCAGGTGTGGCCCTGCCTTGCAGGAGTGGCAGCAGCCGAAGGGAGCAAGGCACTTACCTGGGAGTGGCACTGGAAGCCAAAGTAAACCACCACGATGGTAGGGAGCAGCACGATGGTGAAAATAACAAACATCAGGAGCAAATTAAGGAGAAAGACCAGGGAGTTCATGGTTCCTATCACCAGGGTCCATGCCAGGCAGCACCAGGGGCTGCGGGGCTCCCTGGGAAGGAGCTGGTCATCCATGTCGTATGGGGGCAGGCCGGGGATCATCCGAGACTTTTCCGAGAGGATTTCTGCTCCAAAGTCCTCAGGGTCCTGGCCAGACATTCTTCAAGAAGATCCACCAATTGACACTCTTATCCAAAAGGGTTTCCTTGCTTTCGGTATAACAGAGCTGGGAAGGAATTTGCAAAGGCTTCTTCTGCCTCTTCCGCACGTGGCCAAGAGCCCTTAACAAGAGATCACCGTGGAGAAAGGAAGGAAAGGTCTCTTAGAGCTACCTGCTTCCCCAGGACCTGCTCAGCACAGTTTACTTCCTTCAGGAGCTTTTCCAGCAGTGTCCCAGCCTCAGTCCCAAAGCTGATCTGGCTGCTGGAAGTTTGGCAGTAGCTTTTATTTTGGTTTAGAGTCCAGAGTCCTACTGAACTGGTTGTTGGATGATGATTCCAGGAGGTCCCAAAGGGTGTTTGTGGTAGCTGTGACGGGCTGCTCAGTGACTTTAGGATCCCACTCCACTCTGGAGCACAGCTGGGAGTTGAGAATATCAAGCTTAGGCACTCACAGGCAGTTCCTCGTCTTCAAATCAGCTTTCCGTGCTCTTCACCCTGCACCCAAGCAAATATTCCTGCTCGAGTCTCATCCAAATGAGGTGAGCAGCGAATATTAAGAAGAGAAGCTGTTTCCCCACTCTCTGGAGTGCCTGTCCTCGCCGTGCAGCAGAGACGGGAGCAGAGCGTGCTGGTGTCACTGCTCTCAGCTGCCTGCAGCCGCAGACACTCAGAGCCAGCAGTGTCGTCCCTTCTGAGCTCAGCTTTGCAACACTGCTCTGTTTACAGAGCAGGAGCTGCTCTCTGTGCTGGCCAATCCTTCACAGCTGTCTTCCCACGGATGGGATTGAACACGCAGCACCCAAGAGCCACACTCCGGCATCCATCCCCAGGTCAAGATGGTCCCTCTCCAACTTCAATTATTCTGCTTCTGATTCGTTTTCTGAAATTCTTCTCTAGATTAAAAAAAAAAAAAAAAAACCTTAGAGAAATTGAAAATAATCACTGTATTCCTCAGAAATCATCTGTGCTCTGCAGTCATATGTTGCTCTTTGCAGAACATATTGATATTCTCGTAGCAAAGGCACGGCAATTATCAATTATTTCATCTGCTTCATATGATCAATATTATTTAAGAATTTCAGTGACATCTCCACGCCTGTGTAGCCTCCAAGATATGATCACAGTAATAAGAGAGAGATATTAAAAAATGCAGAGAGAAACAACCTTAAAAACAGACATCAGAGTATGACAAGTCCATTTTCATCATGTTCCTTCCCTGTACTCTCAGGCTGGATGGCTCCCAGGGGAGTTTGCAGGGCTGCAGCCTCCACTCAAGCTGCAAAATGTGAAATCTCTTCTCAGATCTGTCCAGACATCCAGAGGGAAATAACTACTGGATCCATCCTGTTTTCAGTGTTGCACAGGCCAGAGACAGTGTTAATAATAAAGTCTGAATCTGTGCAGGAAACCATAAATGTGACAAGTGGCAGGGAGCTCTGAGAGTCTCAGTGTTTACTCTGCCTGTCTAAAATCTGTTTAGATTTAAAGATATAATGCTTTTCAAGCTTGACTTATGCCTTTGAAGTGGAAAAAAGGACGAGTCACAGAAACAGAAGGAGCCCAACCCAAAACCATAGGAAGAAGAATCAATTTTAGGCTTAAACCATGGAAAGATGAAGTTGGTGCTGGGCAACTGAAAATCCTACAGCTGGTTTTACCATCTGCTGGTGATGGCACAAGGGTGTGGTGAAATACAACTTAAGCATTCATAAAAGTGTCATAAATTCTAAGAAACTTTGCTAAATCCAGTCAAACTTTCCAAAGTTCTTTCGCTGTAATGAAAATACATTTTAACCTGTGGGAGGTCTGAAAATTGTGTTCTGTACATTTATTTCTCACACATTCTAACGATTCTTCTAATAACCAAGCGAATTTTGTGTCAGACAAACCTCAGCGATACAAAGAAAGATTCCTCTCTAATTCTGTGAAATTTCCGCGTTCTTAACAAGTGCTTGCCCAGAAGTGGGAAAGATATCTCGATGATGGAGCAGTTTATAACAGGAGCATCATTGCTTTGAGATGCTGAAACTGGTGATTATTAAAGAGCATCAGACAAATTCATCGGTTCTCTGACGCCAAGGACTGCTGCTCTGAAGGAATAATTTTCTGGTAGCACCACCTTGTGGTTTGCTGCAGTTCATAAATTTTCGTTTTATGTCTCTCCTTGTCTAACCCTAACCCATACAGGATGCTGTAAGGCTGGTTATCCGCTATGGAATCCTTCCAGCCACTGAAAACGACAGCAGATCTTCTCACACTGCTGGTTTAAGCACTGCTGGGGATACACAGCCCAGCAGGTGATGTGCTCAAAGTCTGCTCCAGATCCCTCACCAAGCTATGGGAATGCACACTCCAAGCAGCCCGGCTCCTTTTTACAGGGAATTTTGGCTGCAGCTCCATGATACCACCCCATCACACCGCGTGCGGCTGCTCCCCGGTGAGCTGAGGGTTTGGGCCGGTTTGGGTCACACCTCATGCAGGCAATGATGGTGCCATGGTCATTTGAGAGGGCTGGGATCACGTAAAGATTCTTCACCCAGAGGGTGAAGGTCTCTGGTGACCTGAGGGAACGGCTGGAGCTGTATCAGGGCAGGTTTAGGGTGGCTATCAGGGAAAGGTTCTTCCCCCAGAGGGTGGTGGGGCACTGAACAGGCTCCTCAGGGAATGATGACATTCCCAGATCTGCCAGAGCTCCAGGAACGTTTGGACAACGCTCCCAGGGATGCACAGCTTAGGATTGTTGGGGTGATTGTGCAGGGCCAGGAGCTGGACTGGACGATCCTGTGGGTCCCTTCCAGCTCAGAATATTCCATGATTCTGTGGCTATTCCCAGGCTGGGGCAGAGGATACCCAGCACAGGGCGCAGCCACCGGACTGCGCGGACAGGGAGCCGCGGGGGGAACCGGGGAGGGCGGGAAGGCCGGGCAAGGGCCGGTGGAAGGGTTGGGGAAGGACCGCGGGAAGGGCCGGGAAAAGTGTTGGGGACAGGGGAAGCACCGACGGAAGGGCAAAGGGAAGATCGGGAGAAGGGGGAAGGACTGGGGGACGGACCGGAGGAAGGGCCGGGAAAAGGGATGGAGAAGGACCGGGAAAAGGACAGGAGGAAGGACCGGGGGAAGGACCAGGAAAGCTCGAGAGAAGGATCAGAGGAAGGATCAAGGGAAGAAGCGGGCTAAGGAGAGAAGGAAGGGCCGGGAGGGGCCGGGGGCAGGGCCGGCGGGCGGTGCCCGCCCCGGAAGGCGCCGTGCCGGAGCCATGGTGGTGCTGAGCGCGGCGCGCTGGGTGCGGAGCCGCCTCTCCGACCGTTTCTGGAGGGTGCAGGAGGTGCTCAAGTACGCGCGGGTGAGTGTGGGGTCCCTGGGCCACCCCCGGCCCCAGCTCGGCCCTGTCCCTGCGTCCCCCTGCCCGCAGCCCGGCCCCGGCGCTGCCCTGCCGCTTGTGCCCCTTGCAGGGTCCCGAAGCTGCGGCTGCCCCATCCCTGAAAGTGTCCCGGCTTGGACGCTTGGATCAGCCTGGGGTAGAGGGAGGTGTCCCTGCCCATCGCAGAGAGTGGCACGAGGTGGTGTTCAGGGTCCCTCTGAATCTCTGATTGACTCACGCCAGCTTAACACGTTCTAAATGTAAATTGATCTGTGTTTAATTAAATCCGGAGCCCCTATCGCGCCTGGTGCTTGTGCCCTAACGCAGCACGTGTGTGCCTGGGGATGGGCGTGGATAACAGCGAGAACCCCGAGGAGAAGGAAGCACCCAGCCTGTAAATCCAGCATGCTGGAGGCTGGGCAGATTGTCGTTTTTTCTGGAGTGGTTTTTTGGTTTTTTTTGTTTTTTTTTGGTTTTTTTTTGGTTTTTTGTTTTTTTGGTTTTTTTTTTTTTGTTGTTTTACTGGGCGAATAAGCTTGGGGAAAAAATTAACTTTGTTCTCAAGTGCATTTTGAAATATGATTTCAACAGAAATTCGAGCTACTGTACCGTGGAACCTTTCTCAAGGCCATCCTACGTGGTACATTTTGCTGTACTATTGGGATAGAAAATATTGAAAGAAGTGAAAGTATCTTGGTTTTGTAGCACCTAAGCTGCCCACATTACCAGTTATTTCTGATGCAGCACTTTTTGCTTTCTCCTGTGTCATGTTAGATGGATGCCAGTAAACAAATGTCATTATTTTTTTTTCTGTTTGGGCAACTTTTTGCCAAATCAGAGGCTCCTGCCCCATCCCTGTGTTCATACAGATGCAACTGAGGGCAGCTCAGGAATGAGAGTAAATGTGTGAATTCAGGGTCGAGTGGAAGCGCTGGCCGTGATTTTGTGGTTGCCTTTCCTACAGAGCCACAGCCCAAAGCGAAGCCCGGTTTTGCCTCTGCTGGACTGACATCTTCCAGCCTGTTTCAGGTTTCCCATGCTACAAAACAAGGAAAGAATATTTTTATTATGTGCCAGCTGAAGGCTTAGGAGGTTCTTGTGAAGTGTTCAGTGATCCTTGTTATGGAGAGCTGTGAAATGCAGATGAGCTTTAGTAGTGTTACTGAAGGGTTGGACAGCTGCAAATATAATTAAATGAGAACATCCTGGGGTTTTTTTCCAGCATTTTCGTGGGAGGAAGAACCGCTGCTACAGGCTGGCAGTGAGGAGCGTCCGCAGGGCTTTTGTGAGGTCCACCAAGGCCAGGAGGGAGAAGAAGAGATCCCTGAGAGCGGTAAAGAGCAAAATATTGGGTGGAAACATGAAAATGGGAGCAAGGCAGAAATGAAATAGCTGCTTTTCATGATCCTTGTGGGTGCCTTCTAGCTCAGGATATTCCATGGTCCTATGAAAATGTTATTTCATAAGTGGGAGCAGACCAGCGTGGCAAAAGGTTTACTTTTAAAGTGTTTTGTTGTCCAGTATATTAATTTTTACACCTTCAGCTCTGGATCACAAGGATCGAAGCAGCCTCCCTTGAACACGGTTTGAAGTACCCAGCTTTTATAAGCAACCTGGTCAAGGTAAGGATGTGACTTGGAGAATAATTACTTACTAATTACAGTGATGAAAGGCCTTCTGCTTGTGAAAGCCGTTCCATTCACTTCGGGAGCTGAGTTCTGCCCTAAACTTCTTTCTCTTCTGTATATGGATTATCCCCTTTTACCCTGGTGAACGTTAAGGCTCTCCTTCATGTTCTGTCCCCAGAACTTTAATTCAGTATCTTAAGAAAGAGACTCATAAAATGCTTTTTTTTTCCTGGGCATTCAGTGACAGATGCTTTTTTCTTTTACTTCAAGAAATTTAAAAATAGATAGCATGGATTAGCAAAAAACCCAAAAACCTAAGAAATTCTTATTCTTTTCACTACCTTTATGATTTGGTGAGCATGGACAGTGCAGAGACTTGGTGCCATTGTCCCTGGTTTTTAAACATGCTGAGAATTTGTTTCAATTTGTTGATTCTGTTTTAATTTGTTCGAGCTGAAATGAATGCTGTGGATTAACCTGGAACACGTGGCCTTGAGCAAAATAAGAGCTTCTTCCTCAGTTCTTGGTTTCAACCAGAAAAACTTAAGAGAAAGTCAGTAAATAATTTTTACACAGTGAATTCATGAGATATCCATGGCCAAGTAGTGTCTGAAACATTTTAACAGCTCCAGAATTGCACAGGGTAGAAAAAAGTTAATCTGCCTTAAGACCATGGGATCTTAAGACCTTAAGATCATTAAGAGTGTTTAATGATACTTAATAAAGTGTTTATATAAACAGTAAAGAGTGTGTAGTATATTTAATAAAGAGTGATTAAGCATTGCAGTGTTGTTCCTAAAAATCACAGTCCTTAACCAATGAATTTTCTTGCCTTTAGTCCCAGGTGGAGCTGAACAGGAAAGTTCTGGCTGACTTGGCTATTTATGAGCCAAAGACATTCAAGTCCCTGGCTGCTTTAGCCCAGAGGAGGAGACAGGAAGGGTTCCTGGCTGCCCTGGGAGATGGAAAAGAGCCGGAGGGGATATTTTCACGTATTGTGCACCAGCACTATTGATATCAGAGTCTGTATATATGTGGTATAAACAGGGATTTGACTGTGAAGTAAACTTGACGTGGGACTGTTGCTAAGATGGAAAATGTGGAACAAATCCTCTAAGCATCGTGCGGGTGTGAAGCTTCTCCTTGGTGGCTTTTTCCCTGTGTTGTTGTCACTGAAACCTGTTACATGAAAAGCACAGTTCAAGGTTAGCAGTCAGGCCATACAATGACTTAATAAAGATATGTTTTGGTAACTGCTACTGGAAAAAAAACCCCAATACAATTTGTGTGGTGAATTCTGGCGTTGAATGGGGAAAACGCAGCTGGGATGGGGGCAGATGTTGACCCTCGCACATGGACCCTGGGTGTTAAGGACACACGCAGTTCATACTTTTAAGGACTTAATTTATTGATAACTAGTATGGGGAAACAGTTGAGTGGATTTTGGCATTACATAGAGAAAATACAGCCAGGGTATAGTGGGAAAGCAGAATGTTGACCCTCACACACGACCTCCCGTGTTAAGGACACATATAAGAACTTTAATAAAGATATTGGTAATTGTTGTGGGGAAACAATGTGTGTGGTGAAATTCCGGCGCTGAATGAGGAAAACCCACGTGGGCGGGGGGCGGCATGTCGGCCGAGTTAAGGACACAGTTTGTTCTCTTACGGTCTTGACAAAGCCATTTAATTCGGCGAGTGCTGGGGCCCAGCCCCTCTCGTATCGCGTCCCGGCGCGGCCCCGCCCTGTCCGGGTTCCCGGCCGCTGCGTCACCGCGACGGGCGCGGCCCGGGTGGCGTCGTGCGTCACGGCCCCCCGACCAATCAGCGGCCGCAGCACCTGCGCGCTCCACCAATCGGCGTGGAGCGGATGCGGTGGGGGAAGGAGAAGGAGCGCGGAGCCAGCGAGGCGGCGGCGACACAAAATGGCGGCGGCAGGCGGCGGCGGCGGCGGCCCCGCGGGTACTCAGGCGGCCGGCGCGGCCCCCGCCCCGGTGCCGGGTCCCGGCGCGGTGTTGATCGGCGACCGGCTGTACTCGGGCGTGCTGATTACGCTGGAGAACTGCCTGCTGCCCGAGCACACGTTGCGCTTCACGCCGTCCATGAGCAGCGGCCTCGACCCCGACACCGAGACCGAGCTGCGCGTCACCGGCTGCGAGCTCATCCAGGCGGCCGGGATCCTGCTGCGGCTGCCGCAGGTGGGGCTGGGTGCGGCTGGGGGGAGGGCTGGGACTGAGCGGGGCCTGGCCGGGCCCTTCTTTGTGCGGGCCTCCATCTCTCGGTTACCGGCCGGGGAGGCTCCGGGGCCGCCCCGCGGTTACCGGCCGGGGATGTCGTGGGGCCACCCGGTGTTCGGGGGTCGTTCTGGGTCTCTGCGGCCTTCCCCGGCCGCTGGGTGCAGGAAGCGGGTGATGTCAGCACCTTCCTGCGCCGCCCCCGCCGCCTCCGGGTTAGGATCGGGGATTGTGCAACGACGGATTTCTTAGGACTCCTTTGAAGCCGTGATGACCTCGGGAAGATTTTGTTTCCAGGAGGACTTAAGTCCAAACAGCCTCGTTGCTCTCTGAGCGTAAAACTTTCCAGGCACCTTCCGGCTACCGAGTCTCAGCTATTCAAATATATGCAAATCATGACGTTATTAGATTCCTCGTCTTTCCGCGCCCAAAAAAGCTAATTTTTTTCTGCCGTACTTTCATAACTTTCAATTTTATTGGGTTTTGGGGTTCCCCCCCCCCTTTTTTTATCATTAATCATTTTGGAGCATATTTTCACATTTTTTGTAAAAGAAATTTGGGATTTAATGTATGCGTTTGACTTGTAGCCAGTATTTACACTGTTTGCTAACATTTTGTGCAACTTAATTAGTTACTTAAGTAGCAGTTCTAGGGTTTTTTAGATATCACTGAACGTCCTCCCCTGCTTAGTTAGTGTTCTGGGTCTTAAATCTGTTGAAATTTCCCTTTGGGACTGGTAATTTTGTTCATGCCTGTTGTGGTTATCTCTTTTTTTTTTTTATTTTTTTTTAGGTGGCTATGGCTACAGGACAGGTGCTATTCCAGCGTTTTTTTTATACCAAGTCTTTTGTGAAGCATTCCATGGAGGTAAGAAGGCATTAAATTACATTTGTAGCCATATTTATCTTCTGATCTGTTTTGGCACGTTGTCATCTGAGATGGGATCAGTGTTAGGAACTAACCTAGAGATTAAGGCTATATCATAGTGATTTTTATTAAATATTTTGTATTTCCTTGTTTTACCACAGTTTTGGGGTTTTATTTTTTTTTTTTTTTTTCCCTCCATCTTTAGGTGTCCATCAATAAACTGTCAGACACACGNTCCTTAAGTTGTTGGAGAAGCTCAGCTCCTGAACTGGAACTGATATAATATATAAAAGGTTGTATTTTACCCTTATTTTTCAGCATGTGTCCATGGCCTGTGTCCATCTGGCATCCAAAATTGAGGAAGCCCCCAGACGCATTCGGGATGTGATCAATGTGTTCCATCGCCTTAGACACCTGAGGGAGAAAAAGTAAGCTGAGAATTCCAAATAATCTGGAGTACCTGTGTTGTGTTTTAATTATTAAACTTCATGATAGCATCACTCTCTGTTTCATAAATCAGGGAGTATCTTGAAGGGATCTCATGAACTGATTTGTCCCATTTTATTAAATAAATATTATTTTCGTGTTACAAATAATTATATCTTTTATTTTTACATAACCCACCCAGCCAATGAGTCCACTTTGGGGTTAAGATGATCATCTTCCTGTCTTGCAGAAAACCTATGCCTCTAATATTGGATCAAGAATATGTGAACTTGAAGAATCAAATAATTAAGGCAGAAAGAAGAGTGTTGAAGGAGTTGGGATTTTGTGTTCATGTGAAGCACCCTCATAAGGTTTGTACTGTATAAATTAACTTCATGACCAGTGTCTCATGTTCTGTAATGCTTTGAGGAGGCTGCCTGACTGCGTGGAAGCTCTGTGGACTGTACATGATAATTAGTTAATTCAGTGAGATTTAGTTTCTTACCATCCTGATGTTTTCTTTCTCATTTAAGAGTCTCTTACTAATTGGTCTTGTATCACTGCTGAGTGACGGCGAGGTGGATGCAGGTGCTCAGTATTCCTCGAAGTCAAATTGGATCAGTAGGTAGCTTTGGTGGTAGAAAACATCACCTTGACATAGAGCCCTAAGCAGGAAGGCGTTTGGAGGCCTGGGGTTTTCATGATCGCTCCTTGTGGAAACGTGCTGAGGTATTAAACCTCTGTGAGCCAGTTTAGTGTTTGTGCGTGTTAAAACCATGGTCAGGGTGTCACGGGCTTGGCTAGAAATGAGGCCAGTCTGGATGTAAAAGTATCAAATATCAGAGTAGAAGGATACTTGGAAGATACAATTATCTCAAATGTTTAAATTGTGCCTTAAGTGTGGTAAAAGAACTTCCTACTTCTGTGCCAGTAGAGTTGGAATCTTGCTCTTCCCTCAGAATTGTCCCTTGTTATCCACCCCAGAGGGCAGCTGTAGTTGTTTGTTAATTGGTGTGAATTTTGCCATTATTCTTTCTCTCTGCAGCTTTGTTTTCCTTCTAAACCAGAGGAAAACCCCTTAGAACTGAACAAACCATGGCACAGTGTTAGGTCTGTTCTCTGCAAACACTGCCACATCCCCTCGCTGCAGATTGCAGTGAGCAGCTTTTTATCCCAGGTTGCAGCTGAAAGGATTTGTGAGGTGTGTAGGAGAACAAAATCAATGAACAAAATCCCTAAAGCAAACCCAGGTGAAGACAGGACACCTGGCTGAGTAGCAGGAAGGAAGGACTTGGAAGATGGAGAGCTAGGAAGGTCAGAGCTGGTGCAGAAGCTGTGTGGATAAACACTGGGGATGGTGCAAACACTTCATGTGGAGTGTTTTAGGCCTTGAAAGAGGATAACAGATGCCTCATGGATGTCCCTCTGAAATAAGGAGGTGGCTCTCCAGATGCTTGTTAATAACTCAATAACCCATATCTTCCAGATAATCGTTATGTACCTTCAGGTATTAGAATGTGAACGTAACCAACACCTGGTCCAGACCTCATGGTAAGTTGATTTTCTTTGTTCTAAGAGACCAGAAGGGGCAGTAGCAGAAATATGTCACTTGAGGCACTGGGCAGCATTGCTCAGCAGTGCTTGGGGCCACACCAGACAGCTCCACTGTCCTTGGTGTGCCCCAAACTACTTCCCAAATGTTGATCGGCCTCTTAAGTTAGAGGCACTGTTTTAATGGTAAGGTAGCTTTCCACCCTGACTTCTCACTTCCCTGCTTTCTGCTCTCACTTTCCAGCTGAAGGGAAAAGGTTGGGTGGGCTAGAGTTGTTCCCTTGGGTTCTTGTTCTTCAGGGAAATGTAGGTGTAGTTCAAGTCTGGTCCCAGTGCTGGGAAATGGCTTTTCTCAGGGCTTGAGCTTGATTACAGGTGTATCAAAAACTCAGCACAGATAAATTTCTTTTATCTATGTGGATAATACAAGATGTCAGCTTTTAAGACTGGATACATGGATAGCCTGGATTCATATTTGCCAAGAAATGTTCTCTGCCTTATTACTCTCATTTAATAAATATTTGCTTGGGGGTGGGAAGCTTCTGTCAAATTCCACGTCTTAAACTTTTAACAATTAAGTAATGCTTGTAAATCATAATGCTTTTTAACAATACCAATGGTCTTAAAAAAAAAAAACTTTAGTGAATCCAAAGACCATATTTCTGCTGACTGAACTGTCTGGTACTGTGACCTGTGTGTAGAGAACCAGTTTTGACTTTTCTTTTCTGTACTCTTTTGATCAAAGGGTAGCCTCTGAGGGTAAGTGACTAAGACTTCTCCTCTGCTGCCCATGGTGCAGGGATAGCTGCCGTCTTCAGTCAACCCAAAGCTCTCCAAAGAGAAGGCTGGCTCTAGACAGGTGGTATATACATGATAGTAGAGTAACTGGCCAACTGCTTCTTGTGCTTATATTTTTATTTTTACTGTGCATTTTTTGACTGTTTGTATATTTGATAACCTGACCGTTGAAGATCTGAAAGATTCTTTTTTTTTTTTTAATGTTCTATTTCTCTTAACTGTTAATGTGATACGTTCTTACATGATAAAGCAAATTAAGGTGGGGTTTAAGTCTTAAAAAGGGATGAATTAACACCAAAAAAAATGAATTGTTTCCATTTGTAAACTAGTACATGTGTGAAGCTTGGAGACAAAATGTGATATTTAGAGGCACTTCCCAGAAGCATTGCATGGAGCAGTGGAATGGGAGTTGTGGACTGCTCAGTGCCAGGAATCTGCTTGTTATGGAAGGAGGGGTAAGGGAGGGGGAGGGAGGGAATTACCCCAGCTGAGAAAGGGGTCAGACGTTACAAAAACACATCTGTGTGCTCACGGTTGTTGCTTCCAGTACCTGAAAACTGGTGGGTACCCAGTATAATTGGATTTTGAAATGTGCATTTTTACAGCATTACCTTTTTCTTAAGCTATTGTGACAAGGATTCATTTCCTCCTGTGTCTGACTGAGCCCACAGGGAAGATGTGCAGAGGCCAAGCTTGGAAGCTGGCATGTTTTGCAGTTTGGCAAATCAGAAAAAAACCTTTGTAGCTTCCAGATGTTTGAAGTTACCCTTTTTTATTTTTTTTTTATCACTTCTTTGCCCAAAAGGTTTGTGCTCTCTTTGTAGTGGGACAGAAACAGGTTTAGAAGTTCCTTTCTCCCAGAAAGATGAGCTGATGGTTAATGTTGCTTCTCTGGGGTAGCAGTTGCTTTTTGTGTAAACAAAAATAGAGAAGAGCTGGGACAGGTGGGAGTTAGATACTCCTGGGGTTCAAATTCTTCCTCTCTGTCCCTGTAAACAGGTCGCAGGTGCCTGTGGTCTCTGCTTTGGATGTCTTGGGGGTCAGTGAATCCTTGTATACTGGGTACCCACGTGGTTCATTACTACTTTAAAGTATTATTTTAAGGACTTCTATTGTGTCTGGTTTTAGATTTTCTCCACCTGATATTTTATTGACATATGTGCTTCCAAGTCTAGATCTTCTAAAGCACATCAGCTGACAGATTCACAGGAATTTACTTTGTGTATTTAAGATTTAACAGCATAATGCTTAAGTGTACTGACTGGAATATGTGCAATATTTTACAGTTTTCTCATTCTGTGAATATTCAGTTTAAGCAACCTTACTGAAATGGGACAATTTGGAAACCTTATTTCATGTGCCAAAGAGGGGATCTGCGTGAATACTGACTGTTCTCCTGAACTGATGTTCCCAAACACCCTGATTTCTCCTATGGCTGACTTTTTGCATCAAAAAGAATTCTGTTCTGGATGGAAATGGACACCTTAAATCCCAGTGGAAGTTGAGCTGTGCTGAAGAGGACTGCATTTCATGGGAGAACTGTGCTACAGGAGCTGCAGCTTTTGCCAGACATCTGGTTCTGCCCTATTGCAGGGAAACATGTGAACCTAAAATTCTATAACTGAGTATTTCTGACCACACTGTATGTTGTCTAATGAAAATAACTTGTTTATTGCATGAGAGCAGGCCAGTAGAGATACAGCAGGAAAAGTGAAGTTAAAATTGGTTCTCTTCTCACCACTGAATTTTCAGCAGTCAGACTTTGTGCCTGTCACACATCCCTCCCCTTGAGGGATCTATTTTAGTTTTTTTTGTTTGTTTGTTTGTTTGATTTTTTTTTTTAAGTAAAATCATTAAGCTTCTCTTTAGATTTACAGGAGTATAATGTTGAAATCTAGTAACTGAATGCAGAAAGAAATAGCCCTTGTAGAAGTAAAACCAAGTCAAAAACCCAGAAAAAGAACCCCAAAGAGCTTTGCAGTGCCTTGCAACCTTCTGCTCTCCTGTCTTTCAGGAATTACATGAATGACAGCCTGAGAACAGATGTCTTTGTGAGGTTCCAGCCAGAAAGCATTGCCTGTGCCTGCATTTATCTGGCAGCCAGGACACTGGAGGTGAGCCACACTTCTATGGATTTGGGGTTTTTTAAACCTTCTAACAGGAACAGAAATCTGAGCTCTGTCATTCTCTCCCTTCAGATCCCACTTCCAAATCGCCCACATTGGTTTTTACTGTTTGGAGCAACGGAGGATGAAATTCAAGAAATCTGCTTAAAAATCCTGCAGCTTTACACAAGGAAAAAGGTTTGGTTCTTTTTCATGTTGGGAGCCCTCAGTAAAGGCTGCAGCTCAGAGCAGGAGTTGGAGAACTTGACCCTGTCTGCAACCAGCTGCAAGTGAACAAAGAGCAGTCCCTGTCTGGGACTCCTTGGATGTTCATTCCCCTCCCTGAGAGTGAATAACCGGGAAATTCAGTTCCCTGGGTGTTCTTACAAGCAGTGCTCCTGTGTTCACAGGTGGATTTATCTGATCTGGAAAGTAAAATAGAAAAGAAGAAATTGGCTATTGAAGAGGCAAAAGCGCAGGCTAAAGGTCTGGTACCTGAGGGAGTCCCGAGCTTGGATAACACATCAGGATTTTCCCCTATCCCAAAAAATGGTAAATAGTGGATAACTCATTTTTAATAACTCTTTCACATCTTCCATGGATATTTGCCCTTTTGGGAAGCATTTGCAAGTGTGGTTTGGGGTTTGTTGGGGATTTCTTTAGGCTAGCTTCTAGCACTACTCAACTGGCAGGGTTTGAATAGCATTGTAACTTTGTGAGATAAAAGCCAAAATTAGTCTGAAATGAAGACTAGTTTAAACCCATATAGTCCAGGGACTTGCTTTTATGTGGATTAGGCAATTAACTCAAATACTTGCCACCGGCATGTTATGTTAGAGCAATATTGAAGCAGAGGTGCTCTGGCAGGGGTAGCATTTTTGGGATGTTGGGTGGGGAAATATGTTGGTTGAAAATTCCCAATCTGGTGTATGTCTCACCTAGAAGACAACATTTGCCAACCATCTTTTCCCCCAGTTTACCTTTCAAACAACACTGAATAATTGGCAAGAACAGGAAGGTGATTTTTCTGCCTTCTCTTGCAGTTCACTCCCCGGGGTTACTTCAATACTTTGGCAGAAATGTTTCAGGTGAATTTCTGCCTTCTGTGAACTTGTTCAGATCTGCTTGTGGGTGGTTGTGTGTGTGCACACGTGTGCAAAGCACAGCTGTGCAGTTCAGATTATTGCAGGCATGGGGTGAGGGGAGGCTTCAGTCCTTTCAGGTACTTTCCAGAGAGGTAACACAGGCTTCTTTTTCCAGAGTCTCCAAAAGAGGTTAAAGGAAATAAACCTTCACCGCTACCTGTGCAGGCAATGAAGAATGCTAAAAGGAAAACGGAGGGAGCCAAAAGAACCAGCTCCAACAGCCCAGTAAATGGGTACGGCTTCATAAGGAACCTGCTGATTTTTGTCCCATGATTGCTTGAAACAGAATAACTGAGTGTTCATTGTCTCTTGCAGTGTCCAGAAAGGAAGAGAGAGCAGAAGTCGAAGTGGAAGCAGAGATCAGAGTTACTCAAGATCACCATCGAGGTCTGCATCCCCTAAGCACAGGTAGGGTGTGTTCCGAGCCTCCCAGGCTGCCGTCTCCCAGTGCCGGCTTTGGTAGTTCATAACCAAGAGGCTGTGAGGCGCCCCAGCAGTGTGTAGTGCTCGTTAAACTCCAGAATAACTCCAAATGTGGGTGTTTTACAGTATTACTGTAACTGAAGCTGGAGAAGGGGTTAAGAGTTCCTAAAAACCATTATTTTTACAGTAGCTAGATGTAAGTTTAGGATACAAAATGAATTTTCATGGGGTGCTGAACAGCAAAATGCAAAATAAAGTCTTTGTAACTTTAGAAAATCATGTTTTCTCTCATTTTTTTTCTAGGAAAAGTGAGAGTTACTCCACTTCCAGTGGCTCCAAATCCCACAGCCGCTCACGGAGCCGCAGTGATTCCCCTCCGAGGCAGTTCAACCACAGCTCCAGCTACAAAGGCTCCAAGGTTCGGAGCTACAAGAAATCCAAAGACTACAAATATTCGGCGCACAAAGCGCGGAAGTCACGCAGCCGGAGTTCATCCCGCTCCCGCAGCCGCTCCCGGGAGCGTTCCGACCACTCGGGCAAGTACAAGAAGAAGAGCCACTACTACCGGAACCACCGGCACGAGCGCTCCCGCTCGTACGAGCGTGCTGGGCACCGCTACGAGCGCGAGCACCCTGGCCACAGCCGGCACCGCCGGTGAGCCTCACCAGGGCTGCTGCCTGAGGGAATGCTCTCTGGCACTGCCCAGTGAGGGGGAGCCGGGGCTGCTTCCCGAGGGAATGCCCTCTGGCACTGCCCAGTGAGGGGGAGCCGGGGCTGCTTCCCGAGGGAATGCCCTCCAGTGAGCCGGGGCTGCTTCCTGAGGGAATTCCCTCCAGCACCCTGGGCACAGCCCAGCACCACTGGTGAGTTGGGGGCTGCTTCCCTTGGGAATTCCCTCTAGCACTGCTGATGAGCAGAACTGCTTACTGAGGGAATTCCCTCTGGTGTGCCTGGGCTTGCTTCCCTCGGGAATTCCCTCTGGCACCCCAGGCACAGTCAGTGAGCCAGGGCCGCTTCCCTGGGCACAGCGAGGCTGCTTCCCTCAGAATTCTGCCCGTGGAGCTCCTCACTCGTGGCTTGTGCAGTAATAGGGTTAATCTGGCTTGTGAAGCACCCCTCGCTTGAGTCTGCTGTTGTGCTGGCAGTTTGTGCTCACCCATGAATCCGAAGGAAAGACTGACAGGGTGTGAATGATGTCAGGAGTGACTCATGCTGGGGTGTCATTTTCACCGGCTCACACTGGCTGCTCCTGTCCTGCTCTTTCGTGATTTCCATCCCCCAGTGCAGTGCAGTGTTGTTTGGGATTTCCAGTCCCGCAGGCAGCAGCTCTGTGGCCCAGTCCTTGGAATGCTGTGCCCAGCAGTTCTTCCCTGTGGAACTGGAATGCTCCTAAGCCCCCTGGGAGTGGTTTGGTGCTAACAACAGCCTCTTTTCATACTGGCTCGATGATGTTGTACAGGTGGGAGGTGACTTTTTTTAGACCTGTTGCCTATATTAGGTTCTCCATGTGTATATATATTTTGCAGTGTTACAGTACAGTATGGGAAAATGGCCTTCCTAGCCTTTACACTTTACCCACAATGTAAATAAGCATTTGTTTAATACAGGTGAAGATATATACAGAAAATTCAAAACTTGAATTCTATCAAAAAGACTTGTGTAGAAAATTCTGATAAATGTGAAAGTATTTAGCTCTGTGCATTGAGAGTAGTATATTTTTATCTGTGCAATGCTGCGTGCGGGCCACCAGCTCAGAAGACATTTCCTCTATATCCATTTGAAGTGGTTGGAAATTCTTTACTCAGGATCTTTGACACTCTGAAGAATTAGTAGTTTGTCAGTCTGCATGCTTGATGAACAGAGCATTTAAAAACCAATTAGCAGAGCCCCACAGCCCAGTAGTATCAGTTCTAGTGGTATATCTGAGCTGTTACTCTCATGCTCCCTAATGTCATTAAAGTATTTGATTTTCTATTACATTTCACTTGGTAGTAGTTTCTTATGAGCTACACCACTTGTGCCTACTCATAAGGAAAGAAATTTGTGCAAAATGAAGAGATTTTCAAATTGTAATAGATTTAAGACTTGGAATTAAATCCCCATTCCCTTAAAGCTAGGAATTTTGGGCACCTCTGCAGTCAATACCAAACATAACATCCCCTAATCAACAAAGATCTGAGATGGAAAATGCATTTCTGTCACTTCAGGAGTAGCTGACAGGTCCCAGCTGAGTTTCCTGAGCAGGGCTGGCCTTGAGCCTCCTCAGTGGGGCAAGGAGGAAAGCTGGGGTTGATCTCTGGAGGTTGCACAGCTGAGCCTCAGGAGAATCCCATCCCTTGGTGTGTGGACTTGTGGTGCCAGTTCTTGGGGGGTGAAAATGTAGGAGGGGCTGAACGTCTGTGGTGGGTTTGGTGTGGGGAGCTGCTGGCACATTTGGGGAAGTCAGTGGTGAGCAGTATGTGAGCATGGCAGAGGCCCCTCGGCTGGGGCTGGCAGAAGTTGACCTGAAATAAAAAGCCCCCATGTACCTGTGTGCATAAACAGCTCTCAGCTCTGCAGATGAGTTCTCACTTCATTTTCTCAACCTCTGATGACTCTACCGTTGCCCTCAGTCATCACAGCCTCTCTCAGATTGCTCTCTGATCTCTGTTTCTGGTGTTCATCCGCAATTCCTTCTGCTCTGAGAGATGTTCTGGCCCTGGCCAGAGCTTTGAAGGGAGAGCACTGAAACCTGACTTGTAGAAGACACTACAGGCTTGGCCAGGTGAGGATCCTCTTTCCTCAGATAAATCCCACCTGCTCTTTCCTCAAATAAAGCCTCCTAGCTGCTCTGGCCACCCAGCCTCATCCTTCCTTCCTGGGAAATAACCCCCCAGGCTTCATGTTTTCCCAAAAATGGCTCAACCAGCTGTGAATTCACTGTGTCAGAGCTGTGTTTGTGTCAGCAGGGACTCGCTCACCATAGCTTTCCTGTCCCAGATGAGAACCCAAAGGCTTATTTCCCAATCCCAGTACTGCAACTGCTTCCTTAACTCAGCTGTGCAAAATTCCAGCTATTCCAACACATCCCAGATCTTTTTCAAAGATTTTCCAGACTGCTGTTGGTAGTGCACAAAGGTAATTGTTCTGAAATGCACACAGTCCACGTGGGAAGGAAGGTAATGGATTAAAGCACCTGGAAGAGAAGAGTGTTCTTGTTTGTGAGACAGAAGCTGCTGGAATGGAGCTTTATTTGGAAGAAAGGAGCCAAACAGGTATCAGTATCCATGGCAGCCTCGCTGCTGGGCTTCCTGCCACACCTGATCTGTGCAGAGATGAGCTTTTCCCAGCAGCTTTAGGGAGCTGGAATCCAGGCTGTTCCAAAAGTCCCTGGTCAGTTTTGCTCACAGCCAACACTCTGAGGTAGGAGAAGTGTCTGGATGTATCCTGTCGTCTTCATCTCCCGCGGGAATGTGATGGGAGCATCAAACCTGAGCTACCCAGCAGCAATCCTTTAACATACGTAAATCCTGTACATTTTTGGAGCTATTGCAGGTATTTAGAAATAAACCAACAAAAGGGAAATGGGGCAGCCTCAGCAGCTATTTTGAGGCTTTTCTACAGCATTTTCACAAGTTACCGAATCTTTGTTCTTCCGTTTCTCAAGTGCAAGGGGAGAGTCTGTCCTTGACATCTGACAGCATGAAATTAGTTTTAAAAGCATAGTGATCTATTTCAAAAAAGAAGAGAGCAATACTATACTCACAAATGTAGTTAAGGTCTTTAAACCTCCGTATCCCGGCTTCTGTATGAGTGTGCAAATCAGTAATAGATTATTGATCTGGGCAGGCATACGTAAGTCCTGGGGGAATATGTGTGAGGGTGAGCTAAGGGCGGGAAGCCTGTAGTGATTTCCAGGAGCTGGTTATCCACAATGTAGAAGGGATAGTACTGGACAGTAATGTATTGCTTGGCACAGCCTAAAAAGTCTGGTACGAATGTGGGGACTCCAGAAACAGGGGTTCAGTTCCTGCCTCTGCTCCATCCCCGCGGCGGAGACCTGAATTCTTCTGCCCACTCCTGGCTGCTGCGGGAAGCGATTTCACCCTTGTCCGGTTCTGTGGGACTGATGGGTGAGAGTCAGAGGGGCCAGGGGCTGCTCTGCAGCCACCACTGGCACCCAGAGCTCTGCTTTTTCCCTGCAGAAGTTTGAGGAACGAGGTTTGGGTACCAGCCGGGAGCGGGAATGGGCTCGGGTCGCTGTGGGAGGGGAAGAGCCCATTCCCATCCCCTGCCCGCTCTCCGAGCCCGTTCTTTCCCTGCCCCGGAGCCGGGCGGGGGAGGCGCCGCGGCGGGGGCGGGCCCGGGGCGGCGGGGCCGGCTCCGCATCGCGCAGGTTGAGAACCGCGTGGGCTTAAGAAGCGCCGGGAAGAGAGCGGAGCGAACAGGGCCCAGCCAGCAGGGCCGAGCCAGCATGGCCCAGCCGCGCTGCCGCTCCGTGCTCATCACCGGCTGCAGCCGCGGCATTGGGCTGGGGCTGGTGCGGGGGCTCGCAGCCGCCAGCCCCTCCCCGGACTTGGTCTTTGCGACCTGCCGCTACCCCGAGAAGGCGCAGGTAAGCGGGGCAGGGGCGCGGAGGGTCCCTGGAGCTGGGTAACGGTGTCGGCACTTTGGAAGCGCGGAACATCTTGAGCATCCTGTGCTGGCAGCGAGAGCCCGTGGCGGGACGGAGCCGGGGCTGAGCTCCCGCCCGGGGCAGGAGCCGGGGCGGCTGGAGCCGGTGCCGGGAGCTCTCCGGGGCTGGAGCTGAGGGTCTCGATGATAGGGAGCGTTCCCGGGAGGAGGAGAGCGGGCGGGACACGGCCGGGAAGAGCCGGGCAGCTGCAGCATCTCCAGCGCTCCTGCCACCCTCTTCCTTTAACACCCGAGTTTCTCGCTGGATTTGCCTCTGGAGATATCCGTCCTGTCCTGCTCCAGTTCTGCACGGCCCGGAGCCCTGCAGGGGCAGCCCATCCCTCAGAAACCTTCCCAGCGGGACCCACCACAGCTTCCCTTCTCTCTCTCCGCGGCGTGTCTGTGACCCCAGCAGGAGCTGTGCCCTGTCTGCCTCTTTTTCTCTGCTGCTCTTGCAACAAGTGAGAAAGCCCAAATGAACGATGAATTAAACACTTCTCTTAATGCCCACCTCGGCTGTGCAGGGATCAGAATTTCTGCTGGAAACGGGAGCTTTTGTTACCTGCTCCTGGTGGGTCCCCTTGCAGCCCTCTCCCCTTTCAGCTGCGGCATCGCAGTAGTTTTGGGACTCCTTCCCTGTCCCTAAACTCTTGTAAATGTTTGCCAGACAGATTTAAGACACCACTTGAAGTCTTGGGAGGTAAATCAATGAGGATTATCAGTCACTTTGTGATCAGTAGCCCTTCTAGGCTGAACCTGGCTCTCCTCAGTGAGGCAGAATTTGGGCAGCACAGAAATACGCACAGGTATCCATCCCCCTCTTCCTTCCCTCTGGTGCTCCAGAGCTGCAGGAACCTGAGCTCTCAGCCCTGTGACTGCCTCAAAACCTCTGCAATGCCCCGGGCATTTGGAAGAATTGATACCCACAGCTCTGTTCCTGCATCTCCCCTATTTCAAGCGTGGCTGCCCTGGTGAAAGACAAATTCCCGGGCACGTGCAGGGGAAAAGAGAGCCCCTGTGCCTGTTGCTTCTGGGGGATTTGATTCCTTTCATTCAAACTGTGAGCACCCCGTGTTAGCAATAAACCAAACACAACTTTGTTCACTGCTTAGCTACATAAAACCTTTAAAAGGTGGCGCTCAGGCAGCCCCCGAGGATGTGAGGCAGGGTTGGCCAGGTAACATCTGCAGTCTGACCTCTGCTTCTCCAAAAGTTTCTGCTGCTCTGCAGGTGTTTATGAAACTGAAGGAAAATATCAGAATATTTTTTTAAAAAGCGTCTCCAGCAAAAGGTACATTTAGGGTATTTCTGAATAAAAGTGCAGAGACACAGTCCAGCAAGGCTGAGCTCAGGAGCCTTTTAGGGCTGCTGGTGCCTGTAGCTCTCCCTGAGCCCCTCCTGTGCAGCACCTGAGCAAGCATTCATTCCATCCTGTTCCCTTTTAACTCCTGTTACCTGAGCTGGCACCTGTCCCAGCCCTATTTCCTAGGAATGATTGCACAAGAGCCCGGTGTAGTAGTGGCACAGGAAAGCAGCAGAGACATCTGACCTGTGTTAGATCGAAATCTCCCTGCGTGGTTGTTTGTCCTAAAGCTGCTTCAGCCGGTGCTGAGGGAGGTTTTTTCTTTTTTTCACCAACTGGCCCCTGTGTTCAGCAGTGATTTCTCATCATAATGGCCTCGGATCCATTACACAGAGAAAGTGAAATGGTTCCTTCCACAGGAAGAGCTTCCTAGGAAATATTACATGGGCAAATCTCAGCACAACTCACCAGGTTCTTTTTTGTGTGGTCAGTATTTAAAAATCTGGAGCAAGAAGGCTGTGAACCTGCACAGGAAGATGAAACAGCCTTCAGACAGTGCAGTGTGTCTGGGAAGAGTCTGGGTCACTCCTCACTCACGGGAGAAACCTGGAAAGCCTCTGGCACAGTGTCTCCTGTAGGCAGGAAGCTGGCCAGGAGCCACATTCCAGTAACCCCAGCGGTGATTCTGCAGGCCACATGGGGTATAGCCAAAGCTTTTTTTTGGTGGGGGGAGGTGGACAAGTTTTGTCCTTGGTGGATCAGGGTGGGTTTTTGTTCTTTGTAAGGACCTCTAGCCCATGTGCTGTGCTTTGGCAGGACATCAATAGAAACCTCTGCAGTAAGCTGAAAGCAGATTTCTAACAGATGGGTTTGGAAACTCCACAAGGAACAGAAATCTTTACGAAAGGTATTGTAGCGGTTTCACCAGTATTATCTGCCCCATCTGTGGTGCATGGAGTTGGCACAAAATCCTCTGACCCTCTGAGAGTGTTTCCCCTGTGCTGCTGGTCCTGGGGCTGGCGGAGGGCGAGAACAGACCTGCTCCAGCCTCCGGCACTGGGAATCTTGGTCATGGCAGCACCACATCCAACTGGTGCTCTCAAAGCTTGGCTCCAACCTGGCAATGCTCAGTGTGTTAGGAAAGGCAAAGGTTCAGCGATTTCCTTGTCATTTTAATTTTTTTTTTCTTTCTCAGAGAGGAACTTTTGCTTTCACCAACTTTCCAGTCAAATCTTTGACACCCAGAGTTCAGGTTCATCCTCAACTCCCAGAGTTTAGGTTTCTGCTCTCCAGAGATTAGCACTGCAGGCTCAGCTTGGGGCACATGCAATGGGCTTTGCCCATCCAAGACTTCTTTGTTGGCCATGCACTCTGGGCTGTGAAGTTGAGGGAATTTCTCTGCACACCTGACTTTTTCTCTTGACAGCAATTTAGGTGGTCTAATTTTGGTTTCCCCGCTTTGCTTTGTGGTGACTGTATGAAAAATCCTCCTTTATACAAGTGAACTGTCCCCCACTTCCTCTCCTGCCTTAGAGGAAGAACATGAAGAATAGCAATTTTGGACAGTTCCTTTAAATTCTCCTCTGGCTTGCCAGAGAAGCATTTTCCCATTGCAGAGTGGAGGGAAATGATGGGCAGAGCTTAAACGAGGAGGTTTTGAAAAATACTCTCCCAGTCTTTAGAGGAAAAAAGTGACTAAATATGCTTAGCTGCTAGCAAATACAGCCCCACCTTGGGCACGAATCTCTCAGCAGGGTGATGATTAAACATTTTGGAGCCTTCGAATAGTGGCCAGAGAAGAGCCCCAAAGGACCTGCCTTTAGAAAGATGCTGGGGAACACTGACTTTGCTTTCCTCTGCTTACCAGAGCAAGCAGCACATCTCCTGGAACTGCCTGACCTTGGGATAATGCTGAACAGCTGCAGGCTTTTGCATGTGAGTCTGTGCTGGCAGAAGTTGTGAAAACTCGAGTTCTTGGGTTGAGGAGCTCCTAGGTGGCCTCCCCAGAACATTTGCCTAACAAATGGGCTGCAGATCACACAATAACATGCAGCAGGCCTGCAGGCAGCCAGATAACCACTGCCCCTCCTGGAAAAGCACCATCGGAGACTCCTCCAGCCACACTCTGATTCCAATCTGCCTTTTCCTGGGCTGCTCCAACGCTTACAGTGGAAGCAGCTACAAATCTCCTGCAAAATATTCCTCATGTCCCGGTTTTGCTCTCCAGATGGACACAACCCCAGTGCAGTCATTACCAGGGAGCCTGCACGGGCTCGTGGACCCAGCTGGAATTCTCCCCACCTCCCTGCTTTTTCTTCTTTGCTTTTTCCTCCCCCATCCTGCTTTCCCATAAAAGGGAAAAACTCTGCCCTAAAGGACTGCACTTAAAAATGGTGTAGCCCCTGTAGTCCCCTCTCCGATGGGAGAAAGAGGAGATGGCCACGGTGTGAATAAATCTGGTGGTGCCCAGAACAGTGGGATCTCAGCGCAGGAGCATCTCCTGTTCCTTGATCTCTCCCCACAGCCCCAGTGTGTTCCCAGGTGAACAAATTCCTCTCTGCTCGAGTCCTCTACAGAGCTCGGGGAAGTTTCCAGGGCTTAATGTGCAGTTTCCCTTGCTCTGAAGCAGGAGATAGTGTTACAAACAGTGCCTGTTCCCATAACAGACCCGGAGCTCTCTCTGCTCACTGTCTCTGTCAGGTCTGGGGCTTGTTTCTGCCTTTAACACATATTTTAGCCATGTGGTTTGCAACTGGGAAGAGCAGCTGAGTGATCTGTGGAACAATGATCTATCATGCAAAGGGGGCATTTCTGAATAAACATCAGGCAAAGAGGGCATTCTTGAAGTCTTTCTAACTTTGGGTCATTGCAGTGTTACTTTGTTTGATTATTATATTTTCTGGAAGTGTTTTACCCTTCCTACAGCAGTTCTGGAGTCAGAGAGGCCTGTGGGTCAGGGCAGTGCTGTGGAAGCTGTTCCAGGGTTGAACAGTGAGTTGGCTGTACACTGTGATACTGAAAACCTGTCTCAGAGGGACACACAAAAATAGGATACACCTCTGGCTTTGTCCCGAGTGCAGGCAGGGTGATGTGAAGGATACCCAAGCACCCTTATCCTGCCCGAAGGCTGTGTTTGTTTGGCTTGATTGCTTCCAACTGGCTGAGTGGGGCCAGGTCCTTTCCAAGAGCTGTAACTGAAGTGGATAGTGCTTTCATAAAGAAGGCAAAGTAAATCTTGCTAAATGACTGAGACAACAAAACATTCCTGGTTGAAATCTAGCAGTAAATACCCTGTGTGCTGATGAGTCTGTGTCTGGAGCCTTGAGTGCCAGAGGATCTTGTTTAAATCAGAATAGGCCGACCCTTTGTTAATCGTAATTAAAAATCAGCAAGCAGGAAACAACAGATGCTAATCAGAGTTTAATTGTGGAATCCCTAAGAGCTGATTCTCAGGGGCGACTGTTCAGGTGCAGAGCAGTTCTACAGCTACTATGCTAAACAAACACAGTGTTAGGGGGTTGTGTTGTGGGGTTTTGTTGGGTTTTGTTTGTCTTGTTTGTTTTTAAATCATCTGTCACAGCACACTAATTAAAAATGACTTAGCTGGGATATGCTTGCTGTACCTACTTGTCTCAGTCCTCCTCTCCTCGTGTTCCTTGTAGTCACAGGAGGGGGAAAAATATGCTTTTCTGCAATTGTTAGATGTTCTAACTGGATTTTTCAGTTTCTATCAGGTGTAACGTTCTTGAAGACCAAAGCTATCTGGATCAGCTTTATGCCTGGGAGCTGCTTCTCAGAAATTTAAACCCCTGAAGTGAGAGTCACTTGTTAACTAAGTAATTAACTGGAAAACCCATTGAATTTTAAACCTAATTTGCATGGAGCTATTGTAATTTCATGCTGCTTATGTTGTGGAGAATGCTTCATTCTTCAGTGTTTGCAGTTCTTAACTGAAAATACTGCTTACTCACTTCAGAAGCCTCTCAGTTGCTGTTGCTACTCCAAGCAGCTCTGGCCTTTCAGCAGGAGTTAGTAGCTTCTGTCAGAGAGTAAAGCACATAAATAAATGAATTATAAATAAATGGACAAACCTTGAGGAGCCAGAGCACTTCTGGAGTTTGTTATCCACTAAGTGATACTGTCAAACTGAAATCCGGTGACAGTCCAAAGGCATGGAATTATTGCAGGCCTTGACATGGCAGAGCAATTTCATCCTGGACTAGCAATAAACAAGACAGGGTGTTCTGGGTTTTTAATTTATGGAAAACTGTCCCACCGAGCCCTGTCCAAAGCAAGGAATGTCTTCTGGTTTTGTGCTTCTGACTTGTTTTTCCTTCCCCCTCCCCTTAATAGCCTTAACTGCAGTTGCAGATTGGCCTCAGTGGGAGAACAAATCTCCCAAACAAGCCTGGAGAGAATCCTGCAGGGTCTGATCTGAGATAAAAGATGTGATGCATTATAGTTTGTCAGAGGACATGGAGTACCTGAAGGGGCTCCAAGGGGCAGAGAAGTATTCTTTTCAAACCAGACCTCCTGACCCCTATTCCCAAAGGGCTCCTAAAGAAAGGGATTTGCTCGAGCTGGAATGTTTGACCAGGTTGCTGTGTCTCCTGAACCTGACTGGGAGTATGGAATCCATCTGTTGTGTTTGGCCACACTTCCCACTCAGCTTCCTGGCACAGAAACCGAAGTATTCCAGCTGGGCCTATAAATCCAATTTGGAGGCGCTTTGTCCAGCCGGAACACCAGAGAGCACGGGTTTCTCCAGGAACTCCAGCATGCTCTGCTGACAGGCAGGTGAGTGAGTTACAGCAGGGAGGGAATTGTTCTCCTGGACAGTGGCTGTGCCTGGGACCTCCAGTTACAAGAACCGACGCTAACGAGGCTTCCGGGGAAACGCAATTTCTATGGGAAAACCGCTGGGCAACTTTTCCTGTAAATAGTCATTCCAAACGGCTTTTTAAAAGCATTCCTGCTGCCCTGATGTCCAGCACTAGCTGAGCTTCAGGAGAATTAGGCTTTCCTTACAGAATTGGGCAAATTACTGGATTTTTACTGGAATGCTGAGAACTGAGCACAAAATCTGAGAAATATCCCACTAAAAATCCAGCACCCTGGAGTCTGGACTAAGCAGAGGAAGAGTCCAGTTTCGTGGTGTGGCTCTAAGGAAAGCTGCTCAGCAGGCTGGAAAACTAAGTAGAATGGCTGCCTTCAGTCCAATCATGAAAATATTTCTGTTGTAATTCTGAAGATGCAGAACTCAAACTGATTTATGTAACAGCCATGGAGATATATATTTTTCTATATATAAGAGATAACAAAAAAATTTCTTCTTCCTAGGAACTCCAGCAGCTTAGCAAGCAATACAGCAACATCAAGCTCCTGCAACTGGGTGAGTAAAGGGCTTTATTTCTGTGTACAGAAATCTGTTCCACTTAGGTGAGTGCATCTTAAGAAACTGGCTCATGTCCTGGGTGATCAGTAGCTGGACATGACCTCCAGCAGCTGAAAACAATCTCAAGATAACACTGGGGAAATGTAATTCTATAAAATGTTCTGTGTATTTTCATGTGGTGCTGCCCAAATGTCCCCACGGGAGCCTCAGCTTTGGTTTGGCATGGGTTGTCTCGTACCAGGCAGGCCCTGAACCCCACACTGCTCACTGGGGCTCTTCCTGGCTGCTCTGTGCAGATGTGGTCTGCGAGAACAGCATCAAGAAAGTGGTCAAGGAAGTGGAAGAAATCGTGGGAGACAAAGGCCTGAACTGCCTCATCAACAACGCTGGCATCAATGTACTCGCCTCCCTGGAGGAAGTCACAGCAGAGACCATGCTCACCATTTATGAAACCAACACTGTTGCCCAGCTGATGGTCACCAAGGTAACAACTGGGAGCAATGGGCTTAATCTGGAGCTTTTCCACAAGTGAGCTGGATTTGTCCAAGTATTTGTCCCCTTGGAATTGCACGGAGACAGTTCTCACATGGAACTGCCTCTGTCTGGAGAGCAGCAGGAGCTCCTGTTTGTGCACCTGGTGTGGGATCACTCCGTGGCAGGGGAGGATAGGAGGTGGGCAGAAGAGGTTGCTGTAGGAAGCTTTCCACTGGCCACTGTATCTGAGGAGCCATCACCACTCTGGGCTGGTAGCGTAGAGCTGGACTGGGATTCTTGCTTTGGATGAGGAAATGATCCAACTCAAGCCCAAACCACCAAATTAAAGCAAACTCTTGTTTTCACAGGCGTTCCTCCCCCTGCTGAGGAAGGCAGCCCAGCTGAGCACTGGAATGGGCTGTCACAGAGCTGCCATCATCAATATGTCCTCTCTCGCTGCCTCCATGCAGCTCGTCCAGGCGAATGAGATGTTCCTCAAGGTCTATCCCTACAGGATAGCAAAGGTCTGTGGGCTCCCCTGGGCTGTGCTGCCTGGCTGAGGGCAGTTAGAGACCACAATGACCTTAGGATGGGCATGCCAAGGTGTGCAGCACCTCCATGGACACATGGGTGGAAATGGGAGCTGTGAAACTCTACACCTGAAGCAGGCATGCCAGCTCCTGGAGAACAGGCTCCCAAATCCCTGCTCTGATAGAGATCCATTTCAGAGCGATTTGGTATTCAGGGAAGAGCCCATCGAGTGTGGGTTCTATCAGCTGTGTTCCTCTCCAGTCCAAGCGAGAGAGCAGGCAGGTAACTCAACAAAAGGTGTACTGACCTGTACATGGTGATGCTGGTTAGTGACAGGTGGGATTTTTTTTTTTCCTCACATCCAGAGATTGAGTTTGTACAGCTAGTCAGGATCAGACATACAGTTTCTCCTACACCACCTACTCATAAGCTGTTAAATGCTTTCTTTCCCTGGTCAGAGGTAAATGAATGTTTGTGTAACGATTCTTGCAGAAAAACACAGTCCTTATGTCAATATTATTCTCCTCACAGCTCCTGAGGCGTTTCAAATGCTACTTTATGTTCCATTACAACTTAGTTTCATCTTTGGGCAGTAAGTTAACGGTGGTAGAGCCTTCAGAGTCCCTGGAAAGTCTGGATAAGTTACTGAGAGCCTCTTAGTGTCCCTTCCTTTGGCAGGAGACAGCAGGGTGGAAGGGAGGTGCCCACCAGCTGGGCTTGAGGTCTTGCTCAGGGTTCATAAAAGCAACTTCATAGGTGGTTTCCACTCTTGCAGACTGCTCTGAACATGATCACCAGGTGTCTAGCTGCAGACTTGAAATCGGATGGGATTCTCTGCATTTCTTTGCACCCAGGCTGGCTTCAAACAGACATGGGTGGAAACATGGTGAGTGCCAGCTCTGGGAATGTGCAAGTGGGGCTCCCTTGTTGTTCCAATCCCCTGGCTGCACACCTCCACACGCTGCAAATGCAGGCTGTGACACACAAAAATACATCCTCCTTCATTCTAGAACCTCCTTAAATGCATTTAATTCTCTTCTGCAGGATATTCCCAGTAATGACCTAAGCTTGATTCATTCCAGGCTCCCATGCAGGTGCAAGAGGCTATCCCAGGTATTCTCTCTGTTCTGGACCGTCTTGGTGAAAAAGAAAATGGCTCTTTCCTGGACTGGCAAGGGGAAACTCTACCGTGGTAGAAGTGCCCAGAACTCTACAAGCACATCAGTCACAATTGAACCTTGCCACTGCTGTCTATGTCCCCGGGGTTTTCTAACACACTAATTGAAATAGCCAGTCTGATATCCAGCCTCTCTCTAGGTGTGTTTGGAAAGCAAGGTGGCTGACTCTTTCACTTGGTATTGCTACTGCTCTGCTCTAATGCTTCCTTGCGAACACTACTGTGCTCTTGGTGATGGGCATCTCCTGGAACCCTCTGAAATGGATTAAAACCTGCAAGTTAAATCCAGAGGCTGGTTCCTTTTCACTTAGAAAACCAAAGTGGGCTTCTGACTTTTTGCAGAATTTGCCTGACCTCAGAGTGAGGCCAGTGTAGGCTGTCAGATTCCGGTATGCTCAGTTATCTCTAGAAAAAAGCTCCTTCAGTTTCCCTTTTTCCTAACTGAGCCAAGGCTGAAATTGCCCAGCTCTAAACCATGGGAATTCGGTACTTCTGTAAATTCCATGGCAAACTCTGAGTGTCCCCAGGTTGCCAGTGTACACCAGGCACTTGCTTTGTTCCCAGTGGGTGACTAACAGCCTGATATGGGGGTGGGAATGTTGTTTTGTACATAAACTTCTGAAGTGTCTTCAATAAAGTCTTGATTAAACAAACAGTCTGTTTACTGAACTGTTTACTTCATTTAATTTCTCTTCACAGGTTTCTCTTTCCTGGCAAGGGAACTTTATTCCTACCTTGCAGGAAGAAACTCTTGACCATTGCTGCTCCTTTCAGGGTAGTTGGGTTTGACACAATGGGGTGTACCTAAAACGGAGACAGACCCTTGTTCTGGTCTGAAATACTAAAAGCAGCTGGTGAATAAATCTCTTGTGTTCTGGCTGAGGTAGGTATAAAAGCAAAAAGCTCTTTGAAGTCTGGGATTGGCTTCAACATCCTTCCCTCATGCCAGCTGATTAGGCACTTTCATGCTGTGCCAAGATGGTGGGTTCCTGTGCCGAGGAAGAAAAGACAAACAACAGCCAGGTAAGGGGAGAGAACAGGTGTGGCTGTCCCTGGACAGCAGCCACTGGGACCTGCCCCTGGATGCAGACACGGGTGTGGCAGGCAGAGGTGTCTGTGTGCCTTCCATGATCCCTGCGCCATCAGGGACAGGCAGGCTCACAGTAACAGGATCACGGAATCCTGTACAGAATCACAGAATCCTTTACAAAATCACAGGATTCTTTCAGGCTGGAAAAGATCATCAAGTCCAATCTGGCTCACTGTAACAGGATCACAGAATCCTTTACAAAAGCACAGGATTTTTTTAGGCTGGAAAAGATCATTGAATCCATTCTGCGACCAACCCCTACCAGCCCAGAGCACTGAGTGCCACGCCTAGTCATTCCTTGTACTCCTCCAGGGATGGGGACTCCACCACCTCTTTGGACAGCCCCTTCCCATGTTTAACAACACTTTCCACGAAGAAATTCCTCCTGATGTCCAAAATTCCTCTGGATGTGGCTCATTGTGCCACCCTTCCCTGCTCAGACCAGTTTTAGTGAGCTGCTCCTGTGACTCAGCAGGTGAACACATCCCAGCCACTGACTTTCCAAGTGGGGCTGAGGTATCCGTGCAAACTGGTGGGTGAGGGACGTGCCTGGGTTGAACTGGTTGAAGGATTAAGTTTGGAGTGAAGGGGAGTTTGGAATTTGGGGAAGAGTCTGAAGCACCAGGAGCGGCTGAGGGAGCTGGGGAAGGGGCTCACCATGGAGAAAAGGAGGCTCAGGGGGGACCTTCTGGCTCTGCACAACTCCCTGACAGGAGGGGGCAGCCAGGGGAGGATCAGGCTCTGCTCCCAGGGAACAGGGACAGGACAAGATGAAATGGCCTCAATTTCACCAGGAGAGGTTTAGGCTGGATATCAGAAAAGTTTCCTCATGGAAAGGTTCAAAAGCATTGGAATGGGCTATGAGGGACTATGGAGGACCATGAGTGACTGTGAGAGGCTGTGAGGGACCGTGAGTGGCCAGGAAGGATCATGAGGGTCTTTGAGGGCCCGTGAGCAGCCATGAGGGACCATGAAGGACCATGGAGGACCAGGAGGGGCTGTTAGGGACCGTGAAGGACCACAAGGGCCTGTGAGGGACCATGACGGATCACAAGGGACTGTGAAGGACCAGGAACGATTGTTAGGGAACATGAGGGATTGTGAAAGACTGTGTGGGACCGTGCAGAACTATAAGGGACTGTGAGCGGCCACGAAAGAACGTGAGGAACCACGAAAGACCACAAGAGCCACGAGGGACTGTGACGTACCATGAAGGACTATGAGGGACCGATACTGGCACCCTGAGAGATCATGAAGGGTCGTGAGGGGCTGTGAGGGGCCGCTGGGGACCATGAAGGACCATGAATGACCATGAGGGACCGAGAATGGCTGAGGGAGCGAGAACGGCTGAGGGAGCTGGGGTTGTTTAGCCTGGAAAAAAGGAGGCTCAGGGGAGACCTTATCACTCTCTACAACTACGTGATAGATGGTTGTAGCCAGGTGGGGATCAGTCTCTTCTCCCAGGCAACCACTGACAGAATAAGAGGACACAGTCTTAAACTGTGCCAGGGGAAATTTAGGCTAGAAATGAAGAAAAAATTCTTCACTGAAACAGTGACTGGGCACTGAAATTGTCTGCCCAGGGAGGTGGTGGAGTTACCGTCCCTGGACGAGTTTTAAAAAAAAACTGGATGTGGCACTCAGTGGCATGGTTTAGTTGATGAGGAGGTGGTAGGTCATAGGTTGGACTTTATGATCTCAAAGTTCTTTTCTAACCCAGTTCATTCTGTGATTCTGGCACCGGGACCTCGAGGGGCCATGAAGGGCCGTGAGGTACCGTTTCCCCTCACACACCACCAGGGGGCGCTGCGGCCGGCCGGAAGTTCCGGTGGCGGCGGGGCCGGTGGGTGATGGCGGTGATGGCGGCCGGGCCGTGAGGGGAGGGCGGGCGCGGGGCCTCGGGGCTCCGCACGGGCCGTGCCTGGGACGGAGCAGCGGCGGTCGCGCTGGGAGGGCTGCGGGGAGGGAGGCGGCCCCTCGTTGACGGCCCGTACTTAGGCCGCGCGGCTGCTTCTCCCGGCCTGAGGGTGGAAAAGGGCTGTGCCAGGGAGCTCGGCTGGAGTTACCGGGTTTTTAAAGTTAAAACAGTCCAAGCTTTATTAATAAATCACCTCCACGGCTCAGCTGCTCCCGTGCTTGATCCCCACAGCAGAGCCCGACAGACTGAGGGTAAAACCAGGAAGGTGTTTACCTTCCTGGTAACCAGCTCGTTTTGTTGGGGTTGGGCTTGAATAGAGAAGGTTTTTTTAAGGTGCATGTTTGCCTTATGGAATAAATGTTCTTATTTGAACAGTCATTGCTGGCTCTGCCAGTGAACAAAGTGAAACAAAATGTTAATATCACAGCTGAGTTCCCAGTTACTGAAGGCTTCGAGAATTGCAGGTAAATTGGTTTTGTGTGACCAAGTTTGCTCCTTGTTTGGGTTTATTTTCCTGGCGTAATTGGGCTCCCAGAAGTTTCTTTTCCACCAAGCAGTGCAGGAGGGAGGAGGCTGTTGTTGAGTTGGTGGTTGTCAAACGTTATTATGTCTCTCCTCAATTACGTAAGTATGGTGTAGCTTTGGTTTAACCACTTGTAAGCTCAGGAGGAGATTCCTTTGCAGCAGAGAGGTTTGATACAGCAAACACTGCCTTACCATTCCAAACTGATTTGCCATCGGATAACATAAATCATTCCACATAATGGAATCATGGAGTGGTTTGGGTTGGAAGGGACCTTAAAGACCACAGAATTCCAACCCCCTGCCATGGGAAGGGACACTTCCCAGTGAAGGAAAAGCTCCACCCCGCTCTGCCTGGGTGACTTGGGCAGTTTGCCCAGTAAAGTATAACACATTTTTAATGTTATAGCATTGTAGTTAAAAGTTGAAAAGACTTCCTTGCTTTTATGAAGATGATAAAACTTTTGTGAACCTTTCCCATATTAGATTGTTCTGGCCAATGCTGTCTGGTGGTTTGAGAGCTAGACAGAGCTTTTCTCACGCTCCTGCTGGAAAATTCTGCCATTTAAATGCAATCCCTTTCTCCCAAAGGCCACCTTTTGCCCAGGTCAGTGTCCTCCTTCCTCTGCTGCCGTTCTCCATCCGCACGCTACAGCACCCAGCCCCCCAACACGAGCGGGGCCCAGCCCCAGCAGTGGCACACGCTGGACCCTGAGCTGGAGGAGATCCTGATTCCCAGGAAACTCTCCATCAGCCCCTTGGAGAGCTGGCTGACAGTGAGGTACTCCCTTCCCAAAGCTGAGGGTGCTCAGGATGAAGCGAGCCGTGAAATCCCGCAGCCGTCCGAGTGTCCCGCTCCCGCCGGGACGAGGGATGTGGGGGAAGGAGAAGGAGCCCTGGGCAACAAAGTCCAGTGCAGGAACGTGCTGAAGATCCGCAGGAGGAAAATGAACAGGCACAAGTACAGGAAGCTGCTCAAGAGGAGGAAGTTCATCCGCAGGAGGGTAAAGGAGGGGCGCAAGAAGAAGCGTCAGGTGAGCTCAGGGGAGGGGGAATTCCCTGGCTCGTCCAGCCGGCCTCTGCTCAGGCCTTGGATGAGGGCTTTAGGTGGATCGGGTTTGGGAAAAATGAGCCTTGATGAGTTCAGCACTTTAGCCTCAAGCTGTGCCAGGGGAGGATCAGGTTGGGCAGCAGGAGAAATTTCTCCATGGAAAGCAGTGTCAGACATGGGAAGGGGCTGCCCAGGGAGGTGGTGGGTTCACCCTGGAGGTGTCCAAGGAAGGAGGGGATGTGGCATCGGTCACAGCTGGACTCAATGATCTTGTGATCTTTTCCAACTTCCGGTGATTCTGTGATTCCAAACATAAATGTGATAATTGGCTTGGCATAATTTGTCTTCCATGACAGTAACTTACAAATATGTGTGATTAATGGAGATTAGTTTTAGCATTTGTGGGAAGGATGAATTCATGTGTCTATCCTGGATCAGGGAGACTGGTTTAATCTTAATTTCTTCCCTGTCTTGCCACATCCCCAGGTGCTTTTTCTATTTTCCTCTATAGAAGCCTTTTACTTCCCTTACTGGAAGGGCTGAGGGAAGACAGGGGGTTTGTTCAGGGGGATGTCCTCCTTCAGCACTGCCTTTCAGTGGGATATCATTTAGTTCATTCCCTGGGAATTCTCACCTTGCACAGATGCAAATGGATGTCAGTTGTAATTCCACTGCTTCAGATATGTCGGAGGCACTGTCGAACACTGTAAAATCCTCTTCGTTTCCTCACCATTTCATTGTCCACCTTCTCAGTTTTCCTTGTACAGGACTTTTAAAATAATGCTGCCAAGATCCTTGTGCATTTTGATGCCTTCTGATGTATTTTCTGCAGTAAGATGAAATATTTTGACACTTAGAACCTTTGTTTCCTTTGTGTATATTGCACCTACGTTGTCCTTGGGACACGTGGGCAGTGGGTTTTGCTTCTGAGCTATGTTACCATTCTTATTTTCTTTTTTTTTTCCTGTTTTAGGTAAAATTTGAGAAAGATTTGGAGCGCATCTGGAAAAGAGCTGGCTTGAAAAGTGCTCCTGCAGGGTGGCAGACCCCCAAGATCTACCTGAGGAGTTCCAAGCGATAAGAAACACCTGTCATAAATTTTAAGCTGTCGTTGTAATTAAAAAAATAATTTAAGTACGTTGATGACGTTTAACCTTTTTCTGATTGTGATGAAAATAGTAGGAAGGGTTCCAAGGACACAGTGGCAGCGATTTCCTCCCCTGAGGAGAGGTGTGAGCTCTTTTCTGGTGGTTTGGCCCTGCTGTCCTGTGGTCACAGCAGAGGTGTCTTGGGCTGCAGCGGAATTTCCTTAGCCTGAACCTGAGAACAATCGGGTGTGGGAGATGGCATCCGTGAAAGAACTCTCCTCATTGTACACACGGCACGAGCCTCTGGAAGAGTTCTCTTCTAAATTGCATTCTTTCATGGCCTTACTGCAGAAAGGCTGGGGTTTTCCTGAGAGTTGTGGTGGGATGGGAATTGGATCAGAATTCCGTGGAAGGTACCTGCAAGAGCTTTTATTGTCTCAGTTCTGGAGCCTTGGTGTGCCTTAGGCATTGCATGAGCATCCTTAAAAGGCACACTTATTTTTGTGTTCTATTTTGTGCTAATAAAAAAAAAAAAAAGGTTATTTTTGGTCTCTGATTGACTACTGTCATGTGGAACATCCAGATATTGGTGAAAGTAGAAGTTCAGAGCCAATGATTCATTAACTACAGAAACTTGTGTGCCTGAGACAGCCCTGATACAATCAGCTGGTTTTGCATGGTTGAAGAGAGTCGTGAAAGCTGTGAAAAATACAGATATTTAAAATAAAGCCTGACAGAGGAGTTTTTAATCTGAGTTCTGGTTTGGGTTCTGCTTTTCTTTTCGGCGTTTGAGGCAGTTCTGGGTAGTTTAGCGTGCTTGAGCTTTTGTGTTCTGGCAAAGAGATGGGGTGGACCGAGAGGAAAAGAATAAGCTCTGGTTATTCTCTGCTGGTTTTTGTGCAGCAGGCAGGGAAACTCCCTGGAAATGCATTCCCTGTTTTCTGCTAGAAGAGAATAAACTGAAATGGAAGAAAATAATCTGTGGAAGTCATTGCTACAAGGTGCAGTTTACTCTGGCTGCAGGAAGGACATCCTGAGCCACAGCTTCACCACCTTCACAGGCAGCATTTCCTTCCTAACACCTGGTATCTTTCAGGATTTGTATTTTCCTTGTGGAAGAACTCTGTCTTGCAAGGCTCTAATCAGGTCTTACATCCCAGGGCTGTGTCAGCTTCCTTTCGTGTTCTTGACCACAGGATGCAATTTGAAACTTTCACTTTGCTGAGCAGAATCGGAGAGATGGAAACTGCTCCTGTTTTTCTGTAGAGGGAGCACGAGTCCAGGATAAACTGTTCACAAAGCTTTGTTAGGAGCTGCTCTTCCTCTCCAAAAGATCTGCATCCCCGTGAATCTGCACACTCAGGAAAGGTTTATGTGCAGATGTAACTGTGGTAACAAAAAAAGGCTGCAAACAGGAAAGCTTTGGTTTAGAATTCCCAAAAGGTTGAAGATTTCTCTTTCATTTTTTTTTTTGCTGTTCTGAGACGAAATCGTTGAAAGCAGGAGGTGGCCAGACAAATTAATTGCTTTTATTACAGAGCTTGGAGATAACTGGTGGGATGGTGATTTTATGTCAGTCATTGGGCTGGAAAGGTCCCTCAAAACTGGAATAGAATCCCAATTTCTCTCATCCCTAATTCTTGGGTTGCATGCACTTCACTGCAGGCAGCAAGCTCAGCTGAACAGAAAGAACATCCAAGCTGAGGGGTTTTCTCACAGTGATCAGGTTTGTGCTGGAATGAGTTGGCTCTGAAACAGGAAGTCAGCTGACTTGGAGGGGATGAAAGCTCTGAATTTTGTTCCTCTGAACCAAATCACGTTGGAAAAGTGGAGGGTGTTGCCCCATTTTGGAAAGGCCAGAGCCCAGCAATGTGGTGGCAGTGGCAAAAATATCATTTCTTTTTAATGTTAGCAAGGAATAGTTGCTGGCAAACAGGATTTTGGTTGTCTCCTTCACCTGGAGAACAATGATTCTTACCAGAGTAAGAATTAAATGCATTTTTAGGAGTCTTCTCTGGAAAATGAGGTGTTCAATGACATCAGCATACATTCTTGAAGTTTTTTAGAGGCTTCTGGACATAAAATAACAGTTATTTCAGACACAATGAATCCAGTTTAGCTTAAAAATACCTTGCAGCTGAGAATCTGGCCTGCTCGTATATAGGAAAGGGAGCAATGTGACGTAACTGCTTCCTGCAGCTTTTTCCTAAATTGTTGTGTTGTCCAGCACAGGCCAGGATAGCTTTGCTCGGCACAGGGGTGGAAAAGCCTGGCTCACCAGCCAGTATTCCCTGTAACCAGAAAATTACTTGGTGCTCCATGGTGAGGTGTTTGCAATGACGGGAGACTTTTAGAATTCATGCGGAAGCAGGAGATTCACGATGCCGATGGGGAGTACAAAATTAATCGCAAGTTCTTATAAAATGGCAACCTCTCTATTCCACTGCAAATCAGGAATTTTGGTCCCTCGAGTAACAAGGATTGAAACCCAAATGTGTGGAAAGCAGAAACATTTAAATTGTGCAGAAATTGTAGCAGACCAGCAATTGATGCCTGTGTTAGTCCTGTGATGGTCTGGGGTGTACAGAAGGGCTTTTGGCTCCCTGGCAGCCACTCCAGTTCTCCTCAGGAACATTTTGGATGTTGTCTCCTGCAGTTCTGGCTCACTTCACATGGATTCAATTCCAGTCTGAGTTCATCATGGGAAAAGGGAAAGCCCAGCAGACTACTGGGCTTGGTTAAAAGCAACTGGTGCCTATTTAAAGCTGAAAAAGCTATTCCATCCCTTTGGGAATGCTGTGCTTGCCCTGCAGAGCCTCTGGGATGGTCTGCGAGCTGTTCCAGCAGCAGCCCTGAGGTGATGCAGACAGCGAGGCTGAGCTCCGGGATGCCCTCTCTGTGTGCTTGGCACAGGGAGAAGGACAGGCCAGGCAGGAATCCCGTGCAGAGGAAATGGGGTGCGACGTAACGATGGCTCCTCGTGCTCCAGGGACCAGAGCCGAGCTGGTTCAAAGCAGGAGCTGCACAGCTTGTGAAGGCACCGGAGGGACAACTCTGCTCTGCATCGAGGCTGGCAAAGGGTTTGCGTGTCCCTAAATCCTAAAGCACGCGGTGCAGACCGAAAGGATTTATTCCCAGTGTTTCAAGGATGATTTCGTGGGAGCAGGCACACGTGTGGACAGGCTGTGGGATGCCCCTGGCTGCGCAGAACTGGAGCAGCAAAGAGAGAAATAAAGAGAAGTATTCTTCCAGTGGCTGTTGTATTGGCTCCTGGTGGCTGCTGTGCCTAAAACCTGTTTTGTTTTGGAGTGTAGGTGTTTTTTTGTTTTTTTTTTTTTTTTTTTTTTTTTTTTTTGTTTTTTTTTTTTTTTTTTTTTTGTATGTGTCTGTAGTTTATTTCTATCTGGGGTTTTGTTTGTTGTTGTTTGTGGGGTTTTTGTTTGCTTTGGGTTTGGTTGATTTTTGGGTTTTTTTGGGTTTTTTGTTTGATTGGTTGGTTTTCTTTTGGGGTTTTTTTACCATTAGAGGGAGAGTACAGGGGTGATGCCTCCTCCTTTTGCTGCTGGAGGATTTCTCTGCAAAAAAACCTCAAATTAGTCTGATGTCTTTATTGTGGGAAGTGTTGTTCTTTCTTCCATCAGTAAACTCTAGAGCAGTCTCAAAAAGGAGTCAGTCAGCCCCTGTCAGTGTTTGTGAGCATTTGGGGCACAAAACACCTTTTAGGGCATTAACAGGACCTGACTACCATTGCCTGATAATTCCTGAGCAGGAGCAGTGGGGACCTTAACTCTGCTGAGCTCACGCCCTGTTCAATGGGACGCTTTCATGGGAAAAACCAAAATATTGGTGTACATTGGCTTCGGGAGCTGTGACCTGGTCCTTCTCAAATCCTGAAGCCAGCTCTGCTTTGGTGGGACTGATTCCTGGTCCAGGGGTTCCAAATTTAACAGACCAGGCTTGTTCCCACCAGCTGCAAACCTGGCTGAGGTGACCTTACTGATCCTACAAACAGCACCTGTGGCTGACTCCAATGCCATCTTTTCTTTTCACCATTCATGCCATTCTGCTCTGTTTTGCAGGAAAACATCCTGGTTTGAGGTCATTTGGGCTGAACCTCTCCAAAAATAACAGCACTCTGTACCCAGCCCGGAGCATTTGCAGAGCTGAAATGGGTTTGAAAAGTGATTTTTTTTTGGTTTTTTTTTTCTTGCTGGTTTTTAAATAAATAAATTTTAAAATCAATATCTGGAGCTCCTGTAAACATCTTAGGTAGCTTGGAGCAAACACTGGATGCTGGCTTTCCTGTGGAAGAATCCACTCTTGCCTGACTTTTCCTATAAAACAGAGGAACAAAACTGAAACAAGGAGTTCCGTGAGTCAGAGGATTTAAGAAAACCATCCGATAAGTCACTCTTGTGTCAAATCCCTGATTCAGGAATTTTTTAGTCTTGCTCCCTGTATGGACACTAAGAAATATAAAACTGAGACCTGTCCCCATTGAATGTAGCTGGAATTTTCTGCAAAATAATGGGAAGAAAGGAGTTTGAATGGACAGTGGGACCATATAACTGTAGGTGCCTTGAAAAGGCGAAATGGAAGTGGCTAAAATTTTGTTTGAAGTAGAAAACAGGAAATATTGTTTAAAAAGTGAGGGTTTTTTCACTTGTTCAGTAATCAAGGCTTGATGCTGTTCTGGCAGGTGTTGTGCTGAGGGAGTGTCACTGCCTTTGGTGTGTCCAGGTCTGGAAAAAAACCACTCCTGGAGCCTCTCAGCAGCTGGAGAATCCCTTCAGAATCCCATTTCAGAGTCCCTTTCCCACTTGTGAAGTGATTGGCGTTAAGACGAGGATGTGGAGTCGTGAGCAAGGAGCTGGCACAGCAGGTTAAAAATGAATAGTTTGGGATTTTTGTGTTTTAAGGGAATTGGTGCGTGGTAGGATGATCTGGCTGAGCTTTATCACCAGCCAGCAAGGAACTGGTTAAAACTGGAGGACAAGCAGCCAAAGGGAAAAAAGAGGTGGAAGAAATCGACTTCCAGTCAGCAAAATGTGTGAGCAGCACCACGGTACTCAGCAGCCTCACTCCCTGGGTGAGTCAGGGCTGGTCCCTCAGGGACACAGGGTTTTCCCTGCTGTCAGCACTGGGACAGCCAGGATGGGACAGCGGGAATCTGCCCAGCAGCAGGATCAGCAGGGAGTCCCGAGGGGAAATCTGGGACTGCTCACCCACCCTCAGCAGCCCTGGCGTTGTCTCCCCTGACCAGTTTGATTTCCTGCACTCCTGAGTTCTGTTTTCTGTGCCTTTACCCAGGTCTGAGTGGGCACCTCCAGAGGATTCTCCCTGCCTGATTTCACTGGAGAACATCCTGTGTTATCCATGGCATCCTGCCATCCCTGAGGACTCCTGCAGGCCCGTTGGATAAACGTGTCCTGCTTTCTGATAGCATCATCCCTAGGCGAAAGGAAGGCAGGCAAAGCTTTCTCTCACCAGAAATTTATACAAAACACTGGGACTGTGAAAAAAAAAGAAAAAGGAAAATAACAATATCCGTGCCTTGGATGGCAACAGCTTCTGTTGGAATGATTTCTGATTGTGGAAAGGAGAGCACAGGAAAATGTGACTTCTAGTGTAGGAACAACTCCTGGAGTAGGGATGCCAGGATAAAGTCACCTGAATGTTTTCACGTTGTTTTGAGCGAGGAATATGGATTTCCACATCGTTCTGGGGCAGAAATATGCATTTCCACATGTGGTGTCCTGGCCAACGTGGAGTGGGAACTCTCACTGGATTTCTAGAGGAGACAAAGCAAGCAGCACCCTGGGGTTTTTTAGCTAAAATCAAGGTTGCCGGAGTCCTCTTGGGTTAATTCGGAGCAAACACACTTTTCACACAAACTACCCTTAAAAGCTGACCAGGCTCCATCTTTGTGTATCTAAATTTGTCAGCAGGATTATATTGCATTATGGAAAGCCACCTCCTTTCACCCAAAGTATTTTTATTTTTTTAATGAAATGCCCTGCAAACCTGAGGTAAATAACACAACTCTGGGAGGCACCTTTGAGCACCCTCGTCAGGACCAACCCATTAATTTTTCCACTCTTTTCCCAGTCTTTTCTGATCTCAAAATAATCTGCTGTGCCTGGAATCCCACTGCTTAATTATTTTAGGCGGGTGCAATGGACAGGCTGCAATTAGTGTGAGGAGTGGAGCTTCCCTCCAAAACCTCCTCATCCCAGAGCTCTGTTCCCACACGCAGCGAGGCCAAAAGATGTGGTTTGAGGCCCAGTGCTGGTGGTCAGAACGGGGACACAAAATGCCAGCTCCCAGCTCCTGAGGACTCCCAGGATTTTCTCATTCCTCACAGGAATGAGCAACAATGCTGGGCGCTTGTGGCTTGAGCTTTTTCCCAGGTTAGGGAAACCTGACTTAGTGGGAAGAGTGAAATTCAGTTTGTGTTGCTCCTGTGGTCAGGACAGTGGTGTGGGCAGCCTGCTCCAGGGGCCTGGGAGTGACCTGGAATGCTGGACAGTGGTGCAGGATTTTTGGACACTTTCAGCCTCCCCTCTCTCTGTCAGAACCTGCTTTGTGTAGGACCAACAACATCCATGGGAAGTGCCTGGAGATCTGGATTGAAGGAGCGTGCAAAGTTCATACCCCTTTAGGGACGGGACCCAGGGCTGGTGCCTTTCCCTGGAATTCAGAACGTGGTGAGGGGAACGTCCCAGCTGGGAGCTGCTGCTTTCTGGAGACATTTCTGGAGACAAACCCCGTGGCTGAGCAGAGTTCAAAGGGGTGATTTGATGCCTCAGCCACTTCCTCCTGAGCCTCGGTGCTGGCTGCCAGCTGCCAAATCAGACGAGGCCTGGGGATCTGGCCCCTGGAGTGGAGCCTGATAGATTCATTGGGAATTTGGGAAAGCTGAGATGCTCCAGAAGCACGGGGGAGTGAGTCAGTCCTGTGTCAGGGGCTGGACACACTTTTGTCTCAAGCACTCCAGTTCAAAAGTTGATTTTGGGGATCATTTGTATAAATGCAGAAGGTTTGGGGGCACCAAAACCCTCAAAGTTGCAAGTGGCCCTGAAAAAAAATCCCCGTTTCCTGGGGCAATCCAGTTGCTGGCTTCTGCTGTGAGCTTTAGGGGAGGATTAACAGAGGCAAATACAAGAACAGAGCCACTCTTGCAGCTCTGATTGCTGTAACTCCAATTCAGAGTCGCATATTTTTCCATCCTCTTTTGGTTCGTGTAGGGATTTTGAGCTCATTCCTGCTTTTTCTTTAATATTCTGCGTTGAAGACACTCCTGGCTCTCAGAATAGAGTGGGGGATAAGTACTTAATAGTTTAAATTAAACAAAAGATAGAAAGTATAATTTTGCCGGGGTGGAGAAGCAGCAGGTGGGAATGGCTCCTGTTTGCCCTAGGGAATGGGACTACAGGGAAGATCTGAGAGGCAAGAGGGATGAAACAGGGCCACTGGAAAGTTAAAAATGAAAGTTCTGCCCAAATTCTGCCCAAATTCTGCCCAAATTCTGCCCAGGCTGGAGCGCAGCTAGTGCAGGCTCCGCTCTGAATTCTGCCACTGCTCTGCTCTGTGAGTTTGAGTGACTCATTTCCTTTCGTGTTCCATGGCTCCCTCCTGCTCCTGTCTGTTTAGATTCCAAACTTTTCCTGCCAGGAGTTGCCTGTGCTGTGTGGGACAGGCCCAAGTGTGCACACATGAATGAGGGACCAGAAAACACACTTAGTGTGATTTTAGTTGTTTATTTTTGAACAACATTTAAACTGAAACAATTATAGCAAGCTACTTAAAATTAATATTCTTTTTCAACTAAAAATCTTTTCATAGAGAACTGATTTTTCAGATTTACCTTTTTGCAGTTTGATCTTGCCAAAAATATTATATTTAACAGAAAACTATCATTTACACCTGCTCTCTGGCTGTCAGTGAGATGCTTCTTTGTGTCTCTGTTTCCATCCCTGATTTACTTGCTGCCTGTTGTTTTCCCATTTCTCCTTGGTCAGTTGTTTTTTTTTTTTTTGGGTAGCTTCTGTCTGGAATTTAAAAAAAAAAAACCAAAAAAAAAACAAACCAGTGTTGGTTTCCTGGGCAATTTCTCTGTTTTTGTAACTGGTTTCTATTAATGGTTTTGAGATGAATCCCAGAAATCTGAAGCTTTCCAGCCAAAGGGGGTGTTTATAATATTGTGCCATCCAACGGTGCTGGAATAGAGGAGCCAGGAGCTTTTGGAGGTGCCCTGTGGGTGCAGACAGAGCTCTGTGACCTGCTCCGAGGACAGCAGCGCTGGAAGAATGCACAAACACATGGATTAATGGGAATAATCCATGCAGCTGGAAAACTCTGGGTGCTGCAGTTTAACTCCTCACTTGGGCACCTCCAGGTCTGTCCCAGACAACCTGCACAGCTCAGCGCGTTCAGCAGATCAAAACCCTCTCAGCACTCCCTCTGACTGAATACCCTGCATTCCTGGACATCCACATTCATTAATTTATGCTCCTTGGGCACGGAGGGAAGTGGAGCTTCCAGCTGGAGATTCAAAGCAGGAAGAAGTTGAGGCGTTGCCTGCAAAGACAGCCCCCGAACCCACGTGCGGTTCTTTTCCCACTGGTTTTGCTTCCACATGCAGCCTCCAGCTGCAGCAGGGGAGATCCAGGTTGGACATCAGGTGCAATTTCTCCGTGGAAAGGGTGGTCAGGCACTGGAAGGGGCTGCCCAGGGAGGTGTTGGAGTCTCCATGCCTGGAGATGTCCACAGAACACTCAGTGCTCTGGGCTGGTGACAGGTGGGGATCAGTCACAGGATGGACTCTGATCCGGGGAGTCTTTTCCAACTTCAGTAATTCTGGGGCTGAGGAGTGCTTGGGCTGAGTCCATGGCAGTGACAACCAGCGGGGTACTTTTGTGGATTTCACCTGTCTCTGGTTGTCCCAGGGTGTTATTTAATGTTGCCACGATATTTTTTTTATTCATCCTCAGTGCGAAGGGGATGTCAGAGCTCTGCCCTCCTCACCTCCCAGCCCAGGAGGCTTTGCCTCAGCAGCTGCTTTGGTGGCTGCATCCCAGCCTGGTGATCACAGTGGACTCAGAGAAATGAAACAAAGCAGAAAAACATCTGGTGAGATGATCACCTTGTCATCTGCTCTTCAGAGAACGCAAATCAGGGCCTGTGGTGTTTGTGGCTGGGGAGCAAGCACAGTAATGCTGGGGCTGCGAGGTGCCCGGCTTGTTCCAGCCCTGCAGTAATGACAGGCTCCGCTTGGCAGCCTTGGCATTGTGGCTGCCTTTCAGTTCTGTCCTTTCAGTTCACAGTTCTTGCTGAAAGTTGGATTATTTCAGGCTTGCTGAGGAGGGGTTCATGGCAGCTGAAAGATTGGTTTTAAAGAGAAAAGCTTTGCCACCAAGTGAAAAATGGTGTCAGTGTAAATTAACCCTGAACTGCAGTGCTTTTCTTTTGCTGTTCCCATGCAAACTTCAAACTTCTTCCCTCCACCCCCTTTTTTTTTTT
>VZRN01002233.1:1631464-1645635 GCA_013397935.1 Dasyornis broadbenti
TTTTTTTGAGGAATCCTTGCTGCCTTTGCCACTGTCAATTAGCTGTACTCTTTATTCCTAAAATTTAGCATTCCCTACTACTTTTCTGTTCTGGGAATTATCCTTGCTTCTTCACATGGGTAGGTATTTTCTCTTTTCCTTTGATCCTGGTGGAACACCCCGGGTCCTGTATTTAAAGAAGTTGTTGATGATAAGCCTCGAATGTTGACAAATCCTGCACATAAGGCCTTATCCTGTCATTTGTGTCCACAGATCATTAATCTCGGCATTCCTTTTAAATCCATGTATTTATGGCTGTGAAGATGGGGTGGAAGGGGCCACTTCCACTCCTGCTTCTCAGGGTTAGTGACTCTCAAAATTGCAATAAAGGATGGGGGCGTTCCCCTTGGCATCAAACCTTCTTCCTGATCCAGGACTTGCTCCATTTTTCTGGCTGCTGATCTTCAATTTGGATTTATTAGGAGGTCTCTCAGCGCAGCCCGGAAACAAAGATGACAAAAATGGACAAGATGGGGAGGAAAACACTTCCTGGCAGTCATAACTTCCCACGAGCCAATTAACCTTATGACCTCTCCACTGTGTTTTATCAGGGCTTTGTCCACCTGACTCACTGTTTTTATCTGAAATAGATGTGAAATACCCATTTTCTTTTGCCACAATGAAAAAGGGGTGACTCTGGAAACATGGGAGCCTTTCTCCTGCTGCTGACCTGGTCTGATGGCAGGTGTAAAACCGCTGCTGCTGCTGCTGCTGGAAGGTCCCATTCCCTCGCCTGGATGAGGCTGCTTTCTCTGGTCGGGATTTGTGGTCAGCTGGAGATGAGGAGTGGACAGCCAAGGGATGCTTGGTGTTGGGAGAATCAATGCCCCAATTCCACTGGGAGTGAGGGAGGAGAAAGGCCGGGGAGCACTGCTCAGCTCAGAACCGAGAATCGCGTTAAACATTCAGCTCCTGACCAGAAAAAATGTTGACACAGCTGCTTTTCCAGGATGTCTGTGGAGCAGCAAAGCTCCAGGAAGCAGGGCTGGCTGCAGACTGAGCAGGATTAGAGCGGGGACAAGGCAGAGATCGGCAAAACAGGTCCTGTGTCCCTTTCCCCCCCTCTTGGTGAGCCCCAGAGAAGCTGCTGCTCTTCTCTTCCCGTGGGTGATTTTCTTGAGGAGGCTCCAGCGGGTTCAGCCTGGACTTGGCTTCTCCCAGTCAGGAAATATCCAGTTCATGACAGCAGCAACCACAGCAATCTGCCTCCCGCCCAGAAACCCGGTGAGGAGCAGGCAGTAACCTCTGCAGTGCCACAGCTGGGAGGCAGAAGGGTGGGGAAACCACCTGGAATTGCAGCCTGGAAGGTGCTGGGAGGAACCAGAGGAAGGAGAGGGTGCTGGATTTGCTGCCTGTGCGCTGGGAGCAGCTTTTTGCCTCCCAGCCAGGCGTTTTCCAGGCTGCCAGATCTGAGCCTGCTCAGAAAAGGAAAGGCTCTTTCTTCCCTGTGATTCCTGGCGCAGCAGCTGCTCTGGACCGGTGCTGTGCTTGTTGGGACACCTGGCCCAGGTCAGGGGCACAGGGAGCAGGAGCCCGTGCTGCCTGCAGGTGGTGCTGGAATTGGAATAATGGGAATTCCTGAGGCTGGCCAAGAGAAAATGACGGGATTAGGGATGCAATTGGGCCGGACTCGTTAACATCCAGGTGGTGCCACAGCTCCGGTGATGAGGGTGGGAACGTGGAGGGAGGGGCTCTGTTGTATCCCGTGGCCTCCAAACCTCCTCACTTGATAGAAATGACAGAGTCAGAGTTTCCAGGGAAGTTTTGTGAGGTTCTTATATGAGCATTATTTTGGGATTTTCCCCTAGAAACAGACCAGTAGTTCTCTGGATCTGTCTTGGACAATATGGAGTTAACAGCAGGCTTTTTTTTCATGGTCACATTATATAATAATAATAATGGCTTCAGTTTTTTGGAATTTCTTTGGAAGTGTCTGGTTCTCTCTGCTGCCGGAGACAGGATCCTGGACGAGGTGAAGTTCTGCTCTGCTCTGGTCTGGATGCTTCCAAAGTTTCCCTTGTGCAGTGCATAATTATTTAGATGTTTATTTAGGGGGTTGTTATAATTATAATAATTATAATTCTCCCCTCTTTCCTGAAACTCTTCCCCCTCTGGGATAAAGGGAATCTATTTTTCTGGTAGAGAGGCAGAAAAATGTCGGAAGGAAAAATTCAGTTGTGGCAATTAAGTTTTATCCCATGGATCCTATGGGAAGGCTCCTAACTTACGTTTTTAAGCTCTCCTGTAGAGTTTTGCTCTGTTTAACTCCATTCTACAAACAGACATTTCAGGAGAGTAAACTTTAATTCCCTTTTCTCAACTTTTCCCACTCGATGGCTGATTTGAATTGTTAAATCCAATCAATCGAATCCACTAAATGGTGTTAACCATAAGCAACAACAATCTAACAACAGAATGCAAGAGAACAGAAAAAGTCACCATATTTCAATTTTAGTATAACATATAATTTTAATTTTAATATCCTAGCAGCAGCTACTCTATTTCCTGTTTTATATTCTATTTCCTGGCTTCATACACATTGCAATTTTCCTGCAAATATCCAGCCCTCGCTTACAAATCACAGGACAGGGTAAATATTGTTTTCTAGCTTGTCTTTGGAGACTGGAGCTCGAAGTAAAACCATATGAGGAGACAAAGATCAAAACCCCATTGAAGGCAGCAGAATAAATCCAGTCTGGAGCAGACAGCTGGATGAGTGTCAGACAAAGGGAGGAACAGCTGGACCAAGTAAAGCACCAGGAAAATTGGTTCCATCCCTAGGGGGAGGGAGAAAGATTTGTTTTGTGAGCCCAGAGCTGTGTGGGACCAACTTCAGCTGATCAAACTTTGATGTCAGAGTCAGGGAGGGATCAGAAGGTCCCAGAGGGAGGGGAAGGAGAAGAGGAATCTGCAGAAAGTGTGAGGGAAGGGAAGGAGGTGGAGGGAGCGGGGAGGTTGGGAGTTGGAGGTGGAGTGATCCTGCAGAATATGAGCTGCTGTCCCCAGCTCTGGGGATGTAAATGGATGAGGTCATAGTGTTTTCCAGTTACAGTAGAGAAAGTTAAGAGAAAAAAAAAAAAGAAAAAAAGTCTTCAGCTAGTTTTTCAAGAGAGGCGAAAACACGGAGAAGCCGAAGAAATGGAGCAACTTGCAAAACTCCTCCTGTGGCAGATTTTGCTTCAGCAAAGTAAGCTCTGAGCTGCTGCTGTGGTATTCCTTGGTTTTATTTCAGCTGCACAACGGGGCTGGGGGTTGGCTATGAGATTTGGAACTGTTATCTTTGCAAGATTTTGTTCAGATTCCTGAGTTTGCTCTGTTCTCGTCTGGGGAGGGAGTCGTGGGTTTCCTCCGGCTTTTTGGGGAGAGAATGGAAAAATGTTTGAGGTTGTTGAGCATGTTTGTGCAATGTCTTTTTTTCCTTTCAATTACTCTGATCAGCAAATTCAAAACCAATAAGCTTGGGTGTGAGTACAGCACAATTTTCACAGTCAGATTTATGTGATTTAAGGTTATTTTTCACTTTTGAAGAAGCAGAAACAGCTGGGGATGTGTGTGTGTGAGGGTTCAGATGGAGGGGAAAAAAGGAAGTGTGGTTTTTGGGTTTCTTTTCCTCTTGTCAGCCTAAAGACAGACACGCGATTCACTTTCGGGCAGCAAGGTGCAAGAAAGGAGCAGGAAGTGAGAAGCACAAGTTTTTTGGGAACTGGTGACCTCCCTGCTCTTCCCAGCCCTTTTAAAAGGCTGTGGCTGACACCTGAGCCCCTCATTTCCTCAACACTGCGGGGGAAAGAGGTGAGGAGTTCTCCCTTTGGTCAATAATGAATCCACTTTCCATGTCACCACATCACCCCCGGTTTTGCAATGCCCCAAGGCAAGGTTTAGGAATCGGCACATCATGGGATCGGTTGTAGGGGCAGAAGGGTTAAAGTGGCTCAGAAATCTGGTGTGTGGGGTGGGTTAAAGAGGAGGAGGAGAGGCCACGTTCTGTATTGCAGAAGCTCCAACCAGTCCAGTGACTGCCGGTGAGATCTGGCAGAGCCTGGGGAGCACCTAGGGCAGGAAGAGCTGGTTCAGCTGCTGCCGAGGCAGAGGTGTCCTAGCCGAGGATGGATGATTTCTGACAGAGTTTCCAGGTGCATTTTGGAGATACCTGGCTGCGTGTTGAGCCCACCCAAAGCAGGTGGTTATGGTATATTTTCCAATGTTGAGCATGGGAAGGGGAGAAGGGAGGAAATCCATGCCGTTGGGATGATCCCTCCTGCAGTGGAATCACTCCCTCAAGCGTTAATGTCTCGCAGGGAGGAACAGCTCCGTGTTTGGAATGGCTCTGCAAACCATTCCGTGGGCCTGCGGCCAAGGGGAAGCAGTGAAGGGATTATTCAGCTCAGCTAAAATCCGAGCTGCCTGTCAGAAAGCTGGGGCAGATCTCTGAGGGATCCTGTCCGTGCCCGAGGTGGGGATTGGCTCCTGGTACAGACACAAAGCTTTCCCTTTCTGCACAGGCAGCACATTCCTGCGCTCTGCGTGTTCCTACCTGCAGGGAGTGCTGGAATTGTTGGGGCTGGGTGGATACTTAAGGGCTCTGACATCCTTTTTGGAAGTGGGAGACTCTGCTGTTGGGAAAGTCGTCCTAGGAAGCTTTTAAAAATAAACAAACGCAGAGATTTAGAGAAAAGCCCCGTTCAAAGCCTGGCTTGACTGTCAGTGGGCTTTGAAAGGGAAATTTTGTTTTACTGAAAAGCTGAGTCTTGCAGGCTGGACAGGAGGTGAATGGGAGAAGTTTAAATGGAGCTGTTTTGCTCACCGTATCCCTCTTCCAGATGAGCCCAGATGTTTCTCCTGATTCCTGGTCCGTGGGTTTAACAAACCTGGCTCCCAGAGGAGAGCTGAGGTCATTTGTTTCACTGTCACCTTGCTGCTGCTGCATCAAAAGCCATTGTGGCCTCTCAGCCCCTCGAAGAGTCAGGATGGAGCCACTGCCATTCCCCAGAGGGTTTGGGAGCAGCTCAGTGGCACAGGCTGCTGGTTTTCCCACAATTGTGTAATGACTCTACAGAAACCATTAAACCCCCTATAAACAGAGGGATTTGTGGGAGAAACAAGGAATTTGGCACGTGCAGATTCGGGGAAGAACATGACCTTTCTGCAGGACTTTTCTGCTCTGGTAATTTTTCAACCCCCAGTATAAAACAGGAACTCAGTGGTTTCATCAGCACTGACCTGAGCAGCAGCTCCTCTGTCCCAGGAGTAGAGAAGAGCTGGGATACTTCAGGCAGGGCTCGAAGGACAGTTTCCTGCTTGTCCTGCTCCAAGGACACTGCCTGGAGAGGTCTGAGCATGACACACACCTTTCACAGCCCAAGCCTTTCGCTTCTGGTTTGCCCACAGTTTTTTGTGACTTAATTCTTCGCTTGGAAAATGGATGGGATTCAAGAAGAAAGAGCTGGCTCTGCCTATTATAAGGGATTAAGAAATCGTTTTCCAGGCTGCTTTCCCTTTCCTATTCTGTGGGACCATAGAGTATCTCTGGGATCCTGCTGAGTCAGCACAGAATGTGGCAGGGGACAGCAAATAGATGTCCTTTTGGTTTTTGGGGGGTTTTTGTTTGTCTTTTGTTTCTTTCTTTCTTTCTTTCTTTTTTTGTTTTTGGGGGTTTTTTGTTTTTTGTTGTGGTTTTTTTTGGTTGGTTGGTTGGTTAGTTGGTTGGTTTTTGGGTTTTTTTGGGGGAGTGCATCACACAGAAAAGACAAAGTGATTCTCCATCCCATGGAACTTGACATTTTAAAATGAAAACCACGGTTGAGTTCTGTGTTGACAGCTCTGAACGTATCTGAGGTTTAGAAGCTGCAGGCCCTGGAATCCTGTAATGACAGAAGTCAGAGCTTTCACCAAGTGCAAGGAGACACTTTGGTTTGACAGCTGCAGGTTGGGAAGTGTGACTCACCAAAATCACTGCTTCCAGCTGGCCCCAGAGCTGCAGTCCATGAGCCGTCACCTTTCCTGTGCTGTGGCTTTATCTCTGTTCAGTAGCTGCGGTACGACTAAATCCCTGTAAAAAGCAGGGCTTGGTTGCTCTGCTGGTCCCACAGCAGAGGGAGGACACTGACAGGGGAAAAAGACTCATTCCTCCATCCGCTGCTGCTCTGTGTTCGGGTTATTGAAGGTCAGTTGCTTTAAATTCCATTTTCTCCAGGCATGCAAGAGCTCAGAAACATTCCAGATTCCTCAGATTTCTGAGTGATCTCATTTACAGCTCTGTCAAATAAGTTTGAGCCTTACCCATGAGCTGATGGATGTGTGCAGGTTTCCAGCATGGCTGAGGAATCAGAACAATCAGTTCTTCCTTCTTTGTCTGCCGGAGTTCCCGTGCTTCTTGTGAAGAGTTATCCTTTTTTTCCCCTTCTAGAATTTTGCTGCTTGGCTGTGATCACTGATTATTTTTTAATATTTGCACCTTCTATTTGGCCTGAGGCTATGGATGGGATATCCTAGGGCAGGTTAGGACCCAAAGCTTCTGTCCAGACTCTGTGTGCACAAAGAGAGAAACCCTTTCTCTTCCGCCTCCCTGTGCTGAGCTCCAATATTTTAGTGCACCTCATATCGGATGGGTTTTGTTGTGGTGCTCAGTGTCAACCCAGCTTTGTGTGGCAGCACCCTGCAAGTCAAAAATGCAGTATATAAAGTGCAGTCTGTAAAATCCACAGGCTCTTCCCTGGTCCCAGGAGGATGCAGCAACTCCAGGTCACTCAGGGGCAAACCTAGAAACACCTTGGAAAGCCTTGTGGAGGAAGCAAGAACATTCCTGCCCTGTTCCTGGCTGAAGTTTTAAGAGTGGAGGGAAAAAGAACGCACAAGACACCACCTTTTCTTATCTAAAAGCTGTCCCATCACAGCCAAGCCCCTCGTTTCACAGAGTTGTGTTTGGAAGGGCTGGAGAAACGCCCGCGGCTGCCCAGGCTCCTGCAGCCTCCCCTGGGAAAGGGGTGGGGAAGGGCAGGGGATCCTTGTCCCGGCAGGAGGGGCAGGCGGAAGGTGCAGGAGCCCAAAAAGGTGCAGAACCAGGAGCTGGTGTGAGTTCTGCGCTGCTGAGCAGAGCTTTGGACGGCTGAGCTGGCTGCTTTTGTCCCTCGTTAGATTTACGGTGCTGCATTTGGGCTCCGTGCTTTCCCCATTAACTCGCAAGCGGAAAGGAGAGCAATAAATGCCTTCATTCCTCTGCCTGAGCCAGCAGAGGATGTTTCTGTCGCACCAAATCAATTTGCTCCTCGTGCAGGGCTCTCGCCGCTGCTTCAGACACCATTCCCGAGCTCACAAGCCGCTGTTCGTGTCGTGACATCGCGTTGTCCCCACACCCCGGGGCAAACCACACCCGTTCAGCCCCAGGGTCACCTCCTGGGCACGGTGACACCGCTGCTGTGCTGAAGCTGCTGGCCTGTCACAAGTGCCACCGATTTTTCCTGGCTGATTTGGTGCTGTGAAAGAGCTTTTTTTATCACTCCTTTGTTTTTCTAAGCTAAATCTAAGTCCTGGCTTCCAGAGACAAGGGCTGGCAGCTGATCTATTTTGCAGCTGATCGGGAGAGACCATCAAATGATGGAATTATGATGTCTCTTTCTTATATGCAGAGAGTACAGACCTTGTCCAAGATTTGATTTTTCTCTTTGTGATGCTGAGATTATAAATGTAGGAAAAAATACCTTCTGTTTGGAGTGCCTTTGAGCTGGCAGGTCAACAGGGAGTGCTGCTAAGTTTTGGTTCTCTGCTCTTCCTGCCCAGTGTTTTGTGATAGGAGAAGGGGAGGAAACCACGTTTATTCTTAGCACTGGGGGTGTGCTAAAATAGCCCCAGTCTGGAGTGAATTTGGACTCGTTTGAAATTCATAAATTCCAGAGCTAAAAAAAAAAAAGTAAAATACAGCATTATTCTGGAGGACATTGTGCCTCTGACATTAGCAGGACAAAACATCCAATGATTTTGATGGAAGCCACTTGGGCTTGGCTGCTTGGAGAGATGAATGGCGGTGTTGTGTTGGGAATCAAAAGCGTGATCCCACGAGACCTTCTGGACCCCTCCTACACAAGGAGCAGGAGAGAGTGGACCAGAGAAATGCAGAATTAAAGGCACTGGTTCATTCCTTGCAAAGTTCTTCCTGTGTGGATTTGAGTCAGATGAGTTGGAGAGACCTTGAGTTGCATCCAGAGCACCACAGAATTAACTGTGAAGACAGAGTGTGTCAGGAATGGGAAATGGAACAGCCAGGTCTAAACATTAGTGTCAACAGGGAAGGGAGGAACAGATGGAGCAATAATAGAGGAGGTGGCTGCTGACTTGTCTGGAGTGTATTTGTAGCTTTTTCCTCCTTTTGTCGTCAGTGACGCTCTTTATTTTCTGCTTTGACAGGTTCTGTGTGCTCATATTCAGGTGAGTGACATCTCTGTAAATCTGCCTGGTTTTGTGATCATGGGTAGGAGTGAGAGGGACCCTGATTCCATGGCATGCACTGGGGCTTTCATTCCTAACTTCCGTGGATTATGCATCCTGTGCATTAATGTCCCTAAACTTGGATTGTCTGGGGGTCAGAATTGGGAAGGGTGGGTAGGACAGGTCGAGTGTGCAACCCTGAATTCACTGAATGAAATCGGTGTGGTTTTCTTCATTAGGAAAAGGTTCTGCCCCCAGAGGGGGGCACTGAACAGGCTCCCCAGGGAATGGGCACAGCCCTGAGAGCTCCAGCAGTGTTTTGACACCGCTCTCTGGGATGCACAGGGTGGGATTGCTGGGGTGTCTGTGCAGGGATAAAGATTGGATCACTGGTTCTGTGGGCCCCTTCCAGCTCAGGATTCTGTGATTCTCCACGAGAGTGCCCTGTGTTGGTCTTGCAACCAGAGTCCAAAATGTGCAGAAATTCCAGGAAAAGCTTAAGCCCCCTCCAGTGCCTCCTTCACATGCCCTTAATTCCATAACCTCACAACTCTTCTTTTTGCTGTTTGCTGCTGGTTTTCAGTCCCAGCTGATGCCTCCAACCCTGCCAGCGTGGTGGTGTCTGTGCAGAACATCAGTGCCGTGCTGGGCTCCCAGGCTGTGCTGCCCTGCAAGAGCCACCGCATGGTGTGGACCCAGGACCGCCTCAACGACCGGCAGCGTGTGGTGCACTGGGACCTGCTCAGCTCCTACTACGGGGATGGCAGGATGGAGAGACTCTGTGACATGTACTCGGCTGGGGACCAGCGTGTCTACAGCTCCTACAACCAGGGCAGGATCCTCATGCCTGAGAACGCCTTTGCAGATGGGAATTTCTCGCTGGTGATCAAAGGTACGGAGGTTTGTCCGGCCTGCGGAGGGTTCGGGGCTTGACGGGATTGGTGGTTTTCAGTGCAAATGGTCGGTTCGCAGCATGGTTTCTATAAATAAATCGATTCCAGGCTACTGAGTCTAATTCTCAGGAGGAATTTCAGGGTTATAAAGCATTGGAAGGGGCTGCTCAGGGAGGTGGTGGAGTCTCCATCCCTGGATGTGGCATGCAGTGATCTCCTCACTTGGGCACCTCCAGGTCTGTCCCAGACAACCTGCACAGCTCAGCGCGTTCAGCAGATCAAAACCCTCTCAGCACTCCCTCTGACTGAATACCCTGCATTCCTGGACATCCACATTCATTAATTTATGCTCCTTGGGCACGGAGGGAAGTGGAGCTTCCAGCTGGAGATTCAAAGCAGGAAGAAGCTGAGAAATTGCCCCCAAACTCATGCGCTGTTCCTGGGCAACCCTCTGGTTTTGCTTCAAAGTTTGCCTCCAGCTGCCCCAGGGGAGGTTCAGGCTGGAGATCAGGATGAATTTCTTCATGGAAAGGGTTGTTAAACATGGGAAGGGGCTGCCAAGGGAGGTGATGGAGTCTCCATCACTGGAGGTGTCCGAGGAATGACTGGACATGACGCTCAGTGCCCTGGGCGGGGACAAGGTGGGGATGGGTCACAGGTTGGACTTGATGGTCTTGGAGGTCTTTTCCAACCTGGTGACTCCATGGTCATCATTTCTGTGCCTGCTCCCAGCTAAATCCAAACCAGCTTCCTCTTTCCACCTGTTCATACAAATACCTTCCTCACAAGAGCAAATCCACCGAACAAATTATTTCAGTAGGTGACCAAATTATTATATTAGGTGAGAGGATTGGCCTCTGTTTAACCCACCCTGGTGATAAGGATGGCTTAGAATGAAGTTATTTTGCATCCAGACAAGGATTTGGGAAACTGTAAATGCCACAAGTAATCATTGTCTCGGTATAAAACATTGAATTTCCCTCTTTTCCCAGGTGTTGCAGAGACTGATGCAGGCACATATTCCTGCAATCTTCACCACCACTACTGCCATTTGTATGAAACTGTGAAAGTCCAGCTGGTCATCACTAAGAGAGGTGGGTGTGTTTTACAGGTGCCACAGGAGGTTTGGGAAACACCAGAAAACCATGGTGCTCCCTGTGCCAAGTCCCTGAGTTTCAGAGTTTATTCAGTGTTTATTGATGAACCTCTCTACTTCCTTGGCCTGAAGCAGCAGGACACCCCTGGTGACAATCCATCCCACTCAGGACACCCCATGTGAAAATCCATCCCCTCAGGACACTCCTGGTGAGAATCCATCCCACTCAGGACAGCCCTGGTGACCATCCATCCCCTCAGGACAGCCCTGGTGACCATCCATCCCCTCAGGACAGCCCTGGTGACCATCCATCCCCTCAGGACAGCCCTGGTGACAATCCATCCCCTCAGGCCAGCCCTGGTGACAATCCATCCCACCCCGGACACACCTGGGGAGAATCCATCCCACTCAGGACACCCCTGGTGACCATCCATCCCCTCAGGACAGCCCTGGTGACCATCCATCCCCTCAGGACAGCCCTGGTGACAATCCATCCCCTCAGGACAGCCCTGGTGACAATCCATCCCACTCAGGACACTCCTGGTGAGAATCCATCCCACTCAGGACACCCCTGGTGACCATCCATCCCCTCAGGACAGCCCTGGTGACCATCCATCCCCTCAGGACAGCCCTGGTGACCATCCATCCCCTCAGGACAGCCCTGGTAACAATCCAACCCCTCAGCTCAGCCACAAGGGCCTGCCCTATGCTCTGGCTGCTGGGCCTGCCCTAGGAAGCCTCCACTTAAAAACCCACCTTGAGTCACTACATCTTACGCCCAGCTTTAAAAGCCAGCTTTGGGCAGCTGCAGCGAGTGCCACCCATCCACTAAAATCCATTCAAACCTCTGGATAACACCAGTGAAGCTGCTGGGATAGAAGTGCATCTCCTCTACTGCTCCTCTCACAGTGCCATAAAAACACCCTGAGAGCCCCAGTCTGCTCCTCCGTGCTTTGGGTTCTTCTGTTGTTCCTTTCCAAGAGCCAAACACGGAGCAAAGCTGCTCCAGCTCCTCCAGTAATTAGGGCCTTTGTGGGTAGGAAAGCATTTCCTGCTCGGAGGATTGGGATGAAGATCCTCATTCCATTCTTAGCCTGTGGAGGGATTATACTTCCTGCTTGCTGAAGCAAGAGATTAACTCTCAGTTAGAAGGAGAAGGAAGTGGCCTTGCTTCATGAAATGGCCAAGGATGTAGAAGATAAAGGTGTTTTTCTTTATTGTCCACTGAAGTGGACTAGACACATTACCCCGTGGAGTATTCTGGGGATTTTTGGAGGGGATGTGTTATAGAATTGCAGGGTCTGAGAGGAATCTTAGATGCTCCTGGGTGTCCTTGACAGTTGGACTTCAGGATTGCAGGGTCTGAGAGCAATCTCAGGTGTGCCTGTGTCCAGGACAAGTGTCCAATGTCCTGGACACTTGAACTTCAGGATTCCAGGATCTGAGAGCAAACTCAGGTGTGCCTGGCTGTCCTGGACACTTGGAATTCAGGATTGCAGGGTCTGAGAGCAATCTCAGGTGTGCTTGGCTGTCCTTGACGCTTGGACCTGAATGGGAATTTTGCATCAACCACAACCATGAGATTGTGACATGTGACAGCAAACTGGGCCAAAATTTTAGTGATTTTGGCCAGAGAAAGGATACTTAAGCGGATTATGTGGGACAAATAGGCCAGAAGGTGAGTAGAGATGGCCATCCTGAGGTTCTGTTCTCCCACCAGCCGAGGAGGCCAGCGAGTACTGGGACGGCGAGAAGCCGGTGCTGGTGGCCCTGGAGGGCAGCACGGTGACTCTGCCCTGCATCAACCGCCAGCACATCTGGACGGAGCGGCACAGCGAGGAGGAGCAGCAGGTGGTGCACTGGGACCGGCAGCCCCCCGGGGTCCCCCACGACCGTGCCGACCGCCTCATCGACCTGTACGCCTCGGGGGAGCGCCGCTCCTACGGGCCCCTGTTCCTGCAGCAGAAGATGAACATCACCCCCCGCGCCTTCGCCCTTGGTGACTTCTCATTGCGCATCTCCCGGCTGGAGAGCGCCGACGAGGGCACCTACTCCTGCCACCTGCACCACCACTACTGCGGCCTTCACGAGCGCCGGATCTACCGGCTGGCCATCGCCGAGCCAGCCACAGAGAGGAAGGTGGTCAACATCACCACGCACAGCGTGGCCCCAGCTAGAGGTGAGTGTAAGGAATGAATGAATGAGGCATTGTTGCCTTTTGCTGGTCTTAGAATTATAAGGCAGACATAGTTAAAGGAGTAAAAGGGTTTTACCTCGGTAATTGAATAGGATCCTAGGTGTACCTAGGATGCAACACGCCAAGATGCACGCACCTGTATAATGCGTATACCATTGTTACGAACCTTGCAAATTAGCATATCTGTCTAGGATTCTCCAATAAGAAGCTTAATAAATGAAGTAATGTTTTCCTATTCTAAGAATCGCCACCCCCCCTCCCCCCCCCCAAAATGAGGCTAGAGCCCAGTTTACAAAATATGTTCCGGAGAGGTTTCAACCTTGGTTGAAACCTTGAGTTTTTGACAGCATAGAGCTCTCTGGCCTCCTACTGTGGATGTTTGGTCTTTCTGCCTGGCAGAAGCCCAAAACTAAGCTAGAATATCAGACTACAAAAATTACACGCAGATAGGCTAAGGGTACAAGGAATTGATAAAGGGTACAGAAAATATTAAAAGGGTGTATAAAATAGATAAAAGGGTATAAGAAAGAAAAGGCAAAAATCATCAGGCATCAGCACAAACCTCACTTGGCAGATGCAAAGAGAAATTGTGCTATTGCAAAAACCTGGGGTTTTTAAGAAATTAGGCTGCTATTAGTTTACATTCTTGTTAACTTAAACAATCACCCATTGGCTGCACACCACTTCCCTGTCACCTCTCACGCGGTGCTCACGCATCTTTCTGACCGATGAGGATTCTGATTATGCGTCCACACACAGGCGCTCACAGAACTTGTTTTCTGGTTATGTAACTCGGTTTTTACTTCTATTTTAGCTGAGTCATTCCCAGAGTGCTTTTCTGGTTAGCCAAAGTAACAGGAGTGAGCAAGGATTTTACAAGGGTAACAAGGCCCTCATTTTGTAAGGTTTTACTTATCTTCAGCAGGCGAGTGGCCTCTCCTGCTGCGAATTTGCAGGAAATTCCTCTGGGAAAAGCCAGACTCTCTCTCTTTATTTGGATAAATTTGCAGGACTCCTCTGTCTCCCGTGTGATTTTCCACACAAGAAATATCCACATGCATCTTTTGGGCTCTAAAGAGCTCAGCCATCCTGGCTCCAGCTGGTTCCGAGTTGTTTCCATCACCTGGAGCTGTACAGGTGGCCGTGAGGATGCTGTGCTGCCCCAGGGGTGGGGTGTCCCCCATCGTCAGGGCCAGTCCCCCTTCTGCAGCGCCGTGGGGACAGGGCAGCTCCTGTCCCCTCTGCCCCAGGGCAGTCCTGCACTGCTGGCAGGCCCTGAGGCAAACAAGCTGCATTTTTAATATATTTTTGTACAGCTTCCTTTCTGTTTTTGTTGGCTTTTTTTCCTCCAGGCTTTTATGGATCAGGAGAAGGTGTGGGCAGGGGGTTGATACAGCTCTGCCTTTGCTGTCACAACTCTTCTCACCAGAGTTTCTCTCCCCTTTGCATGGGTGTTTAGGTTCTGCAAGGTGCCAGACCATGCAGAATCAATCACCAGGAATTTTCCTCTACCCTTCAGCTTTTT